>VYXB01008426.1:0-155003 GCA_013397135.1 Pachyramphus minor | reverse complement strand
TTTTTTTCTTTTTTAATCAATGATTAAAGGAGCCTGTGGTGGTTTGGAGATTTTACTGAGCACTCTCTCGTAATAACGCCCATGGATTTTGTACCACAGGTGTTCAGATGGACCCAACACTTCCAACTTCTTTTTAGTTGAAAATCTCTCACCTCTCAGGATAAAGTAAATTAGAATTGGAGACTCTCATTTTGCTGGGTTCTGGCCACTGAGCTAGCAGTATGTCTAGTTCTCATAAAGTGTTCTGATTCATATGAGACACTCAAAATTGTCAATAAGATGAACTGAGAATTACTTACTAATGAGCAACAATTTGAATACTTATCTGAGAGTAACCTTTAATTTCATTACCATAAGACAATGGATCTCAAGATACCAATTTAAAATAATTAAAATTGAAATAACTTTTTTATTCTCTGACATAAACAAAAACCTACCTATTTTATTTCTTGCAACTCAGAATTAAAAAGTTTTCATCAAAATATCTGATCATTTGTCTTTTGTAAGATTTGGTCATTTGTTATTTGTTTTTATTCTTTTTATATCATTGGACCATAGAGAGACCATGTTTTATTTTGCTGTAACTTCTGTAGACAATGTAAAATAAAAAACAGCATGACTATTTTTATAGCTATTGGTGTAATCAAGTTGTTTATTGAGAAAATAAAGATTTCTGTTGCTGACAATTTTCTAAAACACTTTCAGTGGGAGAAATAACTAATCTTATCTAAGCCTCGACCTTTTAAACTAAGTCTAATTCAGTAATTCTTGAGTAATATCCTCATGTCCATCTTTACTGTTTTTTATTTTGTGTTTTTTGTATGAATAAGTGACTTCATGTTTGAAATGGGCTTCTCTAAAATTACTCGTGGCTCAATAAGGAATTTAAAAAATTTAAATAGGAATTAATTGCACTGAAGTCTGAAGATGTCAGTATCAGTTATATCTTCTATTCAGACCTTTTTTAATAGGATTTTAAAGTGGTTCTTATAATGATTTTTAAGTCTGTAAAATCAAGTGACCACAAACTGCTTTTACAAATGTTGCTTTTACTACCTGATGACCACATTCAAAAAATGTCCAATTCTTTTGAAACAGAGCACTTGAGTTGTCCAGCAGACATATGGCTGAAGTTGTGGGTAATTCAGAAAACCTACTAGAAAGCATGATTTTGCAAAGTAACAGGAAGCAAATTGGTTTAATTCCCACCCTTACGATGGAGGAGTCAACAACCTAACTGCTCCATGTGGCACAGCAGTCTGCGCTTGAAAAGGCAGTGTGCGCCATGGAGCTGTGCACAGGCAACAGAGGAGCTGTGTTGGGGGGAGAGGTTCTGAAGTCCAGTGTCGGAGCTGAGGGTGGGAGGTGACTGTGGACCAACTGAGAGTGTGCAGCCTGAGGCAGCAGCCAGCCATGCTGGAGCGGCATGGCTGGGACAGGGACTTCCATCCTGCAGCTCCACAGCTGCTCTTGTGGCCTTGAGTTTGCAGGTGTTCCCAATGACTTTGGTACCTTTCTGCAGGAGACTAACAGTTTGAGAGACTGAAATCTTCATTGATGCTTGCAACCTCTGTGACAAGGCACTTGGGTACTGACGTGTGACCACCGCAGATTGGTAATTTCTGTGCTTTTTGTTGATGTTTGAAGCTGCTGAAGAGTCCTCTGAAGTTGACCAAAAGCTATCAGCTTTTTTTCTGGTCACTTGAGTTTGATGTCTGGTACAGCAAATGCTCACTGTGATACTTTCCTATGAGAAGAATAGCGTTAGTGTGTATGTGCTGCTTAATTTGTCCTCCTTCAAAAGCCAGAGATCTGTTGTTGCAGCTTCTCTTGTGCTATAATTTCCTTGTGGCCAAATTGTCTCTTGTGCTTAGGAGGCACGTAAATGGGCTGTTTGGAGAAAGTTGTATAAGGGTTTAACTGCTGTGAAATCCTGCCCATTCAGCAAGACCATAAAGCATTTGTTCTACTATGGATATTTATGAAGCCTTAATTGTGCAAAAGAATGGGTTTAAATCTGCACGAGTGCAACTGGCTTTAGAGAATTCTTTACCTTTGCTGGGGACCATTCCACCACTGTTCTGGCAGCCTCCTGCCATTTTTGGAATGTCCTTCAGAAGGAATCCAATATTTGCCCTGTGTAATACAAAGTGTAAAAAGGGGGGGTACCCTCTTTTCAGTAAAAGCAAGTATAAGTCTACTCCATGACATTCTTCAAATCGTATAAATATGTACATTGAGTAACAGCTACAACTTTTTCAGGTATTCTGCCTCAGTTAATAATTAACAAAGAAAACTATAATAGGGTGGAAAATATTTCCTAAACCTAAACTTTTTGAGAGTGTTTAACCAAAAGGGATTTAAAATAGCTCTCTGAGTAGACAGATTTATTGTAACAGACTTAAAGCTGCAAGCTGCACCCATGAAAGTACATGGATAGAAGTGGTCGGCACTGTTGATATGGACATTTATAGAAATTTATAACATGCTTGTGAGTGTACCATGCATAAAGGTTTTATTCTACTTCCCAGTATACCACTTATAGCTCCAACTTTGGCTTGTGGAACTTTGTATGAAGTCAGATTTTCCCTGGAACGGCACAGCTTCTTTCACTCTTGCTGATCCTAAAAGCCTGCTTTAAGCACAGGACAAGATCCAGACCATTTGGGATGATGATATCAGGTCCCCCTCATGCCTCCATCTCTTGAATCCAAATGACATAGTCATTTGGCAGCTAAACTCAAAGTATCAAAATGAGCCAGATGTTGAGTGGACAGATCTTTGTTTGCCAGTAATCAAGTCTCTGCTGAGCATGCCGTTACGGCTCAGATTTCCATGTCTGTGACCATTTACTTCATTTTAGCTCATTAAATTGACAGCTTTTAAAATGAGAAAAAGGAGAGAGGGGGAAAGAGCAAAAGATAGCATAGAAAGCTGTTAATCTCCATCCACATTGAGTATTAATGTTTGGTTGTTAAGCCTGATAGCTGAGAGATAGAGTCAACAAATTCATAATTGTTTTTAGTGTAAAACAATGGATCCGGTCATACTATCAAAGCTGATGCTTTACTGACCCATTAAAGAAAGATCTCTGATATAAACTTAAGCATGCTGGTCCATATAGTGTGCTGTTCCTTTGCCTCACTTGATTTCAGAGAGCTTGTCATGAGGTGTGACTCATTGTCTCTGCCTGACACAGTCTGGCACTAGCCAGTTATATTGAGTGTAGTGGGCTTATGATGAGCTATGGCTCCCAAGGGGTAAAACCTGAGAAAATGAGGAGATTGACAGTAGCCAACTTTTGCTACTGTCTCAGAAGGCATCTGGGTACAAGAAGTGGGTGAGTTCTGTCAAAAATTCAGAGCCTTCAGCTAATCTAAGTGGCTGAAGCAAAAGGGTTATGGGGACCTAAGTAATTCACTTCAGCCATGGGTAGAATCTTTACAATGCAGATCCTGTGTCCTACTTTTGGAAATGGTTGTCTAGGCAAAGTAAGGTCTGGAGCAGCTGCTGGAGCTGATGCCTGTGCACCATGCCTGCATCAACACAGCTGATAGAGAAACAAACACAAAAATAATCATAAAATGTGTGAATTAATGCATGAATATTTGCTGAGCAATGCTTGGGTCATCCCTCTGTCTCTGCTAGAATTCATATTTTAACCTTGTCTATTCATAATCAAGATGCAGAAACTTTTCCATATGCGTTTTGGCACAAAATGTTTAGGGGTTGTAGTAACTCAAAGGAAAAAAAGGATGTCTTTGTCCTTTTTTTTTTTTTTTTTTTTCTTTAAAATGGTCTAATGCTGAAGGAACCATTGCTGATGGAAGGAATTTGACTTGATGTCATGGCTTGATACACTCCAGTCTTTTACTCTGACTTCAAAGCAAAACTAAGAACTCTTATTTATGATAGTTATTATACAAGCATAAAAGCCAACACTGGTAAAGTTCTAAACATCGTCCACTTAGCAACAAACTATGAAGAAGAATGCACTGGTTGCTCTACACAACTAAAATCACTGGATTTTCAAAAGTAGATAAGTTACAGAACTGCACGAGTTCACAGTCCTCCAAATGACTTAAACTGTGTTGCTGTGGATGGAGTGAATTACATTCTGTTTCTCTTGGCTTCTCTTGAATTCTTTAAAGGGAACACTGACTTGGTGGTGCAAGCATTTTTACAGCATCCTCTGATACTGAAGAACATCCAGTTGTAAAATAAGACAATAAAGAGAGAAAAACATGAGAAAAGTGAGAGTTATTGATATCAATTTGAAATATCAATTGATATCAATAATTGAAAAATTGAAAAAGAGGTGGGGGCTAGTAATGGATTAAAATGCTCTGCTACCACAGGCATTCTTTGTAGTGCTTTATAACCTTGTCAAAATGTTCGGGAATGATTTGTTTCTGCTGGTAGACATTTTCTGTGGGGTTTGGAAAATGGGAGGGGGAAAGTAACAAGAGGAAGAGGAAAGGGAGCTGGAAAAACTTTTGAGAGTTTCTTCCTGTAATCTCAACATCCTGAGTGTACATGTAGTCTGATAAAGAAAATTATATGTATGCAGTCCCACTTGGATGGGGTAACATGTATGTAAACAAAGCTGGACACGAGCAATCACTCTCTTGTTGAACTGTTCTCCTGTCTGAGGCCCTTTCCCCTAAACTATGTTTTCTTCATTTTCTGAATCTTGGAACATAAGTTTTCTAAACTTCTGACATTTTATAACATTGATACTGTCTAAGCAACACAACTGTAGATCACTTTTTACAGTCTTCCTACTAAGCCTATACTGTTTCTCACAGTAGTCATAAACTATTCTCATGAAAAGGCAGGTTGTCAGGGATATTCTGACACTACAATCCTCTCAGCCATCACACCTTTGTAACATGTCACCCAAATGCCTCATCTCTGTTTTGATGCTGTTTCTCTTAGGAAAGATGGACTCAGTGAATAACAGGTTGGTGGCTTTTTTTTTCTTTCACTTGAAAATGTGAAGAAATTGTCTTCCCAAATGTCTTCAAGTGGAAAAAAAAATAGCAAAAGTAAAGCCTCTGTGGGAGAGCACAGAATATTGAAATGCAATAGTAATTGAATAATAGCTTTCTGTTCTACTTTGAGATTCACTGGAAGAAATTCTGTGAAATTCCTACCCATATAGGAGAGTAATTTAGGGAGAAGCCAGGACAGGCTGTTCCTACACCTCTTGCAGACCAGCATATTATAGTAAAAGAAAGCTAGAGGGCAAGGAATTGCTTATTCCAGCTTTTTGCAAAAAAGTTCATTATGTTTTCTGAATGTGCAGTAGAGAGGGTAACGAGCTGATTTGCAGATGTTCTTTAGTAGGAAACCTGAAGATGATTTTTCTCCAGGAACATCTAGTGGTAGAAAAATTGCTTTGTAGAAAGTCAAATGTTTCAACAGACAGGTAAAATAAGTGCAGAAGCTCCCGCTTATGTACAGTGGCAATGACTGTGGATTGTCTAGGACCTTTACTTTTGAGAAAAGAGGGTAGTATTGTGTGCTGCTGGAAAAGTTGCTTGGAATCCTGCAGACTTTCAATGAAGTGCACACTTTGTTTAATGTGTACCCCCAAAACATGACTCAATTTCCTGTACTACTGAGCTTCTAGGAGCAAAACAGCTTAAGCTGTCCCTGCCTGGATGCTAGAAGTGTGGCCAGCAGGACAGGGCAGGGATCATCCCTCTGTATTTGGCACTGCTGAGGCCACACCTCAAATCCTTTGTACAGTTTTGGGCCCCTCACCATAAAAAAGGACATTGAGTTGCTGGAGTGTGTTCAGAGAAGGGCAATGGAGTTGTGAAGGGCCTGGAGCACAAGTCTTATGAGGAGTGGCTGGGAGCTGGGACTGTTTACCCTGGAGAAAATGAAGCTCAAGTGGAATCTTGCTGCTCTCCATTACTGCCTGAAAAGAGTAGCAAGGTGCTACTCTTGCCAAGCAACAAGCGATAGAAGAAGAGGAAATGGCCTCAAGTTGCACCAGGGGAAGTTTAGGTTGGATATTAGGAAAAATTCTTCACCAAAAGGGTTGTTAAGCACTGGAACTAGCAGCACAGGGACGTGGTGGAATCATCATCCCTGGAGGGATTTAAGACCTGTAGATGTGGCACCTAGGGCCATGGTTTAGTAGCAGACTCACCAGTGTTGGGTTTATGATTGGGCTTTATAATCCTAAATGTTTTTTTTTTAACCTAAAGGGTTCTATGATTCAAAGTATCTTAGAATTTAGAATATTTAGCTGCTATTTCTTCATGAGGAATATTCTGTGTACCACAACACTAATTATACACCTTCTGGTTTTTACACTGGTTTAGTAACAGATCAGAGAATTCACCCTGGTTTGGATATGTAGTACTTTCTAGCAGTTTGCATCTGCATGGCATTTGACTAGAAATTCTTTGTTTTGGTTTTTTTTCTTGTATTAATTCTTTTTTTACTTGCTTCTAGAGGCACTTTTTATGCAGACAGATGATACGAGGTTGACTTAAAAGAAGAAAGTCTGAAAGAACTGCTCTCTATGCTGAAATGTAAATTAATTCATTTTCTATTTTTGAAAAGCATGCATTCTTGACATGTTCCTTTTTTTCTTTTTTTTTCTTTTTCCCCAACAGTTCCTGTCTCTTTGAAGGATCAGGCATCAGTAACTAGACTTCTAGCTATCTGCAATCATAGACTCATAGAATGGTTTGGGTCAAAAGGGACCTTAAAGATCATTCAGTTCCAACCCCAGCCAGTTCTGCCATCAACATGTGTATATCCAGTTACCACTTCGCCCTCCCCTACAGTTCTCTCCATGTTATCTTGTCAGCAGAAAGCACTGAAGCTGCCTGAATTCTCATTCAGAGCTTTGCAGGGCCTAATTGGAAGTGTGAGGAGGTGAACTGGAAAACTTGCTGTGGGAGGAGTCCAGGCCCGCTGAAAACAGGATTACTGTTAACTCCTGTCTTGTTTTAACTGGTTTCATTGCAGAAACTAAGGAACTCCAGGATGCAACAGCATCATGAGCATCAGTACAGTCATTTCAGTGGTGCATTCTGGATCCTGGTTACTCTTCTTTCTGTCACATGAGCAAGGAACTCTGAAAGCCATGTTATCTTTTGTTTTTTTGAATATTGAAAGCTGTGCCATGGGAAGCGTATAAGCAGTTTAAATTGAATCCGTTTTATGTTGTATTTCTTATGGCTTTTTAGTGGAGTTATTCCTCCCTTAGTGAGCATTGTAAAACTTTATGCCAAGCAGCATATGTTTTACAGAGAAAAAAAAGGTGCAACAGAACATGCTTAAATGTGGTACTGCAGAGGCTCTAATGACAGAAAGAGCTGTGCAGTAGTGTAAACATGAAACTTAGAGTTGTATCAGCATTTGCTTTTAGAGGACTTGCTTTCTTGCATTTTATATAAATCATTTAAAAAAAAAATCTGTCATTTAAATAATAGCATATTTTAGAATTTTCCAAACCTTCTCACTTCTTTCATCGTATAGTGTGTGTTTTTTTCCTACCCTGTCAAAATAAATTGTTAAAGCTAAAAGTCTCAAGATCTTCAAAGTGAATATAGAAAAACAAACTCATTCAGCCAACCCTTCTTTCTTTCCTCCCTAAAATCCCAAAGACAACAGAGTTATTTTTCTCGAAAGCAGAGGATATTTCTAGAACTAGACCATGGAAGCATATTATAAATATATGCGTATTTTCCATATTTCTCTCCTTCTGAAGTTTTTGTAACATGTTCTTGGAACATAGTCAGTCTCAGGATTGACCTTTAGTTTGATGGGAATAAAATTACTCTTAAGAGCCATTAACAAAAGCACATGAATTCAAGCATTTCAGCATGGATGAAAAGAGAACAGTAGTTTTTTTAAGTCATTTTATTGCAGCCTCAGAGCATGTCATGATCAGTCATTCGTGCAGGAATAGGATTGCCTCGTCTACCGCCTTTTTAAACCATTACTCTCAGAGCTTTTAGTTTGTTTAATGCTGTTTATTTTTTTGTCTCTGTGTTTGTATTCAAGATTGCAGCACATTATGAAATATGGAAAGTGCCCTGATGTTTCCATTTAACAGTTATCAACAAGACTTCACATGAAAGTAAACCTAACTCTTCCAAATTCAGAGGTTGTGGCTTCCCATTCAAGAGATGTTATTATTTTAGCATTGTGTTCATAATTCCTTGGATAACTTTGTGCCAACACCTCCATTGTAACCTGCTCCACCCACCATTTATTTTTTAACTCAGCTTTTAAATTCTCCTCCTAGTTGAAACTTGTCCTAATAAATGTCAACTCAAGAGCAGATTTTCTTTGTCATATTTTCTCATTAAAGGATTCTTTCAATTTTTTTTTTGTTTTGATTGGTTTTTTTTGGTTTGGTTTTTTACAGGAAGGCTTTTTCAGGAATAATAAGCAGTTGGCCTATGGGTAAGATATGGTGTCTGTGGCTGACTTCCATGGTATATATGCATAAGCATTCAGGAAATACTGAATTTAGATGAAATATGATTGGTATGTATATAAAATAAATGCACAAGGACCAAATAAAGTTTAGCAATTGTAAGATCTGGTTTAGTCTGCAAATGACGTAAAGCAACTCTGAAGAGTCCAATTTTGCCACCTACAATTTAGCAGTGTCCTGTAGCATTTTGGCTAGAAGTTGGAGAATGCCTTTTTCTTATCATGGGCCTACAAAATCTTTTAAAAATTTGTAGTATGAATGTTTGGGACTCCTAAGAAAAGGAATCTTCACTTTTCTAGCATATGTGGTAGTTATGCTACCAGCATTTTCGTGACACAGAGAAATGTTCTTCTTTTGAACTGGATTTCCACAGCACAGAAAAATGCCATCAAAGCATGGTTGGGTTATGGGCATTTTGGTGACCTCTTACCCACTTGGCATCTGTAGGCAGTTCAAGATCTTCAGGTTTCTGGATGGAATGTTATCTCCCAAATCTCAGTGCCACAAATCTGTAAATATAAATTTGCATGTGGATTGGGGATGCAAAATTTGGGAATGGCCACACATATACAGTTGTGAATCTGCTACAGGAATGCAGAATCTGAGTGAGTTTGGTCCTTTTGGTCCTTTTTCAACTGTAAACATCTGATAGCTCATTGCAGTTCTCTGCTGTACCTTGTAAATGAACTATACCTACTGTCTGAGGTTTAAACTAATCAGATAATTTGCCCTCCAGCTCTGCCTCCATGTGCAGTACCTCAGTGAAACTTCTAAAGGTTTTTACATGTTTTTGCTCTGTGCAACTCTTGGCAGCTTATTAGAAATTTAAAATTGCCTAGAGCATATAAAAGGGAAAGCTTTGGAGAGTCTGGAAGGAAAAGGCATATAATCTGGTGTGTAACTTACAACCAGATGTGTGTTAAAAGTGTGAAAAAGAAAGAAATGCTGTTTCCATGCTCCAGCTGAAGAAACATATAGTACAAGGGCCACGTTGACCTAAATTCTTTTCTTTGCACGTGAACTGATTCTTTCTGAATGGGTAGAGATTTGAGTGAGACTGTAATGTGAGGATGTGGTTTCTGAAATGCATCTTCTGCAGGGCTGACTGAAGGAATAAGTGTTTTATTAAAGTTGTAGAATGGTTCATTGTGATTTGGTTTTGTTTTTTGTTTTTTTTTTTCCTTGCATCAGGTAGTAGCTTTACATCTCGGTACTGCTTAAGTGTTCTCTGGAAATAGAAAGTGAATTTTGTTTTTCAAAAGTTGTGCGTGCACAGATATGTTGTTTTTTTTTTCTTCTCTTCTTTAAAATATAAAACCTACATAGTAGCAGAGGCAGAGCTTTTCTGTTCTGATAAGGGTAGAAACCTGGTTGGCATCAGAAAGTTACTCTAACATCCTCATTATTGGAAACTAAATATGTCTCTAATACATACATAGCTCTGAACCTATATACCTTTTCCTTTTCCCTTCTACCCTTCTCCCCCTAGCCCCATTTTAAAATACTGTAAACTGAGGGGGGTTATGAAATTGGACTATATTGTCTGCAGAGGGCAAAAATGTGTGCTGTTATACTTTTGAAGTCCCTTTTATGTTCCCAGTATCACCTGCACTGAGGTCACCTTGCACGGTGAATTAGTAGAGGTATGTGCCATGTCTATTTATCTGCCAAAATAACAGATATTCATCTTACTAAAAATGATGAACTAGCCTAGATATTGTAACAAAGGTTGGTGCCTCTGCTGAGTATTTGTCAGGACATGATACGTGAAATGATGATGTGGTTCAGTTATAGCACAAATAATTCTAAAGTTTTTTTCTCTACCTCAAAACATAATGATTCAGACCAGAAAGCCATCCATCCTGGTTCCTTGTAACCTACAGTTCCTAGAAATGGATTCCCTGGAAAGTTAGGACAAAACAAGTGTATAATATTTCTTTCTAAAACACTCTTTCAACCTTCAACTTAATTTTTAGGTTTTGGGTTTTGTTTTGTTTTGGTGTTTTTTTTTTTTTTCCCTTAAAACTGATTCGGTTTATCTGATTAGTAAATTTATGGTCATCTTTTTCATGAATCTGTGTGGCCTGTCATTTAACCTGTGTAAACTGTGGGCACAGCAGCCTTTGGCAAGGAATTACTGAGGTCTGTCACTTCTTCCCTATACAACGACTTGTGGTTTTCACTCTGATACCTGTTTGGCTTCATTTAACACACCTCAGTTTTATATTGGAATAAGACTAAACTCTCAATACTTTTTTCAGCCTTCTCACAACAGTAATGATTTTATGGTCCTCTATTATATCTCCCTGTTAGTTGCTCCTGCTCCAGGCTGCAGAAGCCAAGCCTACTTGTTTGTTTCTCTGTGGAACCAGTTTCAATCTTGTTGCCCTTTCTAAACCTTTTCCAGTAGTTCTACATTGTGAGAGTTGACTGGAACCGCTCCTTATGCCAGCTGTAGGCAAATTGTAAATCTATGCAATACCATGAAAATGAGATTTTAAGTATTTTTCCTCTATTCCTTCCTGAAATGTTGCAAATTTCCTAAAACACAAAAATTTCTACATCAACATTTCTTTACATTGAGGGTGGTGAAGCATTGGAACAGGCTGCCGAAGAAGGTCAAGGAATCTGCTCACTGGAGACATTCAAAACCCAGCTGGATGAAATCCTGTGTAACCTGCTCTAGGTGACCCTGCCTTGACAGGGAAGTTGGACTAGATGTTGTCCAGAGTTGTCTTCTAACACTAAGGATTCTACGATCCTGTAAAACATTTCGTTCTCCATTTTGATTGCTGTTGTATGTATTGAGTTGATGTCAATGTCAAAATATCTACCATAACCCCAGTGTTATAACTCCTGTCTGGTGAGTTAATCTGCGGATTGTTTTATTTCATGCAAAACACTGTAATTTACAGTTCTGGTGCCATTTTATTGTCCAGATACCTTAAGGTGTTCCTGCATTTACTCAGTTTTCCATTCCTCCTTACTTATTTAAATACCTTTGATCAGCAAATTTGTTCACCTCATTGCTTACTTCCTTTTCCAGGTCACTTAAGAGTGTGTTGAACAGCACAGTCCCTACAACACAGTCCTCTAATTCTTCTGTGCTGTTTCTTTTCTTTAGCCAGTGTTGCACTATTACACCTTGTCTGTTTAATTTCTTCAAAAGACATTGTATAAAATCTTGTTAAATGTCTTTTGGAAATTTAAGCTGACAGTTACTCTTAAATGTTAATTTATTCAATTCTTTATTTTATCAGCTTTGCAATAACTCTTGCAGTCAGCTTCAGGAGATTTCCAAGACAGGCATTCTCTTTATAGAAAACGTTGGAAGCTTTTCTCTAAATAGAGAGAATTAGCAGACACTGGAATAAAGACTGTGCTTTGTAACTTCTCTCTGCATACTCTAATACTAATATGAGCCTAAATACTAGCTCTTTTCCTTGTGTGAGGTTTACAGACCTGTAATTGTCACTTACATCACAAAACTTTTTTAAATTCACATTTAGTTTACACAGTAGTTACAGATTGAGGTGGGATTTAAAAACTAGGGGTATGCATAGATTCACATTTTTGTCAAAGGAGAAGATTAAAAAAAATTACTTGCTTGAAGGCTTCTTGCCAGAAGCCAAAGTTCAATATGTAAAAAAAGCTTTATCATTTTGATGTTGAAAGTTTTAATTTCTTTTCCCAAATGCAAATATCTTTGTTCTTTTCACTTACTGTCTTTATCACCAGAAGGTTTTTAAGCTGATATTGCAAATGTTTGTATTTAGTCAGAGTTGTGTAAAGTACTGATAACTTAAACTTTAGACATCCTGTAAGCACTAATATGTAAATGGCTTTAAGAGAAGCAGTCAAAGATTACAAATGAATGAAAGCGGTCCTTAATCTGCTCTAAAAAAATGCTTTTTGTAAAATTCTCAGGTTTTTCCTCCAAAGGTTCTCCTTTATTATGTTTATTTTCCTGTTTTCGGAGTCCGTTTTGTAGCAAGGCAAAGTAGCACTTGCACCAACATGTAAACTTAGGTAAGGCTGTAAACATCTCTTCAGCTGATGAGATAAAAGGATGCGCTTTACAAATAGCTGGACTGGTAATTGCATCTAGTGATTGAAGCTGCTTCTTGTGCAAGGGCACAGACTGTACTACTTCAGAAATTAGGTTACTATTTTGTTCCATTCACAGAAGCAAGGAGGTGAATATTTTCCACCTAATGAAGTAATGTGTGACAGCAGGGAAACAAGGATAGGCTGGTGGTCTGGATATATTCTGTACTGGTAGTCTGGTAGAACTCTTTGAATATTTGTCTTATTGTAACAACCAATGTAGAATACAGAAACAAGTATTATACCTGGTTATATGAGAATCCCTTTTGAAGTATAGAGGCATTACAATTATACAGTTATACAAAAGGTGGACAAGATTGGCATGTGACTATAGTGGTTCAAATTTGTAGTGTAAGAAAATAAAAAATCACAGTAGGTTTCACAACTTGAAGTTTTTCTTGAAGAAAGCCAGGAAAGGACAAACATAGGAAGGGAAGAATGCCAACGCAATGGATTTTTGTTTTCAATATGGCTTTAACAAAAAAGGCTGAATGAGAGAGGAGACTTGGCTGCTATAACTTAATTTCATTAAGGCCACAAGAAAGAGCTACTTACTAGTAACTAAATACTCAGTATGTGAAACAGTATCTCAATGGGGGTATACCTGAAGCATGGACGGGCTGAAGAACTGGATGAAGTCAAAAGTCAAATTTATTTTTTTTTTTCCTCAAAGAAGCAGCAGTAACAGAATGAAATGTGGGGAAAGAAAGTGAGGCAGATTGGTACAATTGTGACTTACAGATGGTTGTGAAAACAATTTTTTTTGTTTGTAGGATATTATTATAAATACACTGCATTGGTTTGATATAACTTTGTTGACAGATCTGATGGCTTTTTTTGCCTTTTTTTCCCCTCAGGCCAGAATATCATATATGTTCAATGCATTGTCACAATGTTTGAAGTAAAGCCATTGTGAAATACCACTGTGAATTTAACAAGGCTTTAAATACTCTCCTAAGAGGCAGTGTTCTCCCAACCAAATTAAGGAAATATGTATGGTAGTGTACTCTGGTTGTAAAAAATATAGTTTTTTGTGATTAAGCTATCAACAGAAGAGAGGGATGTTAGGTGAGGTTGTACCCAACAGCATTTTGAACTCTCTGCTGATTTGATTGATATAGGCTGATGGTACAGAGCAGATGCTACCAGATGTGATAACTTTATTTGGAAGGAATTGCAATTCTTGGGAAAACACAATGAGAATGGTCTAGACAAATCAGAGCTGTGATCTGAAATCAGAAGATGAGGCTGAAATACAAAGTTTTCTGCTTAAAATGAAGGAGAGTACAAAATAAGAAATAGGAGATGCAGAATACTTAGTTTTCCCAGTAATAACAGTACTAGGAAATAACATAGTTTTTCAAAAAGGATCTAGGGCTTACACTACATGTTAAAACATGATAAATACACATGACACAAAAAAAGTGAGACAAGAAACTGATTATTCCTCCTCTTCTGGTGGTGACTGTGAAATCTCAACTGAAAATTGTATTTTCAGAAATGTAAGCCAATTGATAAGAGTCCATAGAGGAGCTTTGGTAATGAAAACATTGGAAAACATGAGCTATGAGGAAAGACTGAAACTCAGAAAAGATTGAGACTAAACAAATGGACAGGGATGGATTAGCTAGTTATTAGTTCTGCTAAAGTGAAAGAGCTCGGGTAGATAGGTTTTTTCTTAGTCCTGCACGATGGCTGTGGTAGTTCTGGATTCGACACTAGACGTACTCTTTTGGCAGTAGCTACTTGAGTAGGATGAGAGAGTATGCAAAAAGAGAGGGTAACACAGACAAAGTAATTGCTACTGGTTTTGTTATGTGACCTTGAACAACAAGTGGATAAAAAAACTCATTTTTTTTAACTTCTCAGGTACTGAGGGAATTGCTAAACCTCTCTGAATAAGGAACGGTACTGCTCTGTCTCTTAGACTTGGTAGCTGTTACAAAAAAAAAAAGAGGCAACTTGAAAACACAGAGATACTGTGCAGGAAACACCCCTAAAACTGGTTGCTTTAGTGTTAGTTTCCTCAACCATCACCACTTGCTTGCTTCTGCCTGCAACAATTTGGGAATGCACCATGTGCAGGATATATATGCAGATGGTCCCACGCAAAGCCGTCTGTTCAAGTGTTTGAATTCCTACTGTTGGGATAAAAATATGAAGCAAAGCCTTGGGAGAATATTTTGCTCCATGTCTTTTGAGGTAACGTGCAGACTCTTTTCATAACATCAAAAAGGGAAGACTGAATTTTGTCCCAATGCAGGGGTTTCTGTCAGAGAGGTTTCTGTAACTGTTCCTCATACCAGTTAAAAAAAAAGAATATGAAGCTTCCCCTGACCCCCTCTACCAGCTTCTGCTAGTCTCCTACTGTTTTTTTAGATCCATACATTATTCTTTGGATTTTCATTTTTAAGGAATTTAGTACCTTTGTTGACACACTGAGAAAGTACAAAAATTTTGCAGAAATTATGTAAAAGAAAGAAAAAATTTAAAGCTTCTAAGTAGAACACTGTGCAGTATCAGTAACTTTTGTATTCTGAGACAAGAGTTTTTGTAGACTGGGATAGGGATTTCCTGAATAGTCCTGGAATGTAATTTTTCTGGGGTTTAGTGCTTAGAATAAATACCACCTCGGTGAGCTGCAGAAGAAGTGTATCTCTAGTTCCCAAGGTATGTGTGGCTGAGAGTTTTGTGAGGATTCATCGGTTTGCCAAGCATTGTGAAAAGAAGTTGTAATAAGAGGAAAAAAAAAAAAGAAATGAGAACTGTATGTTAGATGAATGTCTGCAGATGTAAATCAACAACAGGAAGAACCTGAAATCCTGGAGGCAGACTGTTGTTGATTTTGCTTGTGTTCAGAGGTTCCCTGCTACATCTGCATCTATCTCCCTAAAGCAAATGGCACCTGTGTACTGAGACAGGTGGGACTCCTGAAACGTGAGGTGCTGAATGCAGTCAGGGTCTGTGGCACTGTCCTCCAGCAATGACACAGGGCAAGTGGCAAATGCATTCAAGATCTATCAGATGCAATTAAGTTCCTCAAAATAACAACCAAAAATGTGGGAAATGTGTCAACTGTAAATCAGAGAGGAATAATTGTGAAGTTTAGATGATGATTTAGATGTCATGCTTGGAAAAGGCACACTGCTCATTTCACTGAGCAAGTGCGTGCTCAATGAAAAGGCATTCAGACAAGAAACTGATTTGAATCAACTCAGTAAATTGCTTTTAATTTGCCATAGTGTCCAACTGAAGTCTCACCAGTTTTTCCTACAGATGAGTGGAGAAAATTTTTTAGAGCTTCATTTTACATGATGAAACTTGCCAATAAAAAATAGGCAGTAAGACAAAAAGATCAGCTGAAAAAAACTGTATTTCTGAAATCCATTTAGATTTGCTTTATTGTAAATTTTTAGTCATTTTCTTGTGACAAAAATTTAGTAGAGATGAATGACTATTTCATATTTCATGTTAATTAAATTACAGAGGGGGAAAAAAAAAGTGCTACATTTTAAGTAATCATGCTCTTAAGGGATTTATTTTATTTTATTTCCTGAAATTTTATCAGAAAATGGAAGCCTAGTGGCTTGAATACATTTCAAGTTTTTTTCCTAACTAATGTAACAGTAATTTGCACATAAATTCAAATAAAGATCATAGAATCATACAATGGTATGTGTTGGAAGGGACTTTAAAGATCATTTTAGTTCCAAACCGCATGCCTTAGGCGGGGACATCTTTCACCAGACCAGGCTGCTTAAAGCACCATCCAATCTGGCTTTAAATACTTCCCAGGGATGGGGCATCCTCAGCTTCTCCGGGCAACATGTTCCAGTGTCTCACCACCCTCACAGTAAAGAATTTCTTAACCTATTCTCTTTCAGTTTGAAACCATTCCCACTTGTCCTGTCACTGCGTGCCCTATTAAAAAGTCCCTCTCCATCTTTTTCTTTTTTTGCAGGACCCTTTAGGTACTGTAAGGCTGCTGGAAAGTTTCCCCACATCCTTCTCTTCTCTCAGCCTGTCTTCATGCGAGAGGTGCTCCAGCCCTCTGATCATCTTCATGGCCCTTCTCCAGACTTGCTCCAAGAAGTCAATATCTTTCTTGTTTCAGAGGCCCCAGAGCTGAACACAGTACTCTACATAGGTTCTCACAAGAGAAGAGTAGATGGGTAGAATCACCTCCCTTGACCTTCCGGTCATGCCTCTTTTAAATGTTCTGCTTTTTGTTTTGTTTTGTATGTTTCTTTTTTTTTTTAATTGATTTACTTTTGATTTAAATTTAATTTAGGACTGTGCCACCTCTTAATTTAGAGAATTATTTTTCCTGATCCCTGTGCGCTGAAGCTAAGATAATTATTTACGCTTCTGTAAAGATATCTCTGAAAGTGGTTCTTTTTTTTTTCCCAGCATTTTTAAGAGATGAAATATTTAAAGCATAAACAACTGCCAATCTGTGCAGAAACTTTCTTACAAACCTAGCCCAAATTTTGATGTTTACCAAGTCTCTACTGTCCAGTTCCCATGCCTTGTTTTAAAGAGCTTGCTGTTTACACGTCCAAATCCTTTTTTAATTTTTTTCTTTATTGCTGTTGTGGATATGGGCAGAACTTCTGAGGAATCCAAAGTCTCAGTTCTTAAGGAGATTTTGTTTATTTCTGCATTATTCATTTAATTCTGGGATCATAGATTTTTAACATGAACTGCCCATCGTTGACTAGTCTTCAGAATTGACTACCAAGTTGCTCAGAAATGCCTAATTTTGGAGAAATATTTTAATAAAGCAGCTGTTGTGAGACCATATGATGACTTTTTACCATCAAATCCTATTTTACATCAGTGATGATATCTAGAAATGACAGAATCTGTTGTGACAACATGTCTCCCTGAAATGGATGTCCTGTTCTATTAGTGGCTATAAAAACATCTCATCAAATGTGCTGTGGGCTGCGAGGCTCACCTGTAAGAACTTCAGGAGGAGGAGGAAAACTACCTCTACACTTCTGATGGGTAACTTGAAAATCAAAGAGCAGCTGTTGCTGCAGTTCATGTACTGGAAAAAGTAGATAGAAGTTATCAGAAACTTTTGGAGCCCTCAAACCCATCTCATTGAGTGGTAGTGTTCAAGCATTAGTCTTAAGCAGGTGTAGTTACATGTAGCCCCAGCTTCTGTTTGCCCTTATTGGGCTACCCAAGCATGTGTGAGAGAGTCTTAATCTGTAAAAGCTTCTTAAAATATGGTTGTTTTTTTCCAGCACTAATTTTCTAGTCTAATGTAATCTTTGATCTCTAAAAATCTAATCTTTGATCTCTAATTTTTCACCAATAGCAAATAGTTGCAATGATTCAGGCTTCCTCCTCCTAGTTCATAAAATGAGTATTTAGATATACCTAAGCATATAACATTGATGTAATTAATAAAGTGTGTTATTTGTGTAGCCTAAATGGCTGATATTTTTGCCTGTGATGTATTTTCTCCCACCTCCCCCACCCCCCCGTGTCCTTATTGTGCTATACAATTCAGATTAGGTTTTTACTCTGCCTCTGTGAAGCATAAAGTGAAACAGTTGGATGTGTTTTGTATACATTTTTTACCTGTTTATTAAACAAGCTCACTAAGCTTTTTATTTGTTGGTGAGGAAGTGTTTGATATCATACAGTCAGATGGATATTAAAGAAATCTGTGTGGAACCCTGTGAATTCACCTGTTGCAACTGTGTGCTATATCTAGATATGATCATTGGGTGTTTTTGCCAGATACCCGTAATCAATCTGTGCTGTGTATGCTGGCAGAGCACGGTTTTGTAAATCAAAATCTGTTATATGCTGATTTGTGAAGCGCATGGGCTTGCACATAAATAATCACTTTGCAGGTGATTATGCATATAGTCTCATGAATTATTTTTCTTTTTGTAATCTTAAGTTTTATTTAGAGAATGTTTGGGGTTTTGTCCTAGAAGTAATTTCCTGTCTTTCCCTGTACTATTCGCACATACTTGTATGAGTGCTAAAGACATTGGAACTGAAACATGTGGGGATTTTTGTTGTTTTGTTTTAAATACTCTGCAGGAACATGAGGAAATTCCTTAATCACTTCAAACTGCTCTCTAAGTTGATGTGTGTAGGCTTTCTTCTACTGGGATTACTTTGACTGAATTGAAACCAAGTGAAGTGCTGCAGCAATGTATCAGAAACAGCTACATGTGGTTTTAACAATAAGTGCTATTCAGAGTAGTTAGAGGAGTTTCTTTCAGGGATCTTAACATCCTTTGAGTGTAATAATAATAAAATGTTTGGTTATGAACTAAATAGTTTTTAGGAATGCACTAATTATAAGTTCTAACTGTGATATTGTTCAACATTACCTTTCTTCATCTACAAAGTTCAGTTTTGCAATTTTTTTCTGACAAACTTTGCTTCTGAATTTTCTACACATATTTATTTTGTGTTTGTCCTCTTCAAAGTCCCTTTTTCATTACAATTGTCTCTTCATTCTCTGGACATCAGCCAGTTTACTTCCATTTATATACTAGATCTGTGCACAAGAGCTAGTTAATTTTCATTATGATACTGGGCATCCTGCATTTTTTACCTGGTTTCTTAGATTGGTATTAAAGCTGTAAAAGAAAGCCCATTCCTGTAAAAATGGAGAAATGAAACTTTGCACCTCTGTCATGCAGTGTAAACGAACATTTTTCTGCTTAGGTGGTATGCTTGTTGTCTCTTGGTAAATAGCTGCTATGTTAATGACTGCCAAAACAGACAAACATATGAGTCCGTTGGTTTTAATGGCAGGAGTTGGTTCTCCCCTTCCTTTCTGTACCTTTGCCTTGCAAGCTGAACACTGGCTTAAAAACCTGTTAAGTGCAGTAATTTCTGCCTTAGAACAGAGTGTTCTTAATTTAGAGGATATCATTCACTGTGTATAAAAGTGGATAAAGAGAAGATTTGTCCTCATTTCAGTGCTGTTTGGGTATGGCAGTTTATTTGGTATGTGACCCAATCTTATGTGTTCATAAGGCTTTTGTTTAGGCTTAAGAAATCCCTCTGCTAAATATATTGTTTACTCTGCATGAACATTTCAAGTGCATCAGGTGAGACGAAGTGTGTTAGGTAAGACTGGTTTGTAGATCTGTATTCATCTGGCACATTATAGCTCTCATAACATGTTTCTAACGTAAAATGCTGTAGGCACATTCGCTGACTTAATTGCTGTCTGTGTATTATTAAGTACCATATAGCTTTTACAGAAAACAGACTGCATATCTTTCTTAAGTGGTGAAATCAATAAAACTACAATGAATTTTTATAACTTTAGATTAGAAGTTGCCTCAAGGTTATTCAATTTTGTTCCCCCTTTTCCCTTCTCCCTGTGTCTTTCCTTTGTGACTCGTATTTTTATACATTTTTGACTCATTATATTTGCACTTTTGAATATAAGCATGTGTACAAATTCTTACTTCATTGAAAAACCCATGAAGTTTGCACTGTGTTCAAAACTAGGAAACTGGATGAAGAATGAAAGAACAAAATTCAGGTTTGTTAGCAATGGTATTTTAATGATAGTATTTATGTTTGCTCTTAGACCACTTTGGGAATTGCATGTTGTGATTTATGACTAAACCACGCAAACCTCATTTCCAAGAGCAAGGCACAAATCTACGTAAACATAGAGACGCCTGAGAGAGGAAACTGCACCAAATGTAGTCAGGGATATGGATCTCTTTTGGCCAAAAATTGGTCTGAATAGCTTGGAGGTTTGGAGGAAACATTGTGCTTACGTTTTGGTGGCAGCATATCTCTGATAGCAAGGTGTCCTTCAGTTTGATGTGCATCACTGATCTTTTTGCAAACACTTGGCAAAGACAAACCAACAAAGACAGAGTTGTCCTGAACGAGAAATGATGGTGAAGAGACAATTCAGAAGTAAATGATACTAAAGTAGGGCTGAAGGGTAACTTGGAGCTCTAGTAAGGGACCACTGCTACTGAGCAGTAAAGCTGAAGCTGTTACTCTTGAGAATCAGTTATAAAGTCCTCATGGAAAAGCAGGAGTCAGGTCTTCTGTTAACAAGCAGGAGGAACCTAAAACGCAGGGTGCCCCATGCACTGGGATGGGAAATTTATCATAAATATCCATGATATTGCTAGACATCAACGATATATCAAATATATCAATGAAAACACTGACTTTCCGAGGATTATGTTCTTCTTTCCTCCTCTGACTTTATTGCCCCCTAGGTTATCTTCCTAAAATGGACTCATTGCTAGCACATATTGTCTAGCACTGGTGGCACAGGAGGTATATACAAGTATCAAATGCAAGCTGAAACTGAATTCTCAGAAAGCTTTTCTGCAGAAATGCGAATACAACTTATATGCTACCAAATCCTCTGTCTCTTATGCCTGGGTAATCTATGCTTACCAGCTAGGTGTTAATCAATATTTGCCACCCAGATCTGTGGGAACATCTGATGTTATGATTTAATCAACATGAGTGAGGCAACCAACTTGCAGAACGTGTTTTATTTAGTAGAATGACTGTTATAAAAGATAAGACTGTGATCCAAATAAAAACTAAAAGTTGTCATAAAATTGTTTCTACCTCATGGATGTGGAGAATGGTTGCAATTTCCATTTTGTGCAACCGTAGCTTACTAAATATGCCAAATTTCACAATCCTACCATTTTTAAAACAAGAACTCACTAGGTATAAATCTGTGTTTCCTTACCAAAACAAGTTTTTAATTTTTTTTTTTCTCTTGAAGTTTATTCAAGTCATACCTGAGTTGAAAGCCCTGGTATGAAAGGACTTGTTACTTTGAATGAGAAAGGAAATTCTTTAGAAAACTAGCAGTAGAACTGTGATGAAGAATGAAAACTGTGCCATATAATCTATGTCTTATTGTAGTAAAAGGAAGAGTTTTTATCGTGTTGGAGACTATGCAGCACATAAACTGTGTCAACCTCTCACTATAGAAAAATAAAATCCTCAAACTCTATGGCTCAGTGAAAAAAATTGTGTAATTAAAGTTTGAGTATACTTTGTCTAGAAGTATTTCAGAAGTAAGGGCAGGCCTGCCCAGGGAACAGGCTGCCTAGGGAAGTGGTTGAATCAATGTTCCTGGAGGTATTTAAAATATGTGTAGATGTGGTGCTTAGAGAAGTGGTTTTGTGGTGGATTTGTCAGTGCTGGGTTCACAGTTGGACTCAATGATCCTGGAGGTCTTTTCCAACCTAAATTATTCTATGATTTAGATCTAACATAGTTCTGGAGCAGTAAGCAAGGCAGTAAAGGTAAAATGGTGGCTGTTGGATATCTATAGTATCTATTTGGGCCAAGCTACTTGTCAAGACTGAAGTCTCAGCAGCTCTTACTTGGCACAAACTAAACTTCTTTTAGGTCATGCCAACTGCTTCAGCCTCAGAGACTTGGAATAAGCAGGCAGAGATCTGAAAATCCAAGAGGCACATTAACTAGGTCCTTTTTCCCATGCCTCTCCCCACAGCTTCTGTGTCAAGTTTGCAGGAGGTTCTGTCACGGTTTGGTATGATGAGAGCATAATTGTTGCAATGTTCTCAGGACAGTGCAAGGTCCTTTTCATGATCCAGCTACACCAGTGGTACAATGGAAAACCTGCAAAGATGGACTGGCCATAGGGACTAGTTTTTCTAAGGAAGTTCTTTTTTCACATAAAAATGTCTTAGTGGTGATGAGGGGGGAATAAATGAAAAATTACCCAATATCTAAGTTTTTGTCTTTTTTGCTTTTTTTCTTTGAAAATGTGAGTTTTAACTAGAAAATTCAGCAATATGGCTGTTAAGCATTGTAATTTGGATATTTCACAACCTCATTCTTTTCTATGTGGGCATGATTAATAGCTGAAATAAGTCTCTTCAAATGAAACACAGTCATCTCTTTCTACAGAACTGATCATGGTAAATTAATTCTGTTTGAGAAAAGAGATGGTCTGATATCACCAGGTAAGAACTTCCATGAAGGATTCAAGATTTAGAAGATAGAGTTGGAACATATAGTTTTTCTCTGTGAATTAATAATGGTGGTTGATTTTTATATTTTTTGTTTTTAAGGGAGGATGAGATGTGAGGAGGCAAATATGTACGAGATTTATCACTGAAATCTTAGTTTGAAAGTTATCCTTCTCCAACTGCAACCCATGGCTCATAAGGTCTGCCTTTGGTCTAGTTAATCTAATAAAGCTTTGCTTTGAATTTGCTGTGGTGTAGCAGTGCACATTTGCTTTGCATACATTTTTTAAAGAATGTTGTACTGCAAGGTTTCCACTTGGGCTTTACTTGGGGAGAATTAGTCCTGCAATTCCTACTCAATAGCAAGTAATAGCAACTGTGACTGCTGGCTCAGGAATCTGGAAGATGGTGTAGATACACTGGAAAAGCGTCCTGAGGGAGTACAGACTCTTCTCTAAGCAGCTATCAAAATTCTGTCAACCTTCAGATGGTGGAGATTGTCATCATGTATAGCAGATTCTTTGGTTGTTAGTAGTATATGTATCCTAGAGCTATTAATATAGTAATAACTTATTCTAGGTGCTAAAGAGGAAGATGAACTGTAAAAGGGTGTTATCCAAAGGGATCACTTATTTTTTTAGGGTTATCTCTAATACGTATGTGGTAGAATGACATGGAGAGAAAATGAAAAAGTTGAGTTGGAAGTTAAAGAAGAAGAAGGTGAGATGAAGGAGAGATGGAGCTGCAGAGACAGACACTGCAGCATAAGAATAGCAGAAGACACTCATTATTTTAGTGATGATATTAAAAGAAAAAAGTGAAGCAGAAAAGTGAGAAAAGAAAGGCTGTATACAGGAAGCTGAGAAAGCACTAAAATATGTGAAAAGGATTCAGTGAGATAGAAATACATTCCTGAAGAAGCGACTGAATGGTTTGAGACTGAATCAATATTTTTCCTTAAAATTCTGCTGAGATTAATTTTGGCTTAAACTTTTTGCAAGGGAGGAGGTGACAGACTGACCCAGAGAGGGTCTTGATTTTCATGTCCACACAGAATCTTTTTTTTATTATTTTTGTTTGTTGAAGGCATTAAAAAATACTGCTGGCAGGTTTTCCATTTCCTTTGGCTTTCATGTCTAAAGAAATATTCAAACTGGGAGAGGGGATGGGAAGCTGAGCCAGGTGGCAAGCCTATTCATCACCTAGTTGGTGGTGAAAAATATTGAATGATCAAATGAAAGTGTCTTAAAATAACATGAGCACAGAGACATAAAGCACTGCCAAGGGAAGGAATTTATGTTAAGAGAAAACTTAGTTTCCCTGTTTTAATGAAAGACTTAAATATTCAGTGAAAGGAAGTGTATCTGCAGCTATAGTTTTTACTGTTGTTATTTTTTAGAGTAGTTAGAAATTCATAAAGAAATGCTTTTATCTGAAAGGAATTCAATTTGAATATTTTTATGGAAAATAGCTCTTGTGTGTTTATGTATGTGAGTATGACCTGTATGCCATAGGTCAACACCTCTAAATTTAATTCTACAGAAGAAAAACATCTTTTTGTAGATTTTGTGAAGAAAATTTTTTTCTGTCAATTACTGAATAAGCTGTGAGGTGTTTTGGTAGATTTGTCTGCTTCAGAATGTAAACGAAAACAGGAGGAAAAATTGTATTTGGAATAAAGAAGCTTCAGATCTTGAACTGTAACTGTATATGACTTGTCATCTACAAATCATCAGTGTGCAAAATTTAAGGGGGCATTGTTGGTTTTGTTATAACCTGGTGCCTATCCCTTATTTTTCGCAATCTGAGAAAGATCACTTGGTGGCAAAACCTATGTCTAACCTTGCTTTCTTTGTCTACTGTATTCATGAACTGGAGAACAGCGTCTGCTAATAAAGACTACAGTGTTTTAAAACCATTCTGGGTTTTGGAGAATATTCCAAATGTATCTGCTGAAACCCTCTAGTATTTTGCTGGTGGTTTCTGAAAGGGTTAGGCAGCCATGAATTTTGGGTTACTTCCTGCTGAGGGGTCCCTTTCTTAACACCCAGTGACCTTTATAAAAATCATACAGGAGATGGGAGCTATGTAACAGCACTTCTTCAAAATCAAGTAATTGCTTTTTATTCCTAAAATATAAAATTTTGAATGAATTTAATTAATGTTTATATGTTGGTAAACTAACATCGACCCCAGAAAATGCTGCTAGACTCCAGGTAGTCTGAAAGACTGGAGCTATACTGGATACATTCTGCCATAGGCAAAAAAGGAGTTTAAGGTGTAAGGTCTGCAATGTAGACAAGGCTTAGCCTAGAAAATGCTGTCATAAACATCTTTATGCTAACTTAATTCTGTATTAATTTGGTCCAGACTTTAGTTTGTTGTTTAGTGTCTCAAATGCAAAATATTGTAATTGGTTGGCCAGTGTAGAAATGTGTGAGAAGAAATTAAGTACTTCAAAGTCTTGGAAGAATGGAAAGGAAATATTTTTGAATCACAGATTTGGGTTGATATATTTTATCTAAAGCAAAAATCTAATACGTTTCTCCATATTTTTTAAAGAAAAAAGGCACTTTGACCAAACATTTTGTCAAAATATTTGGAAGATTTCTACCTCAATTCCATCCCCCTTCCATCATTGTGAATGCGTATGAAGATTGAGCTGTAAAAGCTTTAAAGGCAACTTAAAAGAACTTCTGTTCTCCATCCAGTTCTCAAAATAAATAATGTCCCATTTTTAACATAACTATCTAGCAGTTTGTTAGATCTGCAGAAATGTGTAGAAATAATGTCATATTAGCATTTGTTAATTGTACAGATGCCATTCATCAGCCAACACTATTTACAAGAAAGTAAGTAAGATGGATTTCTAAGGTCCACACTGCTTAAATTAAAACCATATTTCTTTTTGTAGTAGATGCTATTTTTAAAGATTTGTTTCTCTGCACACAAGCTCTTGGAAACATGAACTGTTCTAGTTAGTATTGTTCAGAGCTGCCCTGCTTGGTGATAGTGTTCTTGGGTGCTGCTGCAGTGCAAAAATCACTGATGAACTAGAAATATTTTGACATACACTTAGAGAAATAGAGGTGTAAATTGTCTCTAAAGACATAGGTTCTGGTGTAAGAATGTCTGAGTGGCCACTGAAAGACAAAGATTAGGAATTAACTTTATTCAAATGTCCTTTACTGTTTTTAAAATCCAGTGCTGCATATATATTCTGAATCTGGAGTTTAACAGTTGTAACTGAGCTTGAACTCAAATGATTGAATCAATTTAATTGTTTTATGTCAAGTAGCTCTTAGAAATCTCCCTGCTTGAGTGCTGGCTTACTGTTTAGCCACCTGGGGGTCTTTCTTAGAAACTTCTCAGGCTTGTATCCCAAATGTATTTTTGAATTACATGCCATGCTTAATGAAAAGCAGAGAGTTGATTGGAACAAGCAATATAGGAAATTAGTTTTCTGCATATATGAGGGAGAGATTTATAGTTCCTGTAGTATATTTTATGTCTTTGTAGGCTGGAAGGCAGCACCTTGCAACATGAGAAAGTAAGCATGAAAGAACATGCTGGGTGATAAAGTGAAGAACTTTCTTGTCCCAGAGTTTGTGGGTTTGGATCCTGGCATGGTTGTGTTTCATGTAATTACTGGGAAATGTGTTTTTTGTTTTTTGGTTTTTTTTTTTAAAAAAAAAGGTAATTTCCATCATGACTCACTATGAATAGCAATATATTATATATAAACACGTTTTTTGGTACCAGTAGAGTGAGTTGTATTTTGTGGTTCGAGTAGTACTGTATTGAATGTGATTTTCTGGAAGTAGAATACCTTGATTCCAACAATTACATATTAATGAACCATCTCTATACCTTCTTTATTTACAGCTGACATCTTGCATTTATTTACACAGAAAGTTTTTTAGGTGGAGGTACCCTCTTGGTACGTGCAAGTGAAACAGCACAACAGCAAAAAGTTGGCCTATCATTGTACAAATACCTCATAATCAGTACTGTAGATTAATTCATTGATATTCCAACACGGAAACTTTGATTTACATTTTTATCTGAATTTTGGCCCTAAAAATTGAGACAATTATGAACTTCACAGTGTTTAGCTTTAAAGCCTGTCTGTGTAGAAATCTGCAGAACCACAAAGACTACCCTGGCAGTTTCATCCATGTATTGCAATATTATACCAGTTCCTGAATAGTAGCAGTGACATAAAGTAGACAGGTTGACAGATAGGTACACATCTTTGGAGCTGTGAAAAATCCAGAAGACACGTTTTCTATCTTTTTTTGACTGGATTTCCATTGGGAAAATATTCAGGAGTGGATTCAATTAAATGGATTCTAAAACAGACCAGTCTCAATAGAATTGCATCTTTGTATGCTTAATAACTACCTAAACAAAGGTTGAAGGCTGGAGATAAATCCAATAAATACAAGTTAAATGCTACTGTCTGACCCTTATTTGAACTGCGAGGTTGGATCCATCATAACCTAATTGGTTTATCCCCTTCTGTCTAAGATACTCTGTGGTAAACAGAGTATTTTTATGTCCTAAAGAGCTTAGATTACAAACTTTACTGAACCTCATAGATTTGATTAATAGAGGCTAAACAATTTGTGTGGCTAAAGATGCTCTGTTAGAATTTCGGAGATTCACACTAGTTCTGTATGTAAAACAAACCTCTATTTAAACTGCAGCGTCAGAACTATCATAGTATAATTGGGTTATCATCTTATGTCTAAGATGCTCTGTAGTAAACAGACTGTTCTTATGTCCTGGAAAGATTAAGTCTGTCTCCTGCTATTTTTTGTTGCTCTTCAGTAATTCTTATTAAGGGAAGCATAGTGATTATTCACTGTCTCTTAATATTGAATATACTAGTAATGTTATACAACTTCATACAACTTTTTTCAGGTTGGAAAATGGAGTCGAAGTCTATGTAATCATTTCTTGTAAGTAAGTTGTTCTCTGTAGCTGGTTGTGCAGGTAGCCCTCCTCTGTACTTCTGGTAGCTATAGCATATCTGCTCTAGGAAGGAGGAATCAAAAAATGTGTTTTTCTGGAGTTACTGCGAAATAGCATCACTTTGGTGTTACAGTAATGCAATAGCAAGTAAGATGTCTGAGCTGAATCTTTTAGCTTTTATTATTAGGATATGTTTTAAAAAAATCAAACCCACAAAACATTTCAATAATTCAAACTACTGATCTTAAGTGAAAGCCATTGACATGATTTCAAACATAGATCCTATGTTTGAAAACTTTTTGTGAGGTGAGATACTGACAGAAGGGTACAGATTACTCTGAAGTAATCTGTACCTCAGATTAAGTCTTCTACTTCCCCAAATCCCATAAATAGTTCAAGCATAACACAGCTATTTCTCCTAGGATGCATGCATACATGAGGCTAGGCTTGGGGACATATCTATGCAAATATTTATACAATGTTCTGGGGACCCAGTCTTGTTGACACACTTAATACACAAGAAAAACTCAATAAACTTGGAAGAGGAAACCCACCTTCAATAAAGTCTTTCTCAGTGTGATTTTTTTTAAAAAAATTAATGATAAGATTTTACAGAATCTTCAAATAAGTTTGAAATATATCATGCGACCTTTTATCAACAAACACTTCTTAATACAAAAGGAAATGTGAAAGTCATGTATTTCATATCTAGATGTAGGCAACATGTGGGACAGCACGAAAAAGTTACTTCTTTGTAGCTAAGGAGATTGTTATGAATGTTATGAATGTGACAGTGATCTCAGTTTTGTCATCCTCTCTCAAATTAGCTTTAATTGTTCATTACTCTTCTTGCCTATGCACTGCACTGGGGAGAACAGCTTAGCATTTCTTCATATGAATAGTGTATGTGATCATACAGATGTTGTCCTTCTACAGGTACTCTAGAAATAGGGGAAGTGGCATAGCAAGCAACAACACAGTCTGTGACTGCACGGTTGTCTTGTATTCAATTTAACTGCATGGCAAATTTACAAAGTGTATCTTGGGCTGTACTTAAAATTGTGCCATTTACCTCATCTTTAAAGAAAACTGAGTGCTGGAAAAGTTAACAGTGAGGAATTTATTCAAGTATAGTATGTACAAGGAACAGGATGTAACTGTATGCCATTTTTACAATCCTTTATGTTGTTGCCATTGATTTTACAAACTTTCCCTCATGTAGCAGAATTAACATCCCAATTTCAGAAAAGAACTGTGTTTCTGAAATCAGTCTGAGCTGTAACTAGAAATTGACACACAGATTAACTTTATTCTAGATGTTGGTGTGAAGTGGAATTGTGTTTCCATTGAAGTGGATGGCTATTTAAGTTAACACTTCCAAATAAAGGACTGAATGTCATGTTGTAGTTTGACTTTGGAATGTTATAAATATTCCTAACAGAGCCTCTAAAGTTTCTGTCTTTCAAAATCGACCTATGTGTCTCTTTCTCCTTCCTCCATTTAAGACAATGGATATTTCATATTGTCAGGATTCAATTCCCAGAAGGACATGTTATTTTCCTTATACTTAATACAAGTAATGTGCATGTATCATGTGACAGAGATGGTGTAGAGTTAAGCAGAATTTTGTTGGTTCTGCAGTTCACTGCTGCTCTGGTTATGCTCTGGTTTGGAATGAACAAGACTTTGCAAAGGACTTATGGACTTCATTTGACTTTCTAGAAAGTTAATAGGTATAGCTGAGGTTGGTTGACTGGGCTCGCCCTTTAGCTGGTTTAAGAGTAGGTAACTCCAGAGAACAGCTGATGATGTTTAAGACATGAAAAGCTCTCATCTTCAAGATGATCTTATAAACCAGATTTAATAATTCTATTTTATGTGTTCATATGTGGATCTGCTGGTAGAAGTGAGCTATTAACAAATTATCTAATGCAAAGTAAGGGAGCCCCTGGTGGTCTAGTGGTTAAGGATTTGGCACTGTAACTGCCGAGGCCCGGGTTCGATTCCCGGTCGGGGAAACTCCCCGGGTAGGTGGAGCCCGTTAGCCCTGTAAGGCGATCCACCTACGTCCTGAGGACCTCGCTGCCACTGTCCAAGCTCGCTTGGCCCCGGCAGATGAACCTTAGGATTAAAGGGTGGGCTCAGTTCTGTGTGCACTGTGTCCCACCTAAAATAAATCCAATGCGCAGGCTGGAAGGCGTACAAAGACCTTCCCCAGATCTTCGTTCGCGAAGTCTGGCCATTATTATCTTAATGCAAAGTGTATTTGAATCACAGTACTATTATGGATCCATATTCTTATTTGGTGATAGGAAGCATGAGAGCATTTGCTTCTGAGAAATCTGTATATAAGATTTGTATAATTTATGTATAATTTTCCTTAGAGAGATGCAGTAGCTTCAGTGTAATAGCTGCAGGAAATTCCCCCAGTGTTATCATGTATGTTATATGAATACAATGTGCATATATGATTACAAAGCACTTTAAGAAATTTACCTCCTGAAAACTTCTTAAAGTGACCTCGAATTGATTCCTTATAAACCAAGCTCATGAAAATTAAAATCAACTTTCTTATATTGCTGATAACCCCTTCTTATGACCAAAACCCTTACTTGATTTCTATTACTTAAAATTAGAAAATAGGTAAGCATATTGGATTTTGTCCATAAAGAAATGACACATGTACTGCAAGCTCACAATAATATGCTGTGATTTTTTTTTATTTTTTTTTTACTTGCAGATATCCTGTTTTCCTCGGTTTACAAAGACAACTCAGTGTCGAGGGAACTGAAGACTGGGGTGTGCTGGGCTAACACAAATTTAACTGAAGCCAAGAATGCCCTGGTTTGGCTCTAGAAAGAGTACTAAGCAGCCAAGGACATTTGGAAAGCCAAATCTAAACCAGTACGGTGAGTTTCCTGTATTGTACTGGATACAGCCATAATTATATATGAGAATTTTACTCTGTCTATCCTGTCTTCATATTTTGTTTTAACAGAGAATAGTCTGCTTTGTATATGCCCGAGCAGGATGATAATAGCTTCATGAGTGACACAAACTTAAAGTCCCCTTTTCTTGAAACAGCTTTAATTTCTTGTAACTAGTTCCCTGGTTTTTAGACAGAACTGACTATATGGCTCAAGTTTGTCCCGGTTGGATGTGGGGAAAGTTAATCCAACATACAGACTGACCTAAAAAAGTTATATTGGTGCCAAGAGAGATTCAATAAGGAATTTATTTTGCAACGTAAGTGGAAACCAGGGTGGTGTTTAAAAATAAAAATAAATTGGAACAATTGTTTATCTGCTTGTGTAAGAAGAGAGCAGACCTGGATTTCTTCAAAGGATTTTCACTTGCTCCTGATACTGTGCTTCAGTATCTGTTAGCAGACCCTTCTTCTAGAACTGTTTTCACAGAAAATGTCTAGCTAAATACTTGTGTTAAAACAGACTCACTTTCTGATGTTATATTCTGTGAGGTGCTAGAGTTATACTCCTTATCACTTGGAAAATTCTTTAAATATCTAAAACAAAATAAAATGCATTAATCTGAATGAAATATAAGATTCCCTAAGTGGTATCATTCTTTAATTTAGTTGATGATCATGTACATTTTCATGAATGTACACTAATGTGGAAATGAGTAATTAGCTTATTCATAGATATCCCTGTTTTATGTTTTCACCAAACTAATTATCCCATCTAATTTAAATTATTTTCATCTTGTTTTCTAAAAGATCCATGTGCTCTTACTAATTTAAACCTTTCTATCCTTCTCTTCCCCATTTTCCTCTCGTCTTGCTTGTTATGCCTGAATAAAAAACATCTGGATTAAAAATGTTGAGGTTTTGATAACAAGTCTGTCTCTCATTTATTTTTCTTGTAAAATGCCACAGCATCCTTTCTATACTTAGCATCCAAGAAAAGTTGAGATGTATTGAAATTTTTCACTAGAAAATATTTTTTTATAGAAAAATCACTGTTTTGGTCAAGTTTTCGTTTTGTTTTGTGTTGGTTTTTTTTTTTAATATGGAGTTTTTACTTTATTTGGGGAGATAGTTTGTCATTATACCCCACGGAAAGAAAAATGCATTTTTTGAGTTTCACCATCTGAGACTGAAAAAATGAAAAATCACAAGTATATTTACTGACTACAATTGTAATTACTATGCTGCTCTGCTTCCATGTATTTTGCCAGTAAATCTTGAAGGACCAAATGCACACACACACACACACACACATGCAAATAGATGAGGTGTATAAAGTAGACAAAAAAACCTGTGCAAGAATAACATGCATTAGCAAGCCATTCTTCTCAGGTAGAGCAAAAAACTATGCAGGAATCTTGCATGTTACTATGTATCAGGAAGCAAATTCCATGCTTCCAAAGCAAGGTGACTGAAGGAAGATGAATGCTAGTACAGCAGTCTAGCCAAGGATCTCCCCATTTGTGTGTATGGGGGGGGGGAGGGGTATTTTACTTTATTTCTAACCAATCTAACTATGCTGTGACCTGCCCAGAAACAAGGACAAGGTAATAAGCTTATTATCATAGGTCCAGTGTTACCACTTAAAAATGGATTATGCAGATGAGTAACCTCAGTCTCTTGACACAATTTGCAAGAGTGAGATTGGAAATTCAAGTCAGTGCAAATACTATTCAAGCTGGAACAGTTGCTATTGCAAACATGAAATGGGTAAAACCAGGTACGAATGGCAGACTTGGGGAGTTGGCAGTTTGTTTACTGAATATTACATGCTCAAATCTAAGGGAAATTGTTTTTCAAAAGTTGCTTAATTACTGATTCAGTCAGGGCCAATGAAGAATAACACAGTGATTCTGAAAATCTGATTATCAACAGGGGATTCTGTGTCTTCACGATTCTCTCTGTTTTGCTATTGGACTGTAATGCAACTGCAGAACTGATTTTTCTGCACATTCTGAGACAGTTTTACTGTAGCCTGAACTTTACAAGTCAGATGTGGTGTGTAATTAGAGTATTTGTTATAGAGTGAAAAAATTTTGAGCTCTGATGTTGTTTCATGAACAATAAAATAAATATTAGATGATCAGGAGTGGTATCCATTCATACAATAACAGGAAGAATATCCTTTCATACCATATCCATTTCTTTTTTTTCATACTGAACTCTTGTGGAACTGCAGAACCAAAAAAATGTCTGTGGCTCTGCCAAGGAGTGACTGCCTGAATTTCCATTGGAAATTCCAGTAAGCATTAACACTTAATTACTGTACTCTACCTTAAAGGCAGGAATTAAGTGATGTGCAGTATAGCTATGGCCTTCTCTTTTTTGCATGTCTTAATGTGTCACAGTATAACTGAAGTTAGAAACAGCTCCCTTGTTGATAATCTGGGCTTGCCAGGATCTGCAAGTACATAATAAATGACTCCCAATTATATAACATAACCTGCCACTGCTTTCTCAAGAGGATAATTGCATATTAATACATGCTTATTAATAAGTATTGTAGGTACTGAAAAACAACCTAATTTCCTTTCCTGGTTTATAAAGCTAGATTTACCTAATTTTTTTATATGTCCTACATACACAAAAGCTTATTCTTCCTTGACATAGTAATTTTCATAGACAAAAGACATAAAAGTGTCTGTCTTGCTTAAAACTTCATTCTTGTTCTTGCACTGACCTCATAGGAATATAGGGTCAACTCCTAGGATTTTTGGCACTCCACATGGTGCTGTGTAGTGAGTGTTTAGGTCCTCAGTAAGATCATGTCTGGATTAGGTTTTGCTCACATTAAAGTCAGCCAGTCAAATAGCTGCTGCCATTTGATTTCTCACAGGCGAAGCTGTACTGCTTTCAATTAGGTCTCTCCCCTTGTCCGCCCACCCAAACCTCCTGGAGACCAGGAATGGTGTAGTGAGTAACAGGAATTTTCAAATAGCATAGTATTAAATTGATTCCAGGCTCTGCAGCTGTGTTGCAAACTAAGTTTGTCATGAAGTTTTCTTTTAAAATACCTGGTATATTTATTTTCTGTATCTTCACTTCTACCACCTTTTAAAAGAAAAGCTTATTGTACAAGAGTGAGGAAAGACTTTTAAGGCTGGGAAATTGCTTGCTTTCATAGCATGTAATAGAAAGTAAGCTTGAGATGACAGATTTTGTGGTGCTTTTTCCCAGAGCTTAAGCTCACATAATTCCTTTGAACAGGAACTGTACAGAGAATTATCCTTTAATATGCCATGACAAGAAATTCAAGTTACATATTTTGCAGTGTGTACTTGTGCTTCTGTGTGTGTATATTCTATATGCACATGAAGTGTTAGAGACCTGAAGTAATAGGGTCCCACTGTGAGATTTTATGCAATGTACACTTAACACATGTAAATGCTTAGTCTGGCAATCATGCCAATTGCCAAGGAATAACATGCAATGAGCAGGAAACAATTTTGTGGTAACTGCAGCCCACAGTGGTTGGATGAAAAGTCCTAGTCAGAAATTGCTCTCACGTCAGAAAACTCTGTATCATCAGAAATTCCTTAAATGTCAGCAAGGGTGTAGTCCTTACAAAAATCCTTGAATATTCTGGGGTTGTTTTTGCTTATCTTCTCTTGTGTCTTTTTTATCTTCTTTCATCAGGTATGTGAGAAGCCAAGTGTATAAATACTATGCAGACTTCTATACTAGTAGGGAATAAGTCTTACTCATTGGTGTATTTAAGCTTTTTGTTTTCAGAGCTGCTAACCTTTGAAAGAAGTAAAGTTTATGGTGCAGAACTGGCATTGCCAGAATCCTGTTAAAGGACTATCTTACACAGAACCTTATCAGTCTTTCATGTATAAGCCAAATACATACAGTGCACTCATTTTTCTGTTTGGCACTTTTTATTTCATAGAAGAGCCCAGGGGACTTTGTGCTTATCTTCCTTGCAAAGGAAAGAAAAAAAGAAAAGAGAGACGCAGAAAATAACTAGGATAAGCTTGATTTCAAACATTTTTTGGAAACTGTGGCTAGAAAAGGTAAAAAGTCCACCTTGTTTTCATGACTGGAAACAAAAAGACCTTAGAAAAGTATCTATTAGTCATCTCAAAATATTTAGAGAGCCCTTTTGCCTTTCAAGGATCTCTGTGCACAACAGGGTAACAGCAGGCTTTGAAGCTGAGGGTCAGAGTTGGCCAAGTTACCCTGCAGAGACTGCAGAGGGGGGAAGGGGCTGGGGCAGCTCAATATGAAATGGGTGGGCTCTGCTCTTTGTAGAATGCCTAGAAGATGTTTCTGTTCAGAGCTGACTCAGTGCTTGCCACAGGGGAAGTGGGACCGTAAGGGGAAAGGAAGGAAGAACTTTCTCCTTGCTTTAATCTTCCCATTTGGCCCTGTGCTCTGCTGAAAATGTCTGCTCCTGAATATTCAGCTATTTCAGTGGTCTGTAGTCAAGTGCATACTATTTGAAAATCCTAAAGCCAAAAAGCATGTAAACTGTATTTTATAATGATATCTTAGATCCTCTGTAATCAGTTATAATTCAAGATCAACCAAATTTTTCACTATGGGTTTGTCAAAATATTAGACTTCCTTTGTTACTATTTCTTATAATGTGTCTAATGAAATATGTGGTTTTGAAGAGAGGGACGTGCTTTAATGCTTTCTGGCTCCATTTGAACTGCATACTGATGAACAGTAAAACCGTAACAATTAAACTCTGTTTTGATGGTGTAAGTCAACATCTGTTATCATAGGAACATATGCTTTTGTGATTTTTTTTTTAAATTATGAAAGAATAACTTTATATCCTTTCAGATATTAAACAGATGACACAGAGTACTTTTTTTTTTTTTCTTGCAGTGTTATACTTCAAAATCAATGTATTTTGCGTTTGTTTGTGTTAACTGGAAATTAAAAACTGGCACACGCTTATTCTGACTATGCTTTTACCATAAATTTTAACCACTTAAAGGAGTAGTTCAGTAAATAATGCTGTCTGCCAAGGAACTGTCTTAGGTGGAGTTTTCTGAACCGCTCCCTACTATTCTGAAGAGCTCCTTAAACTTTCGGTGTCAGTTGTTGACAGTTGAAAAAAGAATCATTTGCTGCCCTCACATATTCTCACTGTGTAATTCTTTAGATTGTAATATTAAGACTTTTAAAGGTCTAATTGGACAAACCTGATCTTGAAGGCATTATTTTAGATACTGGCTGTTTTAATGAACAGTGAAGGAAGAAAATCAGCATTATAGAATCATAGAGTGGTTTGGGTTGGAAGGGGCCTTGAAGATCATTTAGTGCCAAACTCCCTGCCATGGGCAAGGACACCTTCCACTAGACCAGGTTGCTCAACGCCCCATCCAGCCTGGCCTTGAAGACTGAAGGGATGGGGCAGTCATAACTTGTTTTGACAACATGTTCCAGTGCCTCACTACCCTCTAAGTAAAGAATTTCTTCCTAATATCTAATCTTTATCTCTTCTCTTTTAGTTTAAAGTCATTCTCCCTTGTGCTATCACTAGCTGCTCATGTAAAGAGTCCCTCTCCCTCTGTTTTATTAGCTTGCTATCAGCCTTCTCTTCTCCAAGTTGAACAACTCCAACTGTCTCAGCCTGTCAATATTATGTCAGTACCCATATTCTAATGTATTTACACATGTGTATATAAAATACATATTATGTATACATTTCTATTAAGTAAGAATTCAGATGTATTTTTTCCTCTAACCCAGGACTAGTATCTATAACAGAATTTTTGTCGCCATACATATTAATGCTGTCTCAAAAGTGGTGGTTGTTCTCTGGAAATTCCTATACCATGTTGGATGTAGTTGTGGTAGAGAGAGATCAGAATGCAGTAAAACATTCAAAATGTTTGATATGTGAAATTTATCATGGTGCTTAAGGAATCATATAGTTTCATAATGATATGTATATTGTATTATGTGTACATAGAAAGAGAACAAACCTCAAATAGAGGACAGCTGTAACTACCGCAAAGTACAGAAAAGGTTTAATGTTCATGCAAACCTCAAACTGAAACAAATTGAAACTACATTGAAACTACAAATGTATATTATTCACCTATGCCACTTCTGACTAGCCAGTTAGGGTAAAATGGGGCAACTTCAGCCAGATGGTATAGAATATGCACAGAATTTTACTATGAGAGACAAATATGAAAATCCCTCTCCCCTCTAAGTTCATGACTAATAAGATGGCCTCCATAACCTGGAAATTTTAACCTGTTGCTACAAGATTATAAAAGCCCTAAGGCAGAGACCAAGTTTTTAAGTATGTACTTTTACTACTCTTGTGTGAATCCAGCTTTATTCTCTCAAACTCTCTGTTTAATTGTTATCTGTCTTGTCTGGAAAAGGATATCAAGTTCGGTGTTTCATGTGGTAGCTCATTAACAGAGATTTAAGTAGACAGGAAAAAACCCTCTTATTTGACTAGTATGTACATAAACAAGGAAGGGGAGGAGGAAGTTTTGAACAATGTTCTCTTTCCATTAGCCAAATAAGCACACTGCTGCCTATTATAAAAAATTATTTTGTTGCTGATGTTTTGGAAATTTTTGCATTGCATACATTGTATAGTAACCAATAGAATCTACCATTTTCCCTAGTGTTTAGTCTGTTCAAAATCTCAAATCTCCTCCTTGGGTGTGCACAAATATAAGCATTGCTCTGAAGTAGGCTTTAAATTTAAAATACAAATTAAATTAAAAGCTCTATAAGCAGCTTTAGTTTAGGGTGTTTATTCAGGAAGAGTGATTGCTGTGTGGACATGGACAATGGTGCAGGTGGCCAGTGAAATGGTCTTTATTGTTGATCCATTATTAATATTAAATCATAAAAGACAGAGAATGGAAGGGCTGAGATCTAGAAAATAAACTTCTGCAAATATAAACTGAGTTGCAAACACAAGCCAAAGGCATAAGTACCTAAATTATAGAAAAATCTTATAATGGGAGAAGACATGTTTGCCTATCTGAGACCACCCCCTTTCAGCTGGCATGCTTATATCTGCTAAAATGTCACACATCCATTCCAAAGCTAGCAAGGTCAAACATCTTTCTTTTGCCTTTCCCAAAATTGCCATGGCTGATGTATAGTATTGCTTCAAAGTCTTAAATCATGCCTTATGATTGAATTGCATGATAAAGAATATTCCCATAGATTAATAATCGCTCTGATTGCCTAACCTGTACTCACTTTGGTAGTCCCTTGGAAGAACTGGCTTCAGGAATGACTCTGATGTGAAATGAGTGTTCCAAGGTTGAACCTTGTTTTACCAAAGCTAATCTTGCAGCCTATGGAAATTTAAAGCATTGAATAAACCTGAATCTTCGTAGGGTTTTGTAATGACATTATATTCTGGGAGGGGGGAAAAAGTATTTTTTAGGTTTTATTAAAAAATCCAAACTGACTGCAAATCAGGGCATGGTATGAAGATGGTTTGATTCTACAAGCTAGAAAGAGTACTTGGTATTGAGTTATTTTTCTTAAATAACTTGAAATTGTAAGAGAGAATTAAAACTAATTATGATATACTTCGACTCAAACATTTGGGGAGTTGTGCCGAGTTCTGTAGGCATCTGATTTTCTTTAGTTAGCCCTTATGTTGTTTATGCATGTTGATGTTTGATCTGCAAAACCACAGATAAATATGGCTAGAGATGCTGGGTTTTGTTTGTCTTTTAAAGATCTTGCAGTTAGTTGCATTGCAGAGGAGGTAACTTGCTGTTTACATGTCTGAAGAATGACGTACTGTTTAGGGTCTGCCCCTTGAAGAAAATGTATGACAGTTTAGGGTGAGGGTAAATAAGACAGAAATTTATCTACACCAAGATAAGGAAAAGCAGATGTAGAGAAGAGCAGTGTTCAAGGCTGAATTTACAAGCTGTTCATTACTGGTGTACAGACAACGGTCACTGCTGTAAAAGTACCCTACTGGGTTGAGCAGCATGAGCAGAGTGCTTTGAGCTGGTCTGGGAGCACATGGAATAAATCATGCTATTTCCACCTTTCTTTATCGCTCATGACTGTGGGACTCCTTGTGGTCAGAGGATCGTTAGTATTGTAAGTTACCTCCTTAAACAGAGTACGACTGCTAATCACTGAGAAGCAGCATGCTCTGATAAGGAATTACCTGCCTGCTGTTTCTGTGCTCTGCGTTCTCAGAAGTGTTTCACATGAACGCAGCAGGATAAGACTTGCTTTGTCTCCTCTGGCTACACACTCATATTATTCTGACTTGTGTAGTTACTAAAGTAATGGAACTCGATGTATACAGAAGTTAGATAAAGCTGGAAGGGTTGTCAAGTGCAGTTGTTTACTCTCACAAACACAATTTATTTTGCACAAACTTAAAGACCTCGCCTTGCAAAGCATTAGTTTCTTCGGATAGTTTTTAGAAATGTCTTAAGACAAATTCTTCTCACTAGTAACTTATTTCTAGGCTGAGCTAGAAAAGCATATGGCTATGCTTTCTCCATTGTTCTCGTGCAATTGTGCAATTGTTTTTCTTTACCTTAGTTGATGTTTTTCCTTCACCTTAGTTGATGTTTTTCCTTCCTGGATTGTCTCTTTCCCCACAATGAAGTTATAGATATTAGTCCTATCCCTTCCAAGCTTCTTGTATGAAATTCCGTTGCTTCCTGGAGGATTATCCAACTTCTCTTAAATCATTCTATTCTGAAGCAATCTCTTGAATATGATTGGCCATTTTTGTGTATATTTAGCTACCTAAGTTGCTACCACCATAAACACTTTCAAATCCTGCTAGATAATGAGAGAGTAGCAGATGTTTTTAAATCCAGGCATTTATCTATAACTTCACCTTGAATTCCAGGCTCCTGGGATAAATCTATTTATTCCTGTTCTGTGACAACCAGTTATTTCTCTTTACTTCAGTGTTTATCAGCAGTATATTTTGTCGACACTCTACTGGGCTTTAGGATGGATACATTAGAAAATTCAAAAGATCAAGGAACTCCACTAGTGATACCCTTCATTGTTTTCCTTCTTGCGTCCACCTATTTTCCTCTTATCTTAACCTCGTTCTAAAATTATGATATAATCAAGTTGTATAGCAATACAAACAACTTCAGTCCTTCTCCAAATATGAGCATTAAATTTGCTGGTCTCTTGCCCTACAAGCAGAAATGGTAACGAAAAAAGCCCTTATTATCTTTAAGTCTGAAAATTATATAGGATGCAATAAAAGACTTGGGTTTTGAGGGCTTTAGGGCTGTTTCTGTGAACAGAAGAATAATATGAAGAACTAAAAGGCATAATAAATGGGTATTCCCTCCTACCAGCAGTTTTGAGCCTTTTTTTGACCTGACTGGTTCCTGTTCTTCTTGGATGAACATTTAAATTACTACATGTAGTGTGCTTTTCATCTTTTGTGTGTGTGATTCTTTTTCTGTATTTTGATGTCTATTTCTTTTTTTTATATTGCTGAACTGGAATTAGGGTATATGTAAATCTCATCTCAAGTTCTTACTGTGGTGTGTCAACTGTGTATGTGATCCTGTTGGTAAATCTATGATCTTTTACAAAAATTCACAGCATTGCCTTTTGACCATTTGCTGCATTCAAGAAGGAGGCCAAGCTATGGAATACTGGTATAGCATATGCAGTAGCTTAACCACAGTCTAAACTTCTGTTTTGTTTTCCTTTGGAAATGCAAAACCTTCCCTCAGTGAATGGAGATTTCCACTCTAGCCTGCCTCTCTGCTTTTACAAGTGGTGCAGTGTGTTTTATTTTTGCCTTATGGAGCAGGGGGGCATGGGTTGAAAGATAAGAAAGCTGTGTTGTAGCATACTGGTTCCAAAAATGATAAAATGTGAAAAATAACAGACTTATTCCAGGGCCATGCAATCAAAATAGATTTTGCACTGGAGATATAAAAAGAGACTATGCAAAACATTCCTGAAATAATTTATGCTGAGTTCAAGTTTAAGCCAGAGATATAATAGTATGTTATGTGTTCTTTTGGCATTCTGTCTGTAAATCAACAAAATGATCTCAACTTTTGCACTCTGGTCAGTGCACTGATTCCCTTAATATCATACAGTGAGAGCTATGGGCCTCCCAGTCTTTCAAATGGCTCATTTTCAAAACCAAAAGGCTTTATTGTCTTTTAGTGCCATCTATCAATTTCTCTGACAGTGATATGCTATGGCTTATTAATATTCATGGACTGAGAGTTATCTGCTTCTTTAGTTACATGTATTCTTCTGTGTTCTGGGCTCTCTTAGTGCCATGCTCACAAAAGAAGCATTCACATGTCTCTCTGCTTGGCAACTCATGTTTTTCTGGTTATGTTTAGTTATATCAACCACCTGTGTAACCTACCTGTTGGTAACCCAGTGAGTCGGTAACACTTGCCAGTCCTGGGCAAGGGCTGAATCCTACTGTGGGAAGGTAGGTTGACTTTTGCAATCCTAATTCAGAGTCTAAAAGGTTTTACAGTGTGTGTGTGGCCTGACTGTGCCAGTTGGCTTTAGGGCCTGCAGATGGACCCTGGCTCTTCCTGGCTCATTAACACAGATATAAGTATAGCCAAAGAGTAAAGACCTATCAGGGCATCTAGGATTGAATATTTTTATGCTGTGAAGGTATTTATTTTACTTCCTCTTTCTCTACCATACTATTTTCCTCATTGCTTCCAGATATTTTACCATCTTAATTTAAGGAGTGAGTTTCTTTTAGTTTGTCTGGGTTGTTTTTTTTTTAGCTAATTATTTATTAGCTGAAGCTCTGCTATATTAGGAAAATACACAGGAGGCTGCTGTGACTGGAATGGCCTTAAACATGAGCTAACTAGCTTGAAGATGTATGAAGCCACCTGTCAAAGACTGCAGAAGAGAAATCTAAGTTTCCATAGCAATAAACCTTATTAATCTGCAAAGTTAATGAAATCTCTGAGTAGCAGGCAAAAGTATTCATTGGCAAAAAAAATTGTTGTGGATTTAGAGTCTGCTGCAAAATCTGTTGAAACAATTAGTAGTTTTGTTGGTGCTCTCAGCTGTGGCTAAATGTGGCCTCCAAGTGCACTCTTAAGACAAAAAGCATTATAGTCCAGTGGAAGTATATTTTCTACTCAAAATAATCTTTCTGTTCAGAGAGCTCAGGTCCTGGAAGTGTCCAGAACTAAGACTTCACTAAAGAGTTATAAAAGTTGCATGCAAAATTGCATACACTTCTGATAATGAGGTAAAACGAAAAATGTGTGGGAAACAAAACCAATAGCAAATTATTTTTTTCATAAATCATATAAAATGTGTAACATTACAGCAATCAAACTTAGAATAAGAAATATCCCCAATATCTATGTATGTACCTACAGGTTTATAGCATTTTGAAACTAATTGAGTTGCCGCAGTGCTAAGGCAGGTGTCCCCTGGTACATGTGACAAAGAGTAGGAAGTGACAGCCACTGCTAGGGCAGATCTACCCCGTAAGGCTGGCTGCAGCTTCACTGCCTGGTATTCAGCCTGTTATGTCCATCCAGGCTTGTACTGCTCACAGATCCTATCATAATTATTTTTGTTCTAAGTGCCCACATAATTGAAAAAGTAGCTTTCATCTTGAAGGAATTATGGGTTTAATGTGCCTAGGATGATCTGTGTTGTGTGCCATGAGTAGCTTATGAGATGTTTTAAGGGGCAAGGCTATATGGGAACTTTTGAAAGACTGACCCAGGTACGGGGCTGAAATATGGCATAGTCAAGCTCCAAACCTTGCTTTGAGTAGAATAAACCATCTTACCAGGTCCCAGATATCAGGAATCTTGAGTGACCCATGTTAGCATGTTCCAGCTTTTCTTCTTTACCCTTGCAGAAAAAAATAGAGAGAACTGGTGTTAAGTGCAGTGTCAATGAGGGAGCTAAATTATTGGAGAGTACAGATATATAGTCTGTAGAGGTCAAAAGGAGCCTGAATCAACCCTTGGATATTAGCCTAGCATGAAACTGCTTGGCACACTTTAAAAATTCAGATTTGATCTCCTTTAAAGAAGTCATAATGAAAAGTATGTTTGTATTAAGACTGCGATGTGTTGGTGACATGAGAATGGCCAAATTACAGTTACTGGGTTGAGTTCCTTCTACGTTTATTTTTATTGAGTTACATAGTTTAATTATGCTGCAGTAGGGGATAATTTAACTTGTCTGAAAAAGTCAGCTTACTGCCAAATTCACATATTTATAATACCTTAAGTTAGACTGAACTAGAGCTGTATTTTGAAAAGGAAAAAGTAAATTGATATCTTGCACTGGAAGTGTAACATTTTTAGGACACGAGGGTAGGTAAAAGGGCAATTGGGTAACTTCAGTTAGAATTAATGAAACAATTATGTTTATAATGACTTAAAAGCTATTTATTGATATTTAGATAGTACACTGAATTAGTTGTGTAGCATCCCTTTCAAAGTGTAATTTAAATATTATGTATTATAGCACTTACATGTAATTTTAAAGGATGACTGTCTGCTTCTATCCTTTGTTCTGATACCTTCTTGTTAAATTTATGCAGTTATCTCGTGTGTGATAGTAGGATGTTGCTTTATGCAAGCAGTAAGGGGAATGAGGTTTAATGAATAGCAGGAAAATGTTCATTCTGCCTAGGGGGAAAAAAGCGCGCAACACATTTAATGTACTTTTATGTAAAGACCTAATATTTGTTAGGAATGACTGAATGATATTTTGTTTTTTCTGTATAATCAGAACTATGGAAAATATACATCATCTTGTTTGTATTATATACTTCTCAGATGTTCCTCATTAGTATAATCATCCTTTGTATCCAAGCATTCCTTCATTCAGAATTAGTTGCCTATTGTTATACACCCGAACTCATCACTATGTGCTGGTATCACAACTTAAAAATGTCAATGTTTTGATAAAAGCAATGTAACTCATAGTTCATCTATGAGAAAACTAAAATCTTTTTAAAGTCATAGTTTTATTTCTTTTTTAGAGGAAAATTTGGATTTAATCTTTTGTAGGAGAAATATATTATTTCTTTCTCTTTACCAGGTCTTAAAAATCTTTCCCCACAACTGAATAGTAAACTTTTGGCTCAGAGGACAGGCAAATGAGAGAAGGAGTTTTTCTATTATGAATTGTCAAAAAATGAGGACCTCACATATTTTGAGTATGTATTGCAAAAACACAGGAATAAGATAATGATTTTAGATTTACATAATTTTTTAGTCTATATAATGCATGATGAGATTGTTAAATTATTATTGGTTGTAGCCTCAGAAGTCCTATTTTCCTTATTTTTCTCCCTCTCTAGCAGTTTTCTTGAGTTAGTTATTCATCAGCAACAAACAAAACAGACTTGCACTTATACAGTCATTAAAAAGCAATCTAGTTAAGATTGAGTATAAGTTTAGCTGAAGTTGAATTACTTGAAATCCATGAAAAGGATTCGGAAAGTATCTCAGTTAACTCAAGAAAAATGTTTGATAGGTCTGATTCTAAATACATACGAAAACAAGCTTATTTTCAGAGCAGCTAGTGTATCTTTAAAATGTAACAATGTTGTCAGCTTACATTAACACTTCTTGTTTGGTAAAACTGGCAGTACATAATTCTTTTATTAGAAAAGCACTTGGCAAGCTGTGATCTTCATCAGTGACTGATACTCTTTGACTTTGTACAGTTACATAGCTAGTCACAGGGAAGGTGCTAGGATAAACTCCCAATTAATGTCAGAAGCATTACTGGGTTCAGTCTCATAATGTGGCTTTTACAATATTTTATTTTCCAAAATCTTACTATGACTTAATTGGTAGGACAATGTTCAGCATTGTTGCTTAAGGCTAGGCAATATACATGGAGGTAATGCATTGCAACATTTGCAAAATATTACTTTTAAGATAGTTTCAAATATCTCATATCTGCTATGTAGTAATACCAAAAGACACCGAATCTGTAAATAGTCTTTAAACATGATTAAGGAACAAAGAGATTTGGTGAGGCATCTGTAGTTCATCACTGCAGTGTATCATGCTGCGAGGTTAATATGGATATGAATAGTAGAATAACTTGTTAAAAATGTGGATGCACGTGTGTGGTTTCAACCAAATATATTTTTACAGTGTTTTTAATGAAAAATGTATAACTATTGCTTGAAACCAACTAAGAGGTTTTTTTAATTATTTTTTTCCTCCTTAAAAAGAGGCAGTAACTTCCAGATATTCTAGGCTGGGTAGTTTGTTAACTTTCTGTTTCTTTCTAATTAATTTTGTTAAAATCACTTCACAACAAATTTCTTCAGGTATTCAGTACCAATCTAGCTTGAAGAGTTTGCTGTATCTTAAAAGTAGAAGTAAGATGAAGTTAGTAATGGAAATTTTAGATGTAGCCTTGGCCTGTGTGCTGTGAGCTGATACTGCTGTAACATGTCAGCTTTTTTTCCGCCAAATGACCAGTTTTTGCTTTCACAATGAAATATGATAATGCAGTTAATTCTGTTTTCACCATGCACATTTTCTCTGTGTTCTTGAATGATGAGAAGAAAATTAAGAGTCCGTGTACATATCACAGCAAGAACTCTCTGTCGTTTAGTTCCTGGTTTCCGTCTTGTGTTGTAAGTGGTGGTACTTGAAATTATGAGACCAGAAGAATTTGGCCCTGTCTCTTTGTAAGAAATACTGGCAGTGGAGGTTACTGGTGTGTTGCAATCTGCTTTGTGATATGTTGGGGTTGAGGGAGGAGGAAGCCCTACCTATCACATCTGCCTTGGGAATCTCCCCAAGGTAAACAGGAGGAGAACGGCATGTATGAGGGAGGACAACCCCAGTGTTGATGAGTAACAAAAACAGTCAATAAATTTACATCAAGGATGTCATCCATGACATGAATATATACTTAAATCTGTGATCTGAATGTACCACAGTACACTAAAAAAAAAAAATCACCCTTGAATAAATGAGAATATCTAATTGGAATGCCAGGCAAAGGGTCAAATGGCTGTAGAGAGACTGAGGAAGAGATGAATTAATAAGAAAAATGAAGCAATGGTGGAAAAAATAGATAAGAGAAAGAAATCTTTTCATGCAAGCTTATAAGAGAAGGTTGCTCAACATACTTTATGAAACGTATTCTTTAGAATAATTTGTTTCTTCCTTAATAGTTCTCATTTGTAGCAGTTGTCAGAAGTTATAACTACCAAGACAAGTTTAATTAAAATTCACTGTAGATATTTGAATGGAATTTAATTTGCCTTGGATTTAACAGGGAACAAATATAAAATACTATTGTTACTAGTGCAAATTTGAGCTGAAAAAATGACTGTAACTTCATGAAAAATAATCTGTCTAATTTTTATTTTATTTGATATAAAAGGTGCCTCAATTACAAAATATTTATTGAACTGAGTTAATAGGTTGGAGAATTTGCATTTTCTGCACCTTTACCCACCTCCTCCCCCCCAGAAAAAAATAAAAAGAGTAGTTGTTTGATCAAAGTAGAAATCACAGCACGTGATGTACATATTTGTATGCACAGTGTGAAAGAAAAAAACACACTAATACCTGAAACTAATAACTAATAAATATCTTATTGGTTGAAAGTTCATTAATTTTTTTGATTACTTAAAAAAAAAATTACCAAAAGATAAATCAGTCTCAGGAGGCAGACTAGATTTATTTTCTTCTATGAAAATAAAAAAGTCTATTTTATTTTCTTCCCTTCTATTTTCTTCTTTGTAAAGAAAATCTATGCTTTCCTAATGTTTTAATGCTTATTTCTTATGAAAATATTACCTTTAACAATGCTGACAGTTTGAATTAACTGATAACTGTGTCATCAGGTATATTGCTGTTATCCCTGGAGATGTGACGTTTTATTCCACAGTATTGGGGTTGTTGATTAAGTCATACAGGGGGAGAAAATGAGTGGGGAAACACTGAGTATTTGCTTTAATGTGTTTCGAACATGAGAATATGAATAATTAGAACAACTAGGCATATTTCTCACAGAAGCTAATGAGATTGATCCATCCTGTTACAGATTCAGCTCATATTAACATTACAGCCACAACTCCTAACATTCCAAAAGGGTCTTATTTAAGAGAGACCTCTGCAAAGATCATGAGAGTTAGCAGATGTTGATAAAAGCATTGTACTTGTAGAGAGAATTTTGGAGGAACTACTATATTAATTTTTATTGTCAAGTCTGATTTACTCATTATTAAACCAATCCAGTACATTTGATTATGGAGTTCTATAGTAAACCAGAACAAGGGAGAGTTCAGTGTTAACAAATTATCTGAAAACAGTGTAAAAAAGACATCTTGTGGAATGTCAGCCAAATAGAGAGTAAAACCAGATACCTACATTCAAAGACACTGAGGAGTTTTTTTCTACTTTTTTTCCTGAAATTTTACTTTTCTCTTAAATGTGGTATGTGTATATGTTTGCTGAGGAAAATTTACCATGGATTTTGAAAGTTATTTAACTTGTAAATGTCTGAAGTTTGGAACCCCCAGTATTAGAGAGGGATTCAGTTTTTATTGTATCTGTGCTCAGTACCTGGTACAAATCAAGCCCTTTTTTTTTCAGAAATATCTCAGACAGAGCAAGTAAAACTGATGCAGTTGAAATTACTGATTGCCTTCTGAAAAGATACCGTATAAATTTGTAAAGATGGAATTGCTTGGTCAGGGATGGAGAAGTAGCATGTCTGAACTGAAAGTGGCTGGTGCTACAGGAGGGAATTTAGATGAACACCTAAGATGTTAACTGAGGTTTCTGGACTTTAATGAGTGGAATAATTTAGGTGTTGAATCAGCGATCTTGCTTTTATTCCTAGATGTTGATAATTTTTTCACATGTATTGCTCCTACTCTCCCATATATAAAGGACAAAACTTTATCTACCTTTAAAAAATTACTTCAAAGGAACCAGAGTGATTTAGATACTGACTTTGATTGAATGTCTTTAGAAATATGTATAATCATCATGTGATTATATGAGTTAAATACTTCTTTAAATTATGAAGAATACTACTGTCCTTTTAAGTATGTACTGATAAATACAGAAATCTGATATTTCAGTCTTTTTGAAAATAAAGATAGATCTGTAGTACATTGTTTGTGTTTTAACAGGAACCAAACATGTTCAAACAGTCCTAAAATAAAAGTGCTATTAAATTATACTGATTTGTCATGAGTCAGCTAAGAGTTATAGAGTAAGGAAAACAAAACAAAACAAATTGTGCTTCTGGCTTTTGATGTTTTCTCTTTATACTTTCTTATTTTGAGTGAAACATGCTTGAATGATGTATTATTCAAGAACAATTTCATTCTGAATTACCTTTACTGTACTTCGTAGCTCATGTAATTAAAACAGTTGTTCAGAGTACGCAGACTACTTGCAGTTTACGTGAGATCATGTCTTCAGGAGATAATGCATGAAGTGCATTACCAGCTGCCTTTCAAACATTTTGAATTTGTTTAATTGTGATAGAAACAACCACATCCTTTTAACACAATTCCATTTCATTGATATTCCTATTTGCCCTCAGAATCATGCATAGCTGTCTTCCAGTGTTCTAGCCAGGACTGAATCGTACAGTTTTGTTTTGTAGTTTCACCATCATATACCATGGTTTTTTGTCTTATCAAACTCGTGTATAGTGCTCAAATTAAAAAAAGAAAATGAACGAAACCGCAACCAAAACCAAAACTTTAGAGTTTGGAGAGATGATTAGCAAGATAACTATAAAAACCCAAAAAGCTTAAATCCTGCTAGTGAATCTAAATGAAAATGACATTTGAAAGGAGGCAAGGTGAGTCCTGGTCAAGTACATACTTAAAACCTAATGAACAGTGGTATGGGCTGGGGCTGAGAAACTCAGATTTGGAATTCAACATATGTTTGTAGAGATCTGAGCTGCAGTCAAGCTTTATAAATGCTGAATGAACATGGTGTGGAATGATCTGTTATTGTCCTAGGCTGAATAGCACTTATTTAAACTATTTTGTGCAGTATATGCCATATGGAGCTTTAAGGGTTTTCAGTTTGCTGGTTGGTTGTTGTTGCTGCATTTAGCCCTTCATAGATAAATGCTAAAAGCCTGTTTCTGATTTTTATGATTCATAGATTAGTGATGCAGAAACAAACACACTTGGAATGCACAAAACAAAAAAAAAAAACTGAAACGTTTTGAGTGGCTGTAAATACTTCACTTTTAGGTAAGAGACCACTGCAGATGTCAGAATTTGAAGTCTGTTCTCTGGGTTTCATTTTTACTGGGTGTATGTGCTTCTGACCCATAATTTTTAATCTATTTTTTTAAACTAGAAGGAACTTATCCTTTAAAAACAAGATGTTTACTCGGCAGTTAAATAAATCAAATCTTTGTGGGTTTTTTGTTTGTTCATTTGTTTGCTTTTTAGTGCTTCTTATATATATTTTTAGAAAAAATCCTAAACTTAACCATAATCCTATTGACTTGCAACTTTTTAATTGTTCGTGTTGTTTTGGAAAAAATACAAATAACATTTCCAGAACATTAGGTGGTAATATATGTAGCTTATGACTTTAACCTGAAGGAACTGAACACTCTAAGTAGTTTCCATTGCATTTTAGGGATGGTATCTGGAAAATGGCAAAATAAGTAAAAATATTGCGAATGCTGATTCAAACTCTAGCACTGGACTTACTTGACTAACTTGGAATTTCATGTTATTTATATAATCACATAAATATCCTTTTAATTTGGTCTATCATGGCAGTTTGGGGAGGTTTCCAGAAGCTGTCACTTAGATCTTAAATATGATGCAAGTCTTGGTTCTGGTTACCAAATCAGAGTATCAAAGTATGGAATCTATTATATTTCAAACTAACATTTGCCTCTACAGTCAATGTTGCCTGTGAAATAGAAATTAAAGCTCAGGTTAATGAGCATCTCAGACTAGGCTGTCTTTGGAAAGGTTAACCTGCCCGAGGCTTCTCATGTCAGATATAAACCTGCTGCCTGACTCTGCTGCAGGAGTGTGCATATGCTTTGCTGCATCTAGGACAGCAAGATGCTTGTCCGGCATTCACTGAACAGCACGTTGCAGTGGTGCTACACTCAGATGTTTTCTCGTTTCTACCATAGTCATAGTTAGTCTGGGTATTCTGTCATTTGCATGCCTTTGATTAAGTGTGGCCTTCCTTCATGGAAATAGCTTCATGATCCCTGTTGTGCAACAATGTATGAAACTGCAAACACCTGGAAAGATTTTCCATGGTGCAAGCATTAATGCATCAGTGGCCAAACATCTGGAAGTCGTTGGAAGATTCCCAGTGGTCCTTTCAAGTGCTGATTGAGTTTTCTTTTTTTTTATAAGATGCACATCTCTCTGGACATTGATTCCAAAAATGGAGGGGAAGGAGGGGGAAGGGAAAGTCTCTGACTGGCAACTGATATTATCCACTGCGCGGAACATTTTTTAGTAACAATTTAAAATACCAACATGCATGTATGTAAATGTTTTTAAAAGATATATTCACTTAAAATAATACTACATTTGTTGTAGTTACCAAATAACACAATTTTGGATATCACGATATCTGTAAATATTTTTGTCAGGAAATATGGAGTTTGACTTAAAATTGATTGCTTTTCAAAGAAGTGATAAAACTGACCCGGACCTCAACATAGTAACTGAAATTTCCTGATTTTCTATAAGTTTTCTTATAATGTATGTTTTTGTCCTAAGTTCTATGGCTTTTCTTTTTCTGTGTAATGATACAGATAACCTAGAGGTGAACAGCAAAGAGAGATGAAGCAGATTTCTTTCTTTCTAGTCTTTCAGACATGAGTCCTTATTACGAGTTGTTGCTGATAGCTGCTGATATTGGTGCTTGGTACCACACCCTTCTGGGGATATCTGGCACATTGTGGCTTCATGACATCTGGAAGATGGTACAAATTAATCTCTGCTTAAAGTTGGTAATTTTTGAATGGACAGAGTGGCATAATTTTCAAGACTGTATGATGACATATGTGGAAACTGTCTGTATGCTTACTTTTTGATCTATCTTCCTTTTATTTTGACTTTTCCTGTAACAACATAGGGCTTCATGCAGGAATGTTCTGATGCTGCTCAACATAGGACATTTAGTGAATTCTTTCTTCATGGGCTGGACACTCAGCTAGTGTTGGAGGAAAGGAAAAAAGGCCTCCTTATCATACATGTTATTTTCCCCAGCAGCATGCTCTGTATAAGAAAACTGGGAGGCAAATAATTTGATGACTTTATGCTACTCAAAACTGCTTCTTAGAGGGAGATAACATCATAGGTCTAGCAGCTGCCTCCATTTTCTGCTGGAGCATCAGAAACCAGATGAAACCAGTCACAAGATTTAACTTTCATTACAAAACTTATGTTTAAAGGTTCCCATATGCACATTTTGGTTGCCTCCAGTATTGCTTTTTAAACAATAAGTAGCAGTAAAATACTGATTGTTGGGTTTTGGTTTTATGTGTTTTTTCATTTGCTGGATTTTGGGTTTTTTTGTTGGGTTTTTTTTTTTTTCCCTTAAGTAGTAAGAACACACAGTTTTGACCTGATGAACTTGAATATCTGCAGTTTGTTTTAATCCTCTGATCTAATGCATTTATGCTGAACTATCATGCTCAATTGAAAAAAATGAAAGCTGAATAGTCATTTGCATAATTCATATTTGTTACATGGCTTTTTGAATTTACTGAGAACAAGCAACTTGGAAGTATAGTTATGTAAACCCAAACTTTTTTTTTTTTTTCCTTAATACATCTGCCTAGTCTTCTAACTTAAAAAAAAAGAAAACCCAAAACCATTATTAACCTGGATGTATTGTTAGTGGTGGTTTTTGGGAGCATGAAAATGAGAGGTTTGAAGAAAAGGTTGTGAACTGAAAAAAAATATTTTTTGAAAAGGTAAAGGGAGAGCAGGAAAATGTTTCCCCTCTTCCCAGTAATCGTTCTAATTTAATTGTATACACAACTGTTCAAAACAGATGGAAAAATAACCAGGTCATAACCTTTGCTCTGTGTTCACTTTCTTAGGGAGCAAAGCCTCAAATCTCAATGAGGCTTTGTCTTCCTCAAGGAATATAGAGGGCTGGTAGAGATTGAGCTGTAGGACAAAACAGAGGATACAGTGTGAGCATTTTGAGATGATTTACTTAGACTAGCTCTCATGTGGTCCCATATGCTTCATACCTATGTAGCTGGAATGCACCTTTAGTTTAACTTCAGCTGAAACAGATCCAGCTCTCATGCTCCAAATCAATAGTCAGTATCCAGGGAAAATTGGGAGGTTTAATATAAACCAGTAATTAAGACTCAGCCATTGCTGACTTCTGTGAGAAGTGGCCTAGGTCATTGACTACTGATTGTGAAGATTTTTACTGGTAGCAATGAGTGTGATCTAAAAATGAGTTTTGGAAAAGACTCAACAAAATATACATATTAATTTTACTTTTCCTGTGGAACTTTGGATCCCATTTTCAAAACACGAACAGTACTTATAGCCTATCATCATTTGTTTTTAAAGCAAAAGTTTCATGGCAGTCTTAACTGTAAATAAATTAGAGCATCAGAAGCATTTTCCAGAATCTTATGATCTATAATCAATTTATTGGACTGCAAAATGTTCTGAATTGCTGACCTCCAGAAGTTTTGCATATGCTAAAATATAATTAGAATATATTTGACAAAGATACATAAAGATGCAGCAGTGACTTTGATGAAATTTGTCTCATAGAATTGGTAAGTTTTATTGGGCAGGTACTGATTTTACTTTAATGAAGAAGGTGTTCAGTGTAATTCTGGTTGGCAAACAATGGTTAATCCTTGTTAAGAATACATATATATTTTATATATATATGTATAAAAAAGAAAGAACACCTCTATTGTCCTCTCTGAGGTAAAAGAAAGCTTCATTCAGTGGCTAGAGTAACAGGAAAAATTTCAGTAGATTTAGGATGTCACACAGGATTCAAGTCTTGCCAGAGACTGAAGTCAGTGGGATGTGCTAAATATGTTATTGGCCCAGAATCTAAGACTTTTCCAGACTCACATGAGACCTGTGTGGCAAACGTGGAAGTTTATTCCAGATCTTCTGACTAGTTGAGTCTTCAGATTGCAGGAACATCCACTCCCTCGGTTCCTCATCTTCCTGTATTAAGTTTTCTTGTGTGTTAAGCAAGAATAACAGCAGGTTTGTAGGTCAAACAGATGAGCAGCTGGTAGATTTAAACATTGCATTTCGTAATCCATAAACTCTGCTTCTGCATTCAGTGGAGGTGGTGTGTAGAAAGAAAGTTACACATAAAATGATAATAGTGTATTCCTCATCTCTAACAGTCACTCTTCCTGGTCACCTCCCAGGTTTGCTAATACTGTCAATACATATCCCATGTTAGGCCTTGTGGAGAAATGTAAACTTTTAGTGCACTGAGACAAACCAACTGTAGTGCAACTTAATGATAAAAGAGCCATTGAAATATGTTGCTGGAAAGCCAGAGTACATTTTTGAAGCATGTGTTTATAAACTCCTGGTTCTGAGCACAATGGCTGCATTATAAGCGAGAGCTGGGGAATAGGCATCACTCCAAGTGGAGTCAGGAATGGAAAAGGAGTAACAGCTGACTTCTGTTTATCAGAGCAGCTTGAGCAGGATGTGCTTTCACATATCTAAATATTTATGTAAACAGATGCACATTAAACCACTCAGAAATAAATAAAACTTTCTGAATATAGAACTCCACAATGATGTCAGGACCTGTTTATCTTTAAGGACTGTGGGAATGGGCTTGAATATGCAAGTATTTCATTCAAAAACAGGCAATAAAACTAGCTTCAGATGTAATTTCTAAGGATTATATGACACAGGCCATCTTAGTGTGCCAAGTGTACAGATTTACTAGTTTGTTTTTTTTTCAAAAAACAACTTTACCTTCTTTCCTAGCTTCACACAATGGTTGATGGCATGTACTTGTTGCTAGTACAGCCTTTGAGAGAGCACTCCTGTCTGCCCTTCTGAATGCTGAGGCAGAGGAGTACTTCCTGCAGTGTGGTGCTCTGTAGGCAAAGGGCAGAGCCTCAGTTCTGGCTGTGTGTGCCCCCACAGTGCAAACATGACAGATCACCACGGATTTTCTCCTCTGATCTTGCACAAGTATGTGGAATCATGTTTCAGCAGACAAGGATTGATTTTAGTTTGTTTGTGTACAAATGCTGAATTAAAAGGTTCTACCTTTCTCTACACTGTGTTACTTCCTCTGCCTCAGTTCCAAAAGATAATATAGCAGAGTCATGATTTAATAGTTTTTTTATCTCTATGTTTTTGTACATTTTTTGTTGTTGTTGCAGGGATCAAGTTCAGTGGTGGTGGTAATTATTTTTTTGACATTCTATTTTTTGGTAGCTTTGTGAAATTGTTCTTTTATGACTTACTAAATACCCTAAATGTTCCTCCTTTTTTTTTTTTTTTTTGTCTGATGTACCACCTCAGATAACTTGTTACTTTTTTCCATGAACTTTGCCAAACTCCTAAATTTGAAATTTGAAACACTGCCATGGATTCTCTGCAATCTCTTGTCTCTCCACATCCTCTGAAAATTGCAACACAACCTGTCCTTGGATTTCTTTTCCCTTGGGCATTTATAAAGGTTTTCAGATAGATGATTAAGACATATTATAAATACATTGCCCTAGAGTATATAAATTAAAAAGATCCATCTCAGGCAAAAGTTTTACTGGAGGAGGATCTGACTGGGACCTGATCAGCATGTAACTGGCAGGGCCCTGTGCAACACAGCCCTTGTGCCCGTGCCTGCTGAGCACTGCCTGGCTCAGTAAGCTGCCCTGGTCCTTGGGCTCACTTGCTCACCCTGAGCCCTGAGGCAGCGATCCCTTCTCCTTGGGCCACTACAGGCCCCCTGCAGCTGCAGGTCTGGTGGCCAGACTGCACCCCTGCCACATGTCAGCCCGTGGCCTGACTGCCACAGGGGGTGCTGCAGGCAGCAACTCTCACAGTGAAATGGCAATTTGTAAATAGTCACTTATGGATCTTACTTACATTTTCTGTATTTGACTTCTTCTACTTGAGAACATTAATTAAGAATTTTGATAGGTTTCTATTCTTCGACCTTGATTAATTATTGGCTCTCTGTGGCTGCTGGGTTAGTTTGATCCCTATCAGCTTCATGTAACAGAAGCTAGTAAAAGGAACATTCAAACAAAATGTTTGTTGTAAATTTAGGATAAATTAACTTTAGGGGCTATAATAACCATCAAGATGTATTAACAGATTCTTATGACCAAATGCCAGTCCTTGTTCCCTGTGAGAACAAGCTGGTCAAATAGTTAGAGAGTTTGTGGCTGAAAAAGGAAATTAGTTCTGCTCAGTCTTGAGTTGAGGCAGACAAAAGCAATTGTTTGTTGTTTTTGCATGAAGCACCATGTTTTTAAAACTTAGTAGTTCAATACCTTAGGTTTGTCCTTGCTTCCAGTAAATGTGGAGATGCTAATGTTGTAACCACATCAAGCATTTGTGTTCTGTGATTATTAAATTCTTGTACTTGCTTGTTCCCAAAGACCTTCCTTTCCTGAACATGACAAACCTGACACTAAATCTTTTGGCTAGAACACTCATGGTGATAATAATTAACTAAAATAAAGACATAATAAAATTGTTTCTCATATGAGGAAAGCCCTGATAGTCAAATATTGTTTATTCACATTGTCCTCCTTGTTACTTAAATTTTTTAAAGTTCGTTGATGTAAAACTAATATTTATACTCACATGAAACAACAGATTAAAAAAAAACAACTTTGGAACGTTGTGGGTTTTTTTGCACATGATTCTGATATTTAATTAAAACATTAATTCACACTTTCCTTTAGGTATGATATGTGTGAGTGGCCAAGGAGTTTCTCATCCTTTTCTACCTACTGTCTTCTGAATAACAAACTACGAATTTCCTTAATTTGGTTTTCTTTGTTGGACCTCCAAGGGTTACAAGTTTGTAAGGAATTTATTTCTTCTGGTGAACAAAAAGAGGAAAAGTGAAAATTTAAAATCCTTCCTATTTTTGTGCAGTCACTCCAAATGATGCAAAATTAACTATATGGATGTGCTGTGAAGATTCTTGTATTTATCATGCTTAGAGGAAACTGTACAAGATATTGGGGACAAATATCCTATGTGTTTTCCAGTGTAGTTTACTCCTGTTGACAGGTCAGGATACAATGTGATCGGAGTGGATACATTTTGGGTTTACTTGCAGCTGTATAATTCTTAGTGGTTTAATGCCCCTTGGAAAACAGAGATGTATTCCTAATATTCCTGCAGTTTTCTGTGTGCCTTAATCAGTGTCATCAGTTGAATGAATCTTCTATAAGCACTCTTTTCACAAAGCTCTTTCATGGATGCTTCTGTGAGAACATGTTGAAGAATAGTGTATGAAAGAAAGAAGAATGAAGGAAAATCTCATTAGGAGATTTCCCCAAAATTGTCTTGGAAAGAACAGTTTTTGCCTCCCACTGTTATGAAAGTGTTCTACATCTAAGTGCATGTTAATAATCAGAAGAGTTTAATTAATTTCATGAATTTTAGATACTTTTTTGAACGTTTTGTAGGATCACTGTCTTACATGAGGTATGGAAAGTCAAAAATCCAGAAAATTGATCTTTTATGCATGCTCAATTTCCTATTACTTTAAAGTCTCTGCTTAAAATATTCTACAATGTTCATGTACACACCCCACACCCACCTCATTAAAGTGTGTGCAGCTACATAATGTCTCATGAGAGGGATTTTTGGGTGTTTTTTATTACTTAGAGGTTCTTTATGGATAGTGTGTGAACAGATGATGTGTTCTTTGATTTTGTGTTCATTTTTATTGATCATGCTAGACCTTATAGACACACACTTTAGCACTGAGTTTTTCTCAAGAATACAGATCTCAAAGGACACCCTGTTGCTATGAGTTGATCTACTGTTATCGAGCTATATTTCAATTTTTCCAAGGTGCCCAGTATTCAGTGGTAGTGTGCTTTGCTTTGTTGTTGCTTATGTCTATCCTGCATGCTGCATGTTCTCTAATCACATGTTGAGAGAGGAATCACTTGTCACAATCATGAAAATGCTGGTTGATTGGGACATTTGAAGGTCATCCAGTCTGACACTCTTCTCAAAGCATGAGCATCAAACCAGTCATGGCTTTAGTTAGCTTAAGACTTGAAGGCCACATGCTGTAGCTTCTTGGCCGCATTAGAAGCCTGTTACTGGACCCTCTCCAAAACCCCCATATTCTTCCTGGAGCAGGGGTTCACAGAGGGATGAAGTTCTCCAGCTGCAACCTCACCAGTACTGCACAGCAAAAGAAAGTGTCTTCCACTGCTTTTCTGCCCCTGTTCCTCCTGATGTAGCCCAGCTGCGCAGTTTGGCTTAGTTGTCATGGAAGTGCATTGTTGCCTCCTATGTAGTTGGCATCTGTGGTAACTGCCCAGCTGTTTTCAGCAGGTGCCGAATCAGCCTGCGCTGCTGCCTCAGGAGCAGAGCTTTTCACCTCTTGTTGAACTTTGTAAGTTTTCTGCTGGGCCAGACCACAACTTCTACCAGGTCCCTCTGAATTGAAGCTCCACCCTCTAATTTCTGTTAAAGGGTTTGAGTTCCCGACAAGACTTTTGGGTTTGCCATACACTGAATATTTGTGGCTTGTGAGAGTGGAGAATTCACGTAGTGTTTCTGGTCCAGACAGAAAGTAAGAAATGCCAGAGATAGTTTTTCCTGCTACTATCCAAATGACATTTTTTCATTCATTAAACTCTCTTTAAAGACTTTTTGTTTGATACCAAAGGCATTTTGAAAACAGATTTCCAAATGGATATAGTAGCTGGAGATAATGAAGATGGTGATTAATCTTGATGCATGCATCAGTGAGGGCCTTGAGAAAGATATTTTGCAATAAGTATGTTTCTGTTGCAAGCAGCTTATAAGTATTTTGTAAAGCTATGGTCCTAGCTTGTGTTCACTAGCATTCAGGAATGGTCATGTCGTAATACTTTACGATGAGATTAAAATCCTTGACTGTTACCTGTTTGTTTTGAAAGCTTCCTATTATGATGGCCAAATCTTTCTGGCATCATTAATGGTAGTCATACAAAGACCTTGTGTCACACGAGTCTGAACGACCAAATCTTAAAAAGCATTCATGCATTGTGAATGGCATATATGTACTCCACCTGGAATTCCTTAACATTCCATTTTAGATTCTAAAGAGCACCAGTGTGACAGTGTACACAATGAATGATGCCCTGGGTGTTCGTCGTTGAAGGGGTCAGTAGATACCATTTACTATGCCATATTAGGAATGTAAAAGTCAAGATGGCCATTAGGCTTTTCTTGATAATTCAGGAAACCAAAACTGAAAATGTGTTCTGTAGTTGCATTGCCTGACTGAAATCCTTCTCTTCCACTGTGTTGACATCTCTGTTTACCTTCTGCTCAGTGTCATTCAGAACTGTTTGTGTCTGCCGATGAATCTGGCAGACATATGGCTTTATCATCTATGGTTCCTACCTGCCAGAAGGCATACAAACATGAGGGGTGAAAAAGTTTGTGAGTTTTTGCTAAAGCCTTCGATTGTAGATAAAGACATATCTGAGGAAGACTTCTAGACATTTGCTAAGGGATATTGCTTTTGCTGATTTTGCATGCTATTTTATCAGTGACCTTGGTCTGCCTGTCAGTGACTTGTTCTAAGATGTCCATAACAACAAGACTGTTTAATTTAATATTGATTGCTTTAATTTCTTCACAGAAATGTCACTACACAACTGATCTTTAAGTGGTTCTGCAGGAAAATATAAAGGAATTTGGTAAAAGTGCCGTAATGACAACATCACTGTCCTTTTGTGATCCATTTCGTTAGGGAAAGCACAGCTTTCCCTAAAATATATATGTTTATATATGGAAACATAAAATATATGTTTCCATAAAATGCATTTTTTTCCTGCTGTCCTTGATGAAGGTAATTTTGATACTAGAGAATAGTTTTCTCCTGTTTCCCTCATGCTGCTTCTCTTCTTTGTGTAAGTACCTATGCTATCTTCAGGGAACATTGAATGCAGAACAAGATGTGAGCAATGCAGGGAGGTGCTGACAAGATGTCAGGTTCTGGCCAGGACAGGGTTAATTTTTGCAGTAGCCAGGAATGGACATGGCTAGGACACAGAGGTTATTTTATACCACCTCATGTCACAGGGTGGGAGAAGGGAGCCTATTCCAGGGAGTAGGGGTTCTTTCTCGTTGAGAAAACCTGGTGGAGGGAGCAGTCAGGTAGCAATGCTTCTGAGTATTTTGTGTGTAAATCACTCATCTCTCTCAAACACTTTTCACAGAACAACAGAATCACAGAATGTGCTGAGTTGGAAGGGACCTGCAAGGATCACTGAGTCCAACTCCTGGCCCACCACAGGACTGTCCCCAAGAGTCACACCATGTACCTGAGAGCACTGTCCAAATGCTTCTTGAACTCTGTCANCTTGAACTCTGTCAGACTTGATGCTGCGACCACTTCCCTGGGAGCCTGTTCCAGTGCCCAACCCCCCTCTGGGTGAAGAACCTCTTTCTAATATCCAACCTAAACCTCCCCTGACACAATTTCAGGACATTCCCTCAGGTTCTATCACTGGTTGCCACAGAGAAGAGATCAGTGTCTGCCCCTTTGAGGGAGTCATCTGCAAATGACTTGCTTAGTATCCTTTCCAGTGTCCAAGTCATTTAAGAAGATGTTGAAGAGCACAGGGACCAAGATGGAGCCCTCTGGAACCCCACACAGGTCACCAGTGTGATGTTATCCCATTCACTATTACCTTCTCTGCTCAACCCGTGAGCCAATTGCTCACCTACCACGTGGTATGTTTATCCAGCTGTGTGATGACATTTTGTCCACAAAGATCCTGTTAGGGACAGTACTGAAAGCTTTACTGAAATCCGAAAAAATTACATCAACTGATTTCCCTTGATCAATTAGGTGGGTTACCTTATCATAAAAGGAAATCGTAGGACTTTCCTCTCATGAAACTGTGCTGGCTCTGGCTGATTGAGTGTGTTGTCTTTCAAGTGGTTTTCAATACCTCCCAGAATAATCTTCTCTGTAACTTTTCAAGGCACTGAAGTGAGACTGACAGGCCTGTAGTTTCCAGGGTCCTCCTTCCTGCCCTTCTTGGAAATAGCAACAATGTTCACCAGCTTCCAGTCAGCTGGGACCTTCACAGATTCCCAAGACCACTCAAAAATCATTGAGAGAGGTTTTGCGATGACATCAGCAGCTCTTTGAGGATTCTGGGGTGAATCGCATCATCCCTATAGATTTTTAGGGATCCAGCTGGAACAGCAGATACTGCACAGTTACAGAGTCAACTGGGAGCTGATTGTCCTTGAAGTCATGGTCCTTGAGCTCAGGGCACTGAGACCCCCTTGGTCCCTCATTTGTGTTGAAGACAGAAAGTATTAAACACCTCTGCCGTGTCTCTGTCCCTGTTTGTGAGGTGACCATCCTTATCCTGTAATGGGCCAATGATATTTCTATACTGCCTATTGACATTAATATATTTGAAAAAACTCTTTTTTATTGTCCTCCACATTTCTGTCCAGCTTCAATCCAATTGAGCTTTGGCTGCACAAATTTTTTTCCCCACAGCAGCAAGCAGCATCTGCTGATGTTTCAAGACTGCAGACAGAGACAGTCTTGGAACATCATCCATCCTGTCAGTTATATCACTTAAGTAGTGTATATTTGCAAATTTGGAATGCTTAAGAAAGGAAATTATAATACCAGAGTGAATCTGTGCATTCTTGGGATTTTTTTGTTTAAATAGATTGAGAAAGTCCTACACCAGGGTTGTGGATTTGATTCCCTAACATACCATTTACAGAAGAGGTGGACTTGATGATCCTTGTGGGTACCTTTCAACTCATAATATCCTGTGAAATCACTGTGAAAATGAACTTCTGAACCTGCTACTGATGACTTCAGGGATGCATGCATTTTTGTGGAAACCTTTGCATTTGAAATTAATGAATTAAAAAAAAATAAATTGAAAACCATTTCAAAACTCTAAATCGGTTTCTAAGTAACAGATTGGGGAAAACAATTTCTTATCAGTTTTTCACTATGTTCATTCACATTACCAGGTGCTACTCATATTGCTTCAGTTAAGTCTTGTTGGCCTATGGACATTCTTCTTTTTTTCCCCACTTTCTGCCATAATTTTTAGGGTTATACAACGCCGGGCTGTGGAACATTAGCCTGTTCATATAAACCTGAAGGTGTCAGTATCATTTTGGATACCAGAGTGTTTCATCACAAGAGAAGTTCCTGGTAAATAATTTTTAAAAATAGGTGGAGATTTATTGCTCTATTCATTTTTATGGTTTCTTAAACCTGGCTTGAGTCACTGGGAAGGAAGCCATGGATTCTTGGTATAGAGCCTTTGAGCAGCCTGTGTGTTACTGTGCTGAATCACAGCACCTGCACCAGCCTAAACAAACCGTTTTTCTCAAGCCCCTGGAGACTCTAGACTTATGAATAGCAAATTTCTAGTCCAACCAATATAACTATAATAAAAGCATAAAATATTTTGAAATGGATAAATATTCATCTGCTTATGCATGGTCTGAGCAAAATTAAATTATACCTGGTGTTTATGATTCATTCTATGAAGGTTTACAAGTGATGTTTTTGTGGTATGAGAAATATTTTGAATGTTGAATTGCTTTGTGTGATACACTTTTATTATTGTTTCCATGTGCACAAACCCTGGGAGTTTTATTATCCATTGAACTTCCATAAATCATTATGAATTACCAAAAAAATTGTTGCTTAGGTCAGATTACACTTTTCCATAGTTTTATTGAAATATATTTTGTGGAGATATTTTTCTCTTATTTTTCCTTTCTTGCTGCCTTATGATGTTGTTATATGACTTTCACTGCTATTACTTGACAATTAATTAAGGTGAAGAGAGAAGGAAGAGGCACAAGTTCTTTTTCTCAAGCTGACTCATATTTCCTATATGAATTCAGGCAAATCACATAACTTTTCCATGTCTGTTTCCACATTGGTACAGCAGGAGTAAATTTCCCGTGGGCTTCATAAAACTTAATTAATTTTTGTAAAGTACCTAGAAGCTCTGAAATAGAAGAGCCTGTAGATTCCAATGTCTAATAAATTATGTCATAATGGTGTTGATTAACAGAGGACTTGGTCAAAAGAATGTGCTGATTATTTGTACATTTGTGTCAATAGCTGTAAGTGGTGTTAATTTACGTTACACAGGAATATAGGATTATCACAAGCCCTCTGCATTGTTCTTTATGCTTAAATAACAGCAAAATTGACTAATATTAGTCCTATCAGACTTACGTTATTGCTAAAAAGTTCATCTACCAATAAAAAAAATTCGAGGAGGACAAAAAAAATCTGAACTTAGCATAAGGACTCAAAAAAACCCAACAAACCAGTATTTATTATCAAGGTAAATACTCTTGAAACACTTTGCTTGCATTGTTGTCACTGTGGCTCTATTTTTTGTTTGTAACATCTCTTGCCTGTTTTTGCTCTATATTTAAACCTTTCTCTTTTGGGCCACAAGAATAAGAAGGATTGGATATTTGCAAAATAATGCCACAGCCTCTGGAGAGCTGTGCCTTTGGCCTATTTCTGTGTGTTTCATGGTAATTGTACTGCTTTTTCTGGTTGACCTCGTGATCTATAGAAACCCGTTTTGATGCTGACTGTCATTTTAAATCTTATTAGGAATAGCAATTAGTGCAATAAAATGCATTTCAAATTTCTTTTGGGTGGACCTGGGAAGGATAGACAACTCCACACTGAGCAGGAAGCTTCAGAAAGGACTAATCAGGTTTTCCTCATCTAGAGTGACAAGGCAACTGTCTTACAGAGTCTTTGGTTTCCTTCTACATCCAGTCAACTGAGATTGTTGGTCTGATCCAGCATTTGCTTAACATACAAGATTTTTCAAGTTCTGGGGACTTCTCTGAGCTGCAGTATAATGCATTGTCATTCTGGGTATTGTTTTATGAGGATTACTCAGTAACAAGAACTGTCACCTGAGGCCCTATGAACATGAAGCAAAATATAGTTCTTGACGATCTGCAATAGTAACAAAGGGAAAGTCCACTAATAATTAGCTGCATAATTACTTTAGGTTAGACCTCTGGAAAAACCATTTTCCCCACAACTCTGTCTTCTTCATCTCCTTTGCAAATTAGCCCTTGCCTAATACAAACTTAAAACATTTGCAGACATAATTAGTCATCTCTTACTCTGTATAAAATACCCTCCATGTGAGGCACACATATAGAGAAAGTTTGGGTAATGGTTGGCTTGGCAAAGAGATTTTTTTGGATGGATAAAAGTTCCCAAGGCCTCTGTTTATTTATATAGTTCTTGGAATAACGTTGTTTTCAAAAGGCTGCTTGCCAGCTGCTGAGACAGCGTTCCAGCTAATATATTCCCAACGCAATCACTACACTTTGCTTTTCCCATCATAATATCCCCAAGGCTGTTCTTGGTTTAATCTCATGACTGGAATATAGGAAAGTTCACATTAAGTCAAAGCTCACAATGCCACAATGTTTCTTATTTTTCTTCTTCTTTCTTTTTTTTTTCCTTTCTTTCTTTAAACGAAGACTCTTTAAATGGAAAGGTGCCTGTTTCAGCTGCTTTAGACCAGACTATTTCTCTGTATGTGAGGAGAATAAGGCATCTATAGTGCAGTGCATGTCTGCATATGTAATGCCAAAAATAAGTGGGTCACTATGGTGGATCTCAAAAAGTGTATGTGAAGAAGTTACTTTTATAAAGAAGATTAAACGTTCTATTTCAGTCACTAAGATAAAAGCAGAGCCAGTGCTAAGGATCTCTGTGGTATAAATACCCTTTTAGCATTTCATTGTTCTTAGCAATCAAACCACTAAGGCAATGAGCCAGGACAACGAAGTACGCTTTTCCTGTTTGTTTTTATTTGACCTTTTTTTTTCTTTTTTAAAGTCATAAAATTAAAGAGCAAGACTTATATGTCTCATGGTCATAGTGAACAAAGAGCCCAAGGGACTTGAATTTACAAGACTGAAGTTTATGAGAAATTTTTTTTTCTGATTAAGTAGACTACTATCAGTGAAGAAAATTCTTGCCCATTTTTATCTGCCCTACTCGTGGCACTTCTTGCATTTCTTGTGCTGATGTGAAAAGAGAAGTAAATAATAACACCTAAACAAAACAGAAAAATGAGCTAAATTATTAATGTAGATTCGTGATGGTGGTGCCCATCTGTCCGTGTGATGAAAGGAGGACTAAAGGTTCCCTAGGCAAAAATAATTCATGTATGCTTTCACAGTCCAACTTGACCCCAGGAAAGATGCTTGTTATATGCTGGTCTCTGGGATGTACAGTCTTGGACCAGTTTCTGTGCTTTACGCTCTTTTAACAGAGGTTGAATACAGGTAGAGTCAGGCCTAGAACACCTGTCCTGTAATATAACTTTATTCAAGATATTTGAAGTACCTGCTGCTGTCCTGCCACTGCTTGACTACACCAAGCAACCAGTAAGACTGTTCTGTTATTTTGTTTGTTTCTTTACATAACTACATCTCTTGATTCTTGTATCCAGGGTAGAGCAATGTTTCACCACTGATTTCCCTACATTTCAGTGAGTACCACCGATTTCCTCACTTGTTACAAAGAGCCTATTAACTTCAATTTTTAACCCTTCTTTCACTCCAAACCCATATGTTTAGGCAGAATGCAATCTAAAGTTTGTCCAGTTCTTGTCAAAATCCATGCTTCGTTTCCCTCCTTCTTTGGGACTGTTTTCTTAAGAGTTATTGTTATTTTCTTAAGAGTTATTGTTAACCACAGGTCCTCCTCACTGTGATAAAGCAGTGCCACAGACATCTCCTGCTTCCAGTGATGGCAAGTCTTTGTCCTAGAGGGAATTCTGTGACAGACCTGTTTGCCAAGACATTAATTCTAAGTGAAAATAGATTAACCACCCTGAGAAGGACACTATAAAAAGATTCAGAATGCAGCATATTTCACTAACTGAGGGATAACCAGCACTGCAGAAGAAGAAATAAAGGTTGTCTCTGACTTCATGGATTATATTACACACTTCAGATAGCTAGCAGGTAACAAGTTCTGTGTTGGTACACACCTGTACATCTACAGAGCTCTGTTAATTTCAGTAAGACTCCAAAAACATATACAACTGAGTTAGAAAAGGGATGAAACTATCCTGGAGAGATGCAGAGGGGTGGAGACCTGGAGGACAAATGTATTTTCAGTTTCTCTTGGTAAGTTAGGACAACTGAATGGAAGGAGTCAGAGGTCAGACATAAACATTGTTCAGTATTTTAGGATATTTCTGTCCCCCAGTACCTTATCTGGGGCAAAACAGAGACATCTGTACCCAATGTGCTTGGACTGGGTTACTGGCTTGTTCTTCTGCATATCTTGAAACTTCTGGATGAAGAAATGCTGCAATATGAAAGAGGAAAATATATTTTAAAAATATAACAAGAACATTTTGTCTCCATATTTATGCAAAAAACTGAAATTCCTATGGAGCAAATAGTGGGAAAAATGGCTAGCAGATATCCAAGAAACATAAATTGAGTCAGTTCCCCAATTCAATACCCAGAGGGGCTTCCAAATCCTGTCATTGAGAAGTAATTGCAGAAACCAGGGGAACTCCAGCTTCTGTAGAGGTCACTCAGCAGAGACAAGTACTTGAAATATAATTTTTGTACTTTGAGAAAACAAGGGTTGTTTGCCTATCAGAGGTCATTATAAATATTTTTTCATTCTTGTTCCCCTTTATTAAAATTTTGTTAGTTTAGAACTACTTATTGAACTCATCCCTTCTCAAAGGAGTTGAGTTTTCTGAGCATCCAGAGAGGTGAATTTGATTTTCCCTAGAGGCTAGGTATGAATGTAAGGATCCTGCAGGTTGCTTGTCACAGGCTTAAGGTTGCAAGATTACTGTGTATTGAAGATCTTGGCAGCAGAACTCAGGGGAAACAACAGTTTTGTTGAGAGTCCCACTGTGTTTTATAGATGGCACTATTAAAAAGCTTGAATGCTTTTCCTGATGTTTCATTAAGTACATATGGGAAAGCAATATTCTTGTGAAAATGAGCTCAGCTCACGTGCACAGTCTGATTTGTATTATCAGCACTTGCATCTTTTATGCCAAGGGTTTTTTTATATTTTCAAAATCTTTTATTTCAGCATCATGTAACATCTAGTAGCTATATTGCTTGGATTGGAGGACAAGAAAAATGTCCTATCTTCAGTTGTAAGAAGGTCTTAGAGGTATGAAATCCAAAGATTACATAGACTGTTTTAGAGTTTTTTAAAAATCAGAGATCATGGTAGAGTAAGGTAGAGTGGGGGAAAACCCACAACACTAATCATTATGGTTAAGACTAACTTTTCCATCACTGAAAAAAATATTGCCCTGTTACTTTAATTCACTTCTGAACAGGAATATATGTATCTGAAATTATATGCGTATATGAGTATATACATGTATGCTTAATGAAGCAGATATGAACATTTGTTGCCTGTGTGTGCATGCTCTTACTGATCAAAAATAAGTTTGTTTAACTTTTTGCAGATTATATTAATTGCTTTTACAAAAATGCAAGGAAAAATTGTAAACTCTCCTAGTTTAAGATATATGTAAATACTTCATTAGCTCCTGTTTCTTTTCTCTGTATATTTAAGATCATAAATATACCTAGCTTAAATGTCTCAGTATGAATAGCTGGTGGAGGAGGGTCAGTCAAGCCTCACATAGATAGATGTGATTATTCATTTAAAAGCTACTGGCTGAGCTACTTTAATGGCTAGGTTTGGTCAGTTATATCTGGTTTCCACATGTGTTTCCTGTTTTTCTTCTGAATTCTATACTGCTCAGGGACCTGGGGAATGGAAGTCCAGGATTTTCCTGAAGGGAAGGACTGCTTTGTTCATTACTGCCATGGGAATGAGTTAAATTTAAGTATGTGTTGTACAGGTCTCAGCTGTGTTTCTCTAATGGCAGATACAAGCTCAGCTCATTGGAAATGTAAGAATAGGGTAAAGCAATAGTGGACTACTACTGTTTTTTTTTTTTAATTATTTTTATGTGAGTAACAAAGGGGAGGGGGTGAGTGAGTACTGTTTACTCTAGTCCTCTCTTTTGTCTGCCAAAGTCAGTTTGAGTAAATTAAAACAGTGACTTTGAAGTATGCAAACTAAACTAGTTCTGGTTTTTAACCTAACATAAACAATGTAAAATACAGCAGTAGTCTTGAACATTCAGGAAGAGATAAAACATCCCAAGCAGAAAACCTGGGAACATTTCAAAAATGTGTTTATTTGAAATCTGTGACAAGGCACAATTGCATTTTTTTTTTCCTTCCCTAGACAATAGTGTTTTAATTGTGAGTCATTCTGTCTCTTATTATGGTAATCCACCATAGGCCTCTATAAATTGCTTATTAAGAATTAAGGTTCTGGCTGTCCAACTAAGAGAAATACTACATATAAGAGATACAACAAGCAACATATACTGAATCTGTTGCAACCAGATATTTATTTTTCTAAATTTTGCATGCACACTTGTAGTGGAATTGCCACAGTAAAAAGTAGGATTTTTCTGGCTACTTTGTCATGAGGGAGGGCTATAAAATATATTCCACTCTCAAGTACCATAATACACCCAAAAGAAGGCATTTCTGCAGTCTACTCCAAGCCTCTGATATCAGGTGAATAAGTCAGAGTATGATTTTACTAAGCTCCTTTTACAGTTGATTAAAAATATGTTCTCCAGCAGAAAGAAACACTGCAACATGCAGTTGCTACAAGAAACATCATTCCCATCCAATCCTCAAATATTATCATGTTCAGTATTAACTTCCAACTAGCTTCCAACTCTCTACAGCCAAGCTCTCCTGCTTTTAGAGCATCTCACAGTCACTGTTAAGGACCAGCCTTAAACACAGCCCTAAAATTCTATTTGATTGGTAGACCTAAAATAGTTAGCTAGGCTTGGGATAATTAATTTCACTGACATCAGAAGAGGAACTAACAGCCTCCTAGCACACACTACTTCCATGCCAACTCCAAATTATTTTTATTTCATCAAATTATATGGAAGAGTGTAGGTGATCTGTTTTCCTGACTCCCTGCCTGATTTGTGACCAGCCTATACAGTCAGCTCAGCTCCTTCCATCTGGGCTGACTAAAGACTGTTTGGATACTGAGGTTCACAAATTTAGCTGTTATCTAGGAGAGTGGAGAGGCTCCCTCGAATTGAAGAGACAAGTCTTAATGGAGTCCTGGGTATTGCATTTTCCCAAAGTTCAATCCTTCACTCCTGAGGCTTGGTAGTGAGTGCATGTGTGTGAGTAATGGGGTGGCAACGGTTTGGTCTCAGTCTAGAGATATAATGTTGATGCTGGAGTTTCTTTGTGTTATCCAGGTGGCATAAAGAGAAGACAAAGTGATGAAGTCATATGTGTATTAGTTAATTATGGTCTTTAAGGAGAGGAGATGGAAGCATTCTTAATCATATATCAAACAAGCTGCATTATCGTTTAGCTGATTGAGGAAAATATTGCTCAACATGCTGTTAGATCAGGTTTTAAGGAATCAAATTAAGAACTTAGGCAAGATAAAAATTAAAAACATATTTCAAAATGTCAAGAACTGGTTTGGGATTTCCAATATGTCTTTTAAAAATATTCCAAAGACTTATTCTTCTTATTATTATAAGGAAACTGCAATTTTTGGAATTTAGGACAATAGAATATCTGTATGATAATATAGTTAATCATCCTTTCCACTCAGAAGATTTTGCAGAGGACAAAAACTTGCTTGGAAATCCTTGTGTATGTTTCACCAAATTTCCTGGAAAAAATTTTTAAAAAGAAATATGGTCAAGGTATGTGACTTGGAAGGGGAAGCAAAACTGATCACCTTGATAAATGAGGACAAAGGTAGAGAATAATACCAGAGAAAACAGATCTGTGATAATAGCATTTTTCTCCTCATGTTTTGAAGAAGAAATAGAAAGCAGAGACACTGTAGGAAAATATGTTTTCAAAACAGTTAAAGAGGAATATTTAATATATGCAGATAAACATAGAACTGAAGAGTAAGACTAGGTACTGTTGAGGCAGGAAAAATTTTATAGCAAAAAGATTTTATATACAAAACCTAAGTGTGTGAAGCAAATTAGTGTTTTCTAATAATGTGCTGGTTTCAAAGCACCAGGGAGAGGAAAACTCTACCATTACTCACCCAGGAGTGAGTACCATAATTATAAAGTTGTTATTCTGCTACCCACTGTAGAGGAAATACTAGAAGTACTTATAGACTAGATCAGCTTAGCCAAATCGTGGTATAAACAAACATGAACAAACCAGTGTGACAGATCAGATATTCTGGCATCTTTATGTTACAATCTTAGTCAGAACTTTTCCTTTTCTACAGCTGTCTTGACCTTGCCTCAGGTAACAGTAGAGATTTTTGTTCAAGTCTAGTGACGATGAGTTTTTGAATTTATGATAGCTTTGCTTTCAAAGAATGAACTTATTTCTCAGGTGGTGCCAAGTCAGCTCTATCTGTGCCATGTTAGACAGAGCTCTGCACCTAAGCCCATTTTGGGGCAGAATGCTGCTGCCGGTATGTGGTTGCTTTCTCTGGAATTAGTACCTTGGTCTAACCCTGACAGAACTGCATTTTTTCTTGTTAATTTCAAAAACATATTGTAGTACTGTAGTTGGAATATATATTAGAGTTCCTCTCCTCAGGAGAGAAATCTTGGCTTGGTGTACTCCCCAGATAAAAAATTCTCTTCGAGGTGTGGGGCTGCTCAGTTTCATTCCTACTTTTGTTGTCTGAGAAGATATTTGAGGGGGTTTTTTTTGTCTCAAACTGAGATAGTAGCAGTTACAGTTTCATGGGGAAAACTTTACTTGATCTATAAAGGAGTAAAGATTACTGGCAAATTTATGTAACTGTTCATGCTGTGTGTGAGACTGTTCCTGCAAATACTGACCTTTTTCTCAAAGTTACACAGAATCACTGAATATTCTGAGTTGGAAGAGACCCACAAGGTTCATCGAGTCCAACTCTAAAGTGAATGGCCTATAGAGGGATCGAAACCACAATCTCCTGCTTTCAGAGTTGTCTATATTTCAATATGTGTTTGGTCAAAAGAGCCTTTGTCATTCTGATGTGTAAGAACAGGTGCTAAGTCACGGTTTCATACACTTAAACCACTGTGATGTGCTGTATGAGGAAGCAAATAATGTATCTGAATGCATTTCATATGAACACTGAATTGCTGACTCTTATGGTGACTTAACACGAAGTAACAAAGATTATCTTGGTGTCTGCTGGTACCATAGAGATGACTTCCATAAAATCTGAAAATGTTTGATAGATTAAAATTTAAGTGAAAATTACTAAAAGCAGTCACCTCTGTGTGAGTGTGTGTATGTTGCTGTGACACCACATAATCTGAGAATGTTTGGCCCTTAGATACTGAACCTGATAGTTAGAGTTATTCCTGGGTTGATAAAAGCAGCTACAGAAATTGTGTGGGTTTTTTTATTCTGTTTTGTGTGTTGGTTTTTTTTTGTTTGTTTGATTTGGTTTGGTTTTCTGTTTGTTTGGTTAGTTATTTTTTTTTGTTGTTGGGTTTTGGTTGTTTGTTTTGTGTTGGTTTGGGGTTTTTTTAGCTGGCTCCTGAGAAACCAATTTGGAAAATGTTTTGTACTCAATTGGAATTTGTTGCTAAAAAGTCCTGGCAGTGCATGATTTCACACTTTTCGTGTCACAATTTAACAGCACAAATCTGCACAAAATATCTTTTGTAAAAGTACAAATAAAATAGAAAAGTGTTCCATATTTAGTTCTTCTGGAAACTCCTTGATTTTCTCTGTGGACTTATACACACTGTCAAACTGTTTGCTATGAAATGTGTTAGGGTTTTTTTTTCATAAGTTTGGTTTGAAATTCTGAAGTTTTAGAAGTATAGCAACAGACTTTTATGTTGGAGATTTAGGATTATTCACCCATTTTACTGCATTGTTTGAGAATTTCCACAAGATCAGACCACTATAAATGAATGAATATTTACTTTTATTCTTTACATTTATATGAATAAATATGGAAATATGCCCATATACTGATTTTATTTGAATTGAAAATAAGGCATATATCTGAGTGTCTATGACCAGTCTGTCCACTCACAGAGGCAAAATAGGAATGGAACAGTTCTGCTCTTGATGCACTTAAGGGTTACTAGCTTTTTCTCTGACCTGATCCAAGGACTTGATGGTAGAATCCAGAGAGGTTTCAGTTAGGTCACAGTACTGTCACTAGGTCAAGAAAAATGTATATTGCAAGAACAAGAAATATAAAATGACACTTTTGACCTGATGCTGAAGTACCATAAGCAAACTGACTTAGAGACAGGTCCTTCTAGGTGTTTATACATAGAATATTTTGAAGTAAACTAGCATTCCTGATGGGGCAGCATAAGTTATTTGTGTTTCTATTGGTATATCTTTGCCTTTAATGGGAGAAAAATATTATAACTTATGAATAGATAGTAAAAGATGACTATGAGAATATCTGTTCTTCTGAGAGTCTTTTCCTTTTCTCACAAATTTCTCCTTGTTGAATGATCAGATAGCAGTGTTCACACCAATCATCTTACCAAAGGAAAGTAAATATTTAAGTGTAACTGATAATGTGTTGAATGGCAATTGTCAAACTCTTTTTGAGGAAAGTTTCCATCACACTTGACTGAGCTTAAACAGAGCCACGAGGAAGAGACTGTTTAATTCTCTCTGCACCCACTGAAGGTTTCTGAAAACAGTCTGGAAACTCAAGTTCATACACGAAACCAAATTCCCCTGGATAAAACCCAAGATCAACACCAAAATGCTAAGTATATGGTGTTGAAGAGCAATGCCACCAGAGGTAGATGCTTCAGATAAATATGCTGAAATTCAACAGTGACTGGTATTGTTGGAATAGAATGACTTCTCCAAATTCTTCTAATTTTCTTTAGTTTGATCATGCATCCATAACTTGGATTTCGTTACTACCTGGTTTCTTATTTTTCTACTATGATTTTCTTTAGGGATTTAGTGCTTTGGTAACTCTTTTATAGCCTAGTGGAGAACTATAATAATGAGAAGAGCATAATGTAAAATACTCTGATAATGTTGCCTCTAAGGATATTTAGGTTAACCTAAAAATTTTCCTCTAATAAATATGTTAAAACCCTGCCACAGTACTGTGCAGTGTGTTTCTGATTAAGCAATGTTGACACTTTATTTATTTCTGTTGTATTTTCCATTAGCTGTATTATAAAATATATTTAGTTGAGTATTTTTTTTCTTTTGATTATTGTAACAGCAGTGCTTCAGATACTTTTTTGGAACTCTTTAGATATTGCATCTCCCTGTATAGCTTATATTTTTCTCCTGAGAGTTGGAAAATTCAGGCAACATGTAGAGGGAGTTGTTGTTTTGTTTAGACTATTAAAAAAAGTTCTTCCTTTTGGATTTTTTTTTCTATTTCAGTCCTGAAGTTCAATTATAAAAAGTTCAAGGACACTTTTCAATGGAACAGATTATTTTTTGGCTTCTAAATTTCACCTTGGTTGGAGAAAATTAGTGTAGACAGAGTTCAGGGGAGGAGGGAAGAAAGACATCAAGAAGATGAGTTGCATAGTTGAATTGGTCATTGTTAGAAGGAAACTGTTTTTCTGCTTTCTGACTTACACTGGAACAGAAAGGGGAAAAAAGGCAAATCCAGCGACTTTAGCTATGGAAATCAGATGATGCACAGTGGATTTAGTAGCATATTATGATACTGATGATTTTTGAAAGGCTTAAATTAAGGAGGACTTCCAATTCCTGAATGGGAAGCAAAGTTGAAAGTTGTGTCCCAAAAAACCTCAGTAAAAATGTCTGTAAACAGAAAACTCGAGGAGAGTTTAAAGCATTCAAGTCTGATCTGACTGTGGAAATACAAAGGAAATTCACATCCAAAAGTGTTGCTGTGACAAAAAGAAAATCTCAGAATACTAGACAGAAACAAGCAAACAAACAAACCTGCCATGCTTTCAATAGAATGAAAACCAGACCATAATATCCTGAAGTTTTGTCTCTGTGTTTGCGTATGCATCATATTCAAACCATACTCACATTTAACTCTATCAAGGTACATAAAATGTGGCATGTGTATATATGTGTACATTTATGTATACAATTAAGATCTATGTGTGTTTAAGTACAAAATAATTAAGCTTTTATTAATTAAACAAGAGTTAAAGCTTCCTAATAGAGAAAAAGAAAATCTTAAATTATCATATTAGTCCTGTGCAATTGGTCATATTTTTACAATACATTAGCAAGTCAAAGGCAATAAAATAATTTATCTTTTTTTTTTTTTCTTACAAGTCCTGAGCAATTTCTGTTCTAAGAATCCACTTTTTTTCCATCAGAATTAACTCTGAAATTTGCTGTGGGTATAATCCAACAAAATGGGTCAAATATGTACTCTGTGTAAAACCTCATGTCCATGAAAAGCTTAAATTCATGCAAATGAAAAGACTCCTTTGAGGTCTTAACTTCATTTTAGACATCAAATTCAAATCAAAAACAAAACTAAAATACCTTCAAAGGTAAAATTAAAGTCTAGTATCTTTAAAATATTTTTCTAAAAAAATTGCTGGAAATCTGGATGCTTGGCAAAGACGTATGACTGCATGGTTAAGCTTTATCTCACTTACTTTGTTTTCTTTTAAATTCTTTCTGTTCAAAGCTGCTTTATTTTTAAACAGTATTGGCAAATACTGTGTCATGCTTGTCCTTTTCTTGTAATAATTCTGTAGCAAACATTTAGATTGATACCAATTAGGATGCTCTATAAAGATAAATATTTGTGGCAAATAATTTTCAGTGCATTTGTCAGGGGCCAGTAATTAATACCAGAAGCTAGTTTGGGGAACTTCATTAAAACCATTTTATCTCCCATATATCTAAGAATAAGGATTGAAAGGACATCTGTGCTTATTGTTTGTGTTTCTCAGAAAGTCTTCATACTTCAGAAAGTTTTCATACTTCATATATACTACAGCTGAAGACTTAAGTCCTTGGGAGGTGTAATCTGTTTATATGTCCTATGATAGAAGATTATTAAAAAGAACTTGATAATATGCTTAAGAAAGCAAAGTTACTTAAGAAAGCTAAGGCGCTAATAGTAGATTCTAACCAGTTGCTGGTATAACTAATTCCAACATAATAATAATTGCTTTGTATTGTGTTAAAAGGTCACCCTGCCAACTAAAAGCAGTCATTTCCAGACATGAACAGATAGCTGTACTGTGCCAGTAGTGTTATGATTGTTGTATTTCTGTTGCTATGCATGTCTTGCATACTGTCTGCTGGAAAGCCCTTGTAGGAGATTCTTTGGAATAAACAGAAGATGAGATAAATCTGGATTTTATTCCTTTTTGTATTTCAGATTAAACATTAACATGGTTTTCACCTGTTCATGACATTGATTTCTGTTTAGCAACTACTGATGGAATAAGAACTTCACTGAATCTCTGGATGTTTTACAAAGACATCTTTTCACACTCTATCATCTTGACTAACAGATTTAGAAAACTGGAAGTGTGGTAGTAGGTAAATTAGCCAGAAAAGGTTTGCAAACAAAGTTCTGTCTAAGTTTCTGTAGTCTCTTAGCTGCCATGATTAAGCTGCATAGCTTTCCATAGATAATATCATGCAAGAATGTGATGTCTGTATTTCGATACCCACAAGCCCTTACCTCCCTACTTGGGTCAGCAGTGGGAAGGTTTAGGCAAAAGTTCTGAGCAATTATTAAACTAATGCCTCTGGATCCATACCAAGACACTTAAATCTTTCGGAGACCAGTGTTGGTAAATGGCAATATCTTACCAAGATCTTCTAGCTTAATTTTTGCTGGAATACCCTATCTCCTCAGATCATGGACACACAGAGTTTGCTCCTATGATGCTGGGGTTCTTGCTCCATTTCTATTCACTTTATAGCCATTCTGCAAGTGCCCTGGTGGGTAGCATAACCTACACACTCTTCAGATCTTTCTTTCTCAGTCTGAGTCTGGACTTGAGCCTGATATATGTGGTAGCCTTGCATGTAAGAACCGTTCTAGCAGAAAAAACCCATGCTCCTTAATGTAAGACCAGGCTCAGGTTAGAGTTGCAAATTATTTTTGTTTGTAACTCACACAATGAGCACCTTTTAGGACTAATGACAGAGGAAATTATGGGAGAACAAGAGGAATAGGTGCCATTAATGTGGTCAAGCTCTTGTTCCCAGTTAAACAGCCTTTGGTTAGTTTTATCACAGCTTCTAGACTTCTAAAAAGTCTTCTGTGTTCCTGAAAGGAAGTTCCTTTGAAAAGAGAGAACAAGAGTGAAAATAGGATAACCTTTTGAACAGTTCTTGAAATGAAGATAACTCTTGGCCAGCTGCAGTGTCCCTGCTAGCTCCAGGCTCCTGTGGGATAGAATCACCCTGTGGGCTGAGCTGCTGGGTATTCTGGACCTAGTGCGTGAGGAAATGTTCATCCTGACCTGTTCAGGATGATAGATCTAAGAGGCCCTTGAGCCTACTTGTACTTGAGCTCATTCCCATTCTGCAGTTAAATGGATGAACTATGGGGGAAGCATCATTGTTTCTGGCTCATGAATAGCTCCTTGAGCTCCCTATCCACTAAGTTCTTAGTGGTATGAAGCATATATTGTCTAAAGTTCTTGGGGTTTATGATGTGGCATGTAGGATTAGTAAGGCTGGACATTCCTAACCTAGGCCAGTTTTGAACATTTAAAGGTTTCTCTTTATTAATTCATACTTTTCCAAGAAAAAGACAGTTATCAGATGAGAAACTTGTCTCTTTTTTGTTTATTGACCCAGAAATAGACTGTGAAAACATTACTATGATTTTATGAAGGAAATCTAAAATTAATGACAATGTTATAAAAGCAGTTTACTTGACCTGCCTCATGTTACTGTTCCACATTTTATTCAGTTATGTACGGACCAAAACAACACTAGGGGATTGTTGTTCTTGATTATTTCTAAATCAGAAAAAAAGAACTAGTTGTTTGACATTTAAAGCCATCAACTTTGACTTCCTCAGGACTTTTTGCTATATACTATAAGATTCTTTAACTAAGCAATAGAATTCTGTACTCTGAAATTTTTTTTTGTTGTTTTTTCTCATTCTCCACTTCCTCTCAGACCTGAATGCATCTGTGCCACATAAGAGCTGGAACATAGATAAAGTCTGGGAAATCTGGAGTTTTAGTCTAAAAAAATTAAAATCTACTGTCTTTTACTTTTTTCCCCTCTCCTGACTAGACAAGAAGTTCTCATATAAGATGTTCTCTTTTGACAATAATGCAGTTTTTAAAATAATCAATGGTGTCATAAAATTATTGTGTAAACTTCTAAACTTCAATTAATTTGTACAATTTTTTGTTCTTTGGGAGAGTCTAAAAGCTGTTGTTAATATTTGGTTTGGCCTGTCATCATTTGCATGAACTAGCATTATCCAGGAGAGTTGGCTTATATGTAAGAATATGGCACCTCTCTATTTCAAATATTTCCTTTACAAACCTATTAGTATTAGTCTATTCATGCTTAAGATGTTTTTTACAGCAATTTCTTATTTTATTATTGCTCTTTCACTGTTTTTCCACTCAAGCATTACCATAGAGAAAACTGAATTTATTTTTTTTTTTAACTATTTTTTGAAGGAATGGGATAGACTCTTTAAACATGGGATTTTCGGGGAGGGCAGACATGCTTTCTGTGAAATCTTGCAGATTAATTAGTTCTGACAGCTCACCTGTCACTTTAATAGGCTTCTGTTAGGTAAGGAAAAACAATTTTCCCCCCTTTGGCTGCCACGAGAGGGGTCAGGAACAAAATAACTGATGCTTTAAGATGCAACATTTTTAAAGGGTTTGTTGTAACAAAAGCAAAAACTTTCTGTAGCTGCAGAACAAAGTATAAAAACTCAGTTCTTGTATAAATTCTGGTGATCTACCCAGTTGGTCTATTGTAGGGACTAGAAAGCAGAAAATAATGGCAACAATAAAAATCACTACTCAAAAAAGAGAAAAAAAAATATCTTGGCAGCAAGTTTTCTTAGGCAGCTTGCCAGTATCCTGATTCAGTGTTTATGGGAACATCTTGAAATGACTCCCAAATTAATGACTGTATCTTCCATCACTACAGTCTGATGTCTGAACATGAGGAGAAATAAACAATAGTTAATGATCTGGAAGCTGCTGGCAGTTATTCTATTAGTTCTGGTTCTTATTTTCACTTACTAACAGCAAACTGTCCTGAGCAGATGTTTATCTTTGAAAAACATATGCAATGGAAAATTGCACCTCAGATTGTTATCCATTCCATAGTCTCTTTCACTGGGACAATTTTGCACAGAACAAAATTATTTCATTTTGACTTCAGAGTTAGCTAATGTTGAGAGTAAAAAGTCTGCTTTAAAATACAGTAGGTTTTTTGGTTAGTTGGTGGGGCTTTTTTGTTTGTTTGGATGGTTTGGTGTTTTTTTTTGTGTTGGTTATTTTTTTTCAATGAAAGACCCTGGGCACCTGAACATACTGTACCGTGGGGTTTTGTAAGCTCAGTAAGGATACATCCCCAACTGTGCCAAAAAGATTTTTCCTGCCAAATATCATTGGCCAGGCCAAGCTGCTGGGGAAAAGCAATTAGTTTTCTATGCAGAGCAGTCTGATGATGAGTTGCCTTAAGATTCATGATTCTGCTTTTTATCATGTGATAAGTGTTTTCAAAGTCAGTTCTGAATTACATAATTCTAACATTGGAACCAAGCTTCTCCAGGTCCCTTACCAACTTCATAGGCTCAAGTGTTTCTGCAACAATGCTCTTTATTTTTGCAAAGAAATATTCTGTAGCAGCTGGAGACGTAGAACTGAAAGAGTACCTTCATTTGCTAAGCCCAGAACCCTGATGTTACAGGCACCATGTTAAAGAACTCCTTCCCTGTATTTACAGTGCTGCATTTTAAGATTTCTTTTTCCTTTCCTGCCTCCCTAAATTCTTATCTTTCCTCAGAGATCAAGAAAAATCTTTCGTTCCCTTATACATAAAAGCTGCAGCTTTTTCTGGTATAGCTGTGATCAAGGAGAGAGAGAGAGTGTATGTGTGTGCTTTAAATTGTCCACCCTCTCCAAAACACCTATTTCTAGTCCTTCAAAGAAGACCTATGGTTATGTAAATCAGCATTATAACATTCTGCATAATTTGATTTAAAAATGTGTCTTATCTGAAGGTCTCACATTTCAAATTAAACATTTATACCAATTGCCCTTCATTTTGACTTACATTGCTGAAAGACTAGAATGGATCTAGAAATACAAGAATACATTTTCTTTATGTGTTGCAGTTGTATTTATAGTAATATGGTGTCATAGAAAAGTTCTAGAAAGCCTCTTTTAAGATAATTTGTAAAATGCATCATTGCTATGGGCAATTTAGAATTCTCTGGCTAGGACTGATGAAAATCTTGGTTGTGTTAGGATAGATTAGTTTCTTATATGCTTATGAGTTCTAAATCTATTTGCTGGCTTACTCTCTAATTGCTCTCATTCCATCTTGTCTTAATAACTTCCCTTACTTCTCCTCTGAGAACTTTTACTATTTTTCTAGCTATATTATGGGGAGCTACATCTCTAATGATATCCTTCAAACACTGCTGGAGTAGTTGAAGAAAATGCTAAATAACTTAGAGTAATTGGATTTTGTTGCTGTCTTAATTATTGGTTTTGCTTCTTTGAATACTCTTTCCTGAAATATGCGTATCAGATGTCATCTTCAAGATTAATTTCTTAGCTTGAGAACCCTTATAGAGATCTTTCTTGCAAGCACTGCTAATGATCTCTGAATCTGTTTTAATTTCAGAGTTTCAGAACTGTGGTATGTAGAGTATTTAGTTTCACAAGAAAATATAGACTATTTACAGGAAGCATCCAAAGTAAGAAAATAGTTTTCATAACAGTGGCTGCTGAATTTCAGGTGAACAGACATTGTTAAACTTTGCTGAAAATGTGGTTTAGGAAAAAAAAATAGAGTTCTACTTGGGACAAAAGATTAACTGCTTTGTGTTGCGTCTGGGTAAAAATTTACCCTCTCTGAATTCGTTGAAATGTAACTATTTATTTTATTCAAGAAAGGTAAGTCTTGACATGAAAAAATTAGCCTGCACCTTCATATGGATGAAAAATGTCCTATTCAGAAAAGTCTCTTACAGCTACTCTAACAAAAAATGAAATTAAATTTTCAAGAGTCAATTATAATGTAAGGTATGGAAAAATACTCATGAAATTATGACAGCTTGTCAGGCTACAAAACCCTTCTCATTCTACAGTTGTTCTCTGTATTAGATATAGGAGAAGCAGTGAGATGTAGCCAGACCTGCAGCTGAATTTAGAAGAGAACTCTTTCTGAGGTTTGGCACATTGAAATTACCTGCAATCACATCAGTAACATTTGACATCTCTGCCCTTTCTTGTATCTTGTGGTTTAAACCAATACAGTAGATACTCTATAGATGGTCTCCATTGCAGAAATACTGTATTTTATAGCCTTAAATACATCCTAGTCTGCAATTCTGTTGTTTTGTCTAAACTGATTTTATCGACTTTATCCATTCATGCTTTGGACTATATTTGGCAACGATGTCAAAGGCAAGTAGGAAACTGCACAGTTTACTGCTTGACTCGTGTAAGCCTGACACAGAAATTAAATAAACATTTCTTAGGAAATCACTTTCCAGGCATAGGCACATTCTTTTTACCCTGAAATATTTATAATAAAGAGTATTCAAGGTATCAGAGTTTGGTGCTCTGCTCTGGAGCTAATGGTGTGCATTTATGCTTTCACTTGGTTTAAAACCAGAGGTTATTTTCAGTTGGACCAGTTGCAAATAAGCATAAGTAGGTATTAAGGGATTGGGAAGAAGAAGGAAGAGAACAAGGGTGGCTGGATATGATCCTACATTGTACATTAAGAGCTCAAGAAACAGGTTGCCCTCATTTCATGTCTTTGAGTAGATCTTTCATCTTTTTTTATGCATGATTAGGTGCCACACTCGAAGTTAGGTATCCATGTTTGGAAACGTAAGCTGGTGTCCCATGTGAAGAGATGGTTTCATAATATAGACACAATAGAATTTCACTTATTATGGCCAGAAATTGTTTATGATTTGTAACTCAAATTAGTGCACTTTTCCCTTAAGCACAATGGAGATGAACAATAGTTTTTTGTTTTGGTTTGTTTATTTTAATCCAGAGTAAATCCAGAGATTTTCTTTCTTTTTTTAATATCCAGAGTAAAGATCACTCTGGCTAAGCCTTACCCGAAAGTATCTGTAAGCAAAAAATATGCACTCAGTTTTCAAGTTTAACAATAATTAAAAATCAAAAAGGATAAATTATGACCTATTAAAAGAGAAATCTATTTTCATTTCCTGATATCTAGAAACCATGCTTTGATGTAGGAACAGTGGACAAATGTAAGCTAATATAATTCTACCCATTTCGTAGTATGGCTTTAGAAAGGGCATCAAAATTGGACAAATACTCATAGATTTTGGAAGAGAAGGGATAGGTATTTACTTTGGATCTTCTGCCTAACAAGGTGAAACAGGCTCGCTTGCAATCTGACACAAGGAGCCAAGAGCTTCTGTTTAAGCTGTAACACATCTATCTATAAAATGCTAAATCTTATTTGAAAATTATGGTTGGTGAACTCTCTGTGATGTCTTAGATAGATTTTTAAATAGCCACATTTTTGAAATGTGTACCTCATTGCTGTTTTTACTTCGACCATTGGCTCTATTAGTCCTTTCTCTGCTAGCTGAAATGCTGTGGACCATCAAAAATTTCTTCTTTGTTAGTCTCATTACTGCTTTTTGGTATTGGCTTGCAATTTTGACGGTGCCAGAATGCCCCCCACCTACCAGGCTGCTTCATTGCTCTAAACGCTCAGGAGGCATTCAGTGGTCACCTTTGCACTCTCTGTTGACAAGGAGCTTTAAGAAAAGCCTTGAATAATAATAATAAGTACTTTGAACTTCTACAAGATCTACTTACATCTGGCCATAAATATCTCATTCAAATTCGAACAGCACAAGAAGCTGTGCAAACATTAAAGAGTATTTTTTTGCATTAAACAATTTTCTGAGTGTATAATTATGCAATTATTTAGGTAATAAAGTTTTAAGCTGGTACACACCTGTAACTTCCTTATACTTTTTCTATTAAAACAAAATGCCCTTCAGCATTTCACTTTTGTTTTATATTCACTTCGTTTCCCAGAGTAATTAAAGCTTAGTCATTCTTTATAATATCATACAGGTAGGAACACAGGCCTGGTTTACAACGCAAAAGCAGAGCCAGATTGTACTTTCAGTCTGCTGTTGTAAGAGTAACAACTTTTCAACAGTTCTCAACTTTCTGCATTACATAATACAAGAAATAAAAAATTCAGTGACAGAACATCCAAAATCACATTTCTAGCTTGTGTGAAGAAATATAAATCTCCTGATTTCAGTAAAAAAATGAGGTTACACCAGCTAAGCATTTGGGTCTATGCATTCGACATAACCTCCTATTATGTAAGCAAGCAGTACTATATCACCTGACATTAAGAAAGGCTGGGGCAGATTAATAGAGTCACACTGTTATTTATTTACCTGTTTTATGAGATCAGAATTTTCAAACCTTAGTGTTTGCAGGCAGTACGTGAGTGCCCACTGCAGGGCTTGCCTGGTGTTCATAAGCCTGATCACATGAATCTCAGTGCAGGGCTTTGGTTCAGCCAAGTCCCAAAGGCAGCTTTCTAGTTTCATTTTGCTTTTTTCTCTGGATTGTGATAACATTCTTTCAATGCTCCCTCTTACAGAGTACAGCTATCTTGAAGCTTATCTAGTACTGATCTGTGTCATTTAGGAAATGTTGCTTTCATCTGAGAACTCATAATATTCATTCAGTGTGTGCCATTCATAACTAAATAGCCTCTGCTCTTCATTGTTCTTTTAATTAATGATTGTTGATTGGTTTGCCTTGCTGCACATTGTTGCAAGGCATGATCAAAGAAAATCCAAGATTAATCTGCTAAACTAGATGTCAGATTAGTAAATTCCTCTGTGCTATTACAAAGATTTTTCTCCCTCAGTAAAGGCCTGTCAGTGGCTGATGGCTTGGCTGTACCTCTGACAGGTCAGTCCAAAGGTCAGTCCCTGAAAACATGCATACATTAATGCAATAAAGCGTGATGACTCATTTGTATCCAGTTTATAACTCCAAGTACTCTCTTCATGAATGTTCGTCAGGTACCAGCGAGAAAAAGATAATTTACTTTGATTGCTTCTGAATGCAGCTGAAGAAAAAACGTATACCCTATCATGTTATGAATACATATAGGTTTTTCTCAGGTCAATAGTGGAATCAATTAGTGTAGTAAACCAGAGAATAGAGTGTAGTGAGTGTCTTTGCATCGCCTAGCATATCTCTAGTACTTCTGTAAGCACTTTAGCCAGAACTTGATTGACAATGTACCTAAGTTCAATTTAGAAGAGTAAGTAGTAAATAGTGGGTTTAGGCCCCAGCCATAAACTTTCATAAATATCACCAAACTTCCTGGTATTTGATAACCTACTTTTCGCCATTTATAAACTTTTTCATGAAAGAGATCCCCAAAAAAACCCCAACCCAAAACACCCAGTAGCAGAAGACATAAACACAATAACATGCACATAACTGGTCTGTTTATGGAACTTTGGTGCAGCTTTACTGAAGACCCTTAGTTACTCTCTGTCTTCTACAAGGACATCTTGCAGTCTGGGGTTGTCAGACCCTGCTAAATAGCAAGACTAGATTTCAGCTGCTTCTGATCCTGTGGTGCAGCTGCTTTCATCTGCCTTGGCATGCCAGAAATCTTTTTTTTTCTCTATCTGCCACTTCATTAGCCACTGCAGTTCTGGTGTTTAGCTCTTAGCTGGAAAACAGAGAGTTTGAGCTTTAACACAGCCCTTCTGCTTAATAGCTCAAAGATGTTCATATGAATCTCCCTTTTCCAATCTTTTTTTCATTGATAACATCTGCATCCCAGTGCTGGAAGCCATTGGTTGAGATGAAGTATTGAAATAATTTTCCCGAGTGACATAGATCTACTGGGTTGACTGGGCTTCTTTCTTTTGCTTTATGAAATGTTTCCTTATCTCCAGAAATACCTTTCTAGTAGAAGAAAATAAATAGATGTCTTTCAGGTCTGCTCATTGGGCTCTTCAATTCATCTCATATTGAACATGTATCACCAGAATGATTCTCTGTTTTGGCCTCTTTCCCAGTGCAATGGGGCATGGTGCATGGTGCTGCCAGCTGCTTCTGCTGGTACATCTCTGCTGCAAAGCTTTTACCTTACCTAATTCTTCTTAAATTTAGGGTTGCTCTTTTTTCTTTTCCTTTTTTTCCCACTTTTTAATTATTTCTCGGTTTTCTTCCTTTTTTTCCCTTTTTTTTCTTTTTTATTTTCACATGAGTGCTTCTGTTTCATACTATTGCTGTCTCCAGCAATCAGGATAAGCAGTGATCTCAGATATTTATAATTTAAGAGGTCCTAGGCTAGTAATCACAGACAGATTTCAAGTGTATTAAGAGTATTTTCAGAGTTCATTTGTGATCACCATATCTTTTGAGTTGGTTTGTGTTTAGTTATGGAAAGCTTTAACTGATTCTGCATATAACTCTGTTTTTGAAATACCACAGTGTTCCTCCCTGATTGATTTTGCTATTAGTTCATGACATGTGGTCAACAGGTTATATTTAACTTGTTCTATGAAATTTTCATTAGTTCTATGAAATGATCATAAAATGTTTACTCTTCAGTTTAAAGGTTAAGGAAAAAAACCTGTTAGCTCAGGATCTGTCAAGCTGCACTCCTCAGTTGCCCTTTAAACTACTACAGTTATTCATTTTTCCTCCTATTTATCGAACAATTTCTGGGCATATTCATTTTTACAGCCTAATTAGCTTTCTGCCATGAATAAAAGATGTTTTCCAAAACACTGGAGTAGGCAAAGGATTTATGAAGTGGCAAAAAATGCATAAAACATATAAGGGAGTTTTTTAAGGGAATGGATGGCTTAGGCTGATATTGAAGGGACACCTTAGTTGGAAAAGTGGAAAAGAAAGTACCATTTGTTTAATGTTTTTAATTTATTGAAAAGTTATTTAATTATAAATGTTTCTCCAGACAACTGCTGATTCTCTGCTGGCACTGTTGATGGTTTTGTCTGTTTTGTGTCTAAAACAAAGGTAGAAGATTTAGCTGATTCTAAAACTGGAAAGAGAGCAGTATCATCTCCGGACTTACGTTTTTTAACAGATTGCACTATTTCCACAGGCCATAGTACTTAAATGTTCCAAGCATAGTATATGGTTTCCTGTAAATCTGCAAACTGAACAGAGGTCATTTTGCACCTGAACTTTTCCAGGCATGTCAACAGATTGCTGCAGTTTCCTTAAGAAAAAAGAAAAAGCAGAGCAGCTGAGAATAATTAATATTGAACTTGACACATCAAAAATGTAATTTGTCACTTGTGATTAAAGCGTTTATCTTTAGTTCTATTTTTATATTCATCAGGGGTCTCCCTTAGCTATCATTAGGCTCCACATGGTTGGAGTTAGTGTGACCTTTGATCTATCACCATAGACAAAGGGATCTGTTGCTGCTAAATTGGAGCCCAAGCTGGTCAGCAACAGTATAGATCAACAAATGTAAGCTTGGTTAATAATGATCAGCTTAGTTACTCCATTTAATTTTTAAGTCTATGTGGTTAATGTAGATGCTGATCTGCAAAAGAAAGATTAGATTCATAATAAAAATTTAACATTAGGAATTCACATTGTGGTAATTCAATCTGATGTGAAAAGTAAATATGGTGGAAGTGATCTTTATTTCTAGTATATACTATTCAATTGAGAAAACAGTGAGTGATATTTTTACAGACTTTCTACTGTTATTCTCATTTCTCTGAAACCTCTCAGAAGTTTTCTGACTTCCACAGATACCGTGGTTTTCCTATTTTCCAAGTGCAAGGAACCAAAAAGTTTGACACATCACTGTCCTACCCCATCATTGCCCTGCCACCACATTACCCTCTTGCTTATCATTGTAAACTCATTATGTCATACTGTATACAAAGTGAAGTAATGCTTAAAATATGATAAATGAATCTTTTAATTACTGGCAATGTCTTTTTTTTTAGCATGGGCATATGTAGCTGAAAGCCAGTAATATTTTTATGGATAACTATAAGCGATGTCTTTTCAGAAGAAAACCATTATTTAATTTACTGTTTAGTCACATAAAAAGACCCACATTGCAGTATTAAGTCACACTGCCTATTTATTAAACTAATTTCAGTATCTCAGTTAAACCCTGATTATGTGTTCTGTGGTGCAGTTTATTGTGGATATGATGTGAAACTCTAGTTCCTGACCCTGTGTGCTTACTGAATGTGTCCCATCACTTTCCACAATAATAAAATCCTAAGCCAAGCCATAGCTTGATCTCTGGCAGGTAAAGCTCCCTCGGGAATGGAGTGAAGACTATTAGATTTGTAGTCCTATTATTAAGTATTTGCACGGTAACATCATTATTATTCTAAGGTCATTAACACATTTCCTCTTTTCCTGCAAGTGCTTGTGGTTAAAGTCATTATTTTAGGCATCTACATTTAGTTTATCAACATCTAATCATAAATAACTTGCAGTTTCTGGAAACTGGAACAATAGCTGTCGGAGGGTTATTTTCCAGAAGACCGGTTTCCCCTGCCTCACACTGGCTTCAGCAAACACCTCCAGACATGAAGCGCTGTTTACTATGGAAGTGCTGAGGACTAAAACTCTGAATCTGAGTATTTAAGTACTGAGTATGAAAGTACTGAAACTCCATTGTGCTTCCTTGATTTGTAAGCACGATGTAAGCACCATGTAAGTATGGTGCTGTTTTTTTTCAGCAGTTACCTCTGCATTGAGTCACTAGCTTGTCCTTTGCTATAATGTGCCTCTCTCGCTGAGACATCAGCAAGTATCTAAGGACGTTAGGCTGTGTCACCCTGTCCTTTGGCTCCAACAGTTGAGAAATATTTTACTCTTATGTTAGGTAAGTTTTGGTAGTTTGTAAATAGGAAACTCACATGAAGTTTCTTCGTTGATGGGGGTCTCCAATTCTTCTTGTTTAAAAGGGACAAAATACAGCACAGATAAAGGAAAAGGGGAAAAATACTTCTTCTCTGTGGCCTTTAGGTTTTTTGCTTGTTTGTTTTATGACTTCCTAAATCTGTGTTTGTGTGGCAGCACCTTTTCCCTTCATTTATATATTAGTTTCTTTGGGAATTTTGTTCTAAGCAAATCAGTGCGTAAGTCAGTATTTCCACCACCATTTTCTGTATCAGGCCAAATAACTTGGTATAACTTGGTAAGGTCTAGTTTAATCTCCAGACATCCCAAAGTAGGCCAGTAAGAATTTAGTGAGAGTATGGAATACAAGTTTCTGACACATCATAATACTGAAGCAGCATTTTAAACCACTATTAGTGGTTTAAAAATTCCTATGGAATTTTTGTCATCCACTTCAATAGACCAGACTCTTTCTGACTTATTTTTTATTTCTGTAATTTATTTTAATTTTATTTTAGGTATGGTAGAGCTCTCTTTTCATAGCTTGATCCCACAGCCCTCACAAAAACATAGCTTTTCTTTAGTGATGGTCCTGCAGTTTCTTGCATGCGTAAGTGCTGTTGGAGTGTTTTATCCATTTCTGGATAGTACCATGCCATATAAGAGTAATGGAAAAATGTTACAACATTCTCTTTCTGTGATGAAAAGGCTGTCCATCTGGACAGAGAATGAGCTTAAGACTTCAGTATTGGACCCTAGTCCCATCCTACTTCTTTCCCATGCTGCTACTGTCTGGTTTTCCATTTCTGGTTATTATATTCTTTAACGAAAAATTGGTGGTGTAAATAGCTATCTTATAAAATGCAATTGCTCACCACTGAGGTATTTGAGTTTTTATTAATGAGATTTGTAAAATCAGTTGATTTTATAAATAATCTTTCCTCTGTGCCCTTCCCTATCCCTCCCTAAAAAAACTTAACAAAAAAACAAAAGTAAAAGACTTCTTGTCACATTTGTCTCTGCTGCATTTTGGATAGTTTAATGTTTTGCCCTTGCAAACCCAAGGTGGTAGTGTTTCTACTCTGTAATGTGTAGTAGTGCCACAAAACCCAGATAACCCTCCATTTCATATATATTTCTATAAAGGAAACTTTCAGTTCATTTTTTGTCACTGTAGGTTTTAAGTTTATTGGGTGTTACCAATAAACATAATTTTTTAATTATTCTTTTAAATTTTTTTTTAGATGTTTTACTGATCCTGTTCTCTGCTTCAATGCTGACACCAGGGAGACAATTGGAGAATTAAGGTACTGTTTGATATTTCATTACACTCTAGAGGATGGTGTAGTTTTAAGTTTTCATTATTTCATACTTGGCAAATAAGGAGTAAGGAAGTTATTAAGGAGAAAAAGATCTAAGAAAAAAGAGAATGGACATAGGATATAATTCCTGTAATTTTCAGTTTTACCAGTGTTAGGCCTTATACAAAATATTTGCTACATTTTCAGCTGTTGAACTATGGTTGCAAAAAATGTTATTCAGAGAACCACATAATGAAGAGTAAAGTCAGCTAAACAATTTGTTTTACAATTTTCAACACATTCTTATTATTCGGGCACAATAAGAAGTCAAAATAAACCTAGAAGTTTCCATTCAAAAAAACACCTCTTGTCTCTTCGCCTTCCACCTGGCCCTCAATGGTAACAGTTGTCCTTGGGAAGAAAAATTGTCATGTTTTCTAAAGAACAAAGTATGAAGTTTTCTCTCATAACCAGAACAGTTTGTTTGAAGTCACATACAATTGCACTTCATAGATGTAAATGTGCTTAGTACTTAGTCAATTTTGGAAGTGTCATTCCAGTTTCATACCAGTAAAACTGTTCATTACCCACTGTTGATTTTTAAAATGGACTTATTTCAGTTCAAGTTGTTTTGTTCTCTTCTCACTGCAAAGTGAATGTCTCCATTTTGCTGTCCTTACTCCTGAGAAGGGTGTTAACATGCTGCTTTGGCAACTGGTGTCACCAGAAAAATACAACCTCTGCTTTCACAGTGAAATTGCCAAAGTTATAAAAAGTTGAACAGGCGTGTCAGTCTGGAAATAGTTAAATAGGCCGTCTACTGGAATACTTCATCATGGGGGTAAAAATAACCAAAAATAACTGTTTTCCAAGACAGTCAGTGATAGCTTTGTTGCCACCGCTTTCCCTGCAGCAGGGCTGAGTGCCTGAGCTGGAAACCGTGGCTGGAGCTGGTGACCCTACTCTGCCAGCTGAAGTACATCTGTGCTGCACTGTAGGCCTTGGCAGATCATCTCTCTCTGTGACTGCGCCTTTTAGCACCATTTAAAATGTGCTGGGTTCTGTCATGTTACTCCTCTGAGCCCTCAGCTAGCAAGGGTGCTCGTCAGCACCCTCCTTCCTCAGGTAGCTGTGCCACTGACCTTAACCAGCTTTTTGCACATCTAAAGGGTGGTTCTGGCTTTCAGGTCCTGAATCCAACTTTCATTGCTCTTACTGACTATAGTGAGGAGAGAAGGAAAATCTGAAGTGCACTGGGAGGCCTTAGATATTTGTGCTGCATCTTACAAAAAAAAAAAAAGTAATGATTGTAAGTGCAGCTTATCACGCTCTTTCCAGACCAGGCTGAACAGAGCTCATGAATGAAAAAAACACATTAAAACACCACTGTTCCCCCTTTCCTCCCTCCCCACCCCCCCATTTCCTTCATTCCTGCTTTGATTTTTTTTCTGTTTGGGGTTCTTTGGATTACAAATAGTTTTGTTTGTTTTCTTTACCAAATTACAGAACAAAACTCTAATTATACAGTTTGTACAGAAAGCAATTAAGAGACTAAATGTTTTTCTCTTGCTAGCTGGACAGTTATGTCTCGTCTGGTGAAACAGCAGTTGTGTATTTGTGTAGGAGGTTAAATCTGGTGTCAGGGGTTTGCAGTGACAGAAAAAGTATGCTCCTATGGCAGTGACAGCGTCATTAAGAAGAGAAAGATTTTTGCTATAAAGCTCTCTGTAGGTTGTGGGGTGCCTTTAAAACCTCTTCAAAACACCGAGTACTAACATTTTCTATTAGAAGTGACTGAAAGCCCCTCAGGAAAACAGTAACAATTAGTCCCAAACACTGTTTATTATGAAGGGATTAAAAATGTTTAACTTACTCCCATATAAACTAGCTCCAGTCAGGACACTTTGGAGTCAAAATGTACTGACTCACAAGGCCAAATACTCCAAGAGCATAAGTCACATTAAGAGCATGGGGTGCTCAGACCCCTGTGATCTTGTTATGGGGCATTCACAGTTCACAGAAGCATTTCTCTGAATGAAAAAGAATCCTTTCTCACTCTTACATTTGTTCTTGTTTATATAGATCATTCAGCAAAAGGTTCACAGTTGTAAATGGAGGATAAAAAAGGAGAAGAAAGAAATTAACAACTCTGAGTGCTTTTCTTGTGAAAATAAAACATATTGCTGCTTGTAGGCATCTATACTGCAACGAGTTCTGACCCCAATGAACTGTGCTGGCATTACATAAGAGTATCCAATGCTCTTCCAAGTTGAGAATTGTAAATCTGTCTTTTATTATAGGCCCTTTTTATATGGAAATCTCTTCTCTGTATGAACTATTGTTGAAGCTGAGACTGCTTCCAGAGTTCCCAGGTGTTACTGCGTAGCTGTTGAGGGGCTGGGTCCACAACAGTGAATGTGCTGTGCACAGAAAACTTCGTCTTGTCAGCTTGTAGGGTAAATGCCTCCCTAAACTTCCTGGAGAAAGCATGGGGAAAATGAAGAGACTGAACAAAATTCGTAGGAACTAAATAAACAGCTGTATAACTGGCATTAGGGAAGTTAATGAATGTGTCTGCCTTTATGTTTCTTCCTTTTAGAGCTTTGGTACCTACTTCTAGGCTGCAGATACACTTATGTCAGATGGGGTGTGTCACATGAAACTGATATATACACATTTTCCTTCTCTTTAAGGTCCATTTTATTGATGTTGTAATTAAGGATCTTGCTTATAATCTTGAAAGAACGTGGTCCAGATAATTTTTTTTGTTACCTTGAACCAAATTGTCCAGTGTCTAGGAATGTGGAATATCTGAGAAAAAATATGGGGGAAAAAATTAGCAATAGCTGGGCTCCATCCTTCACCAAGTTCTATTCAACACCTTTATTAACAACTTGGACTCAGGACTCAAAGGAATACTAAGTAAGTTTGCTGACAACACTAAACTGGGAGGAGCTGTCAACTCCCTCAAAGGAAGGGAGGCCCTGCAGTGAGACCTCGACAAATCAGAGAGATGGAAAATCATCAACTGTATAAAGTTGAACAAGGGCAAGCACCAGATTCTGCACCTGGGATGGGGCAACCTTGGTTTGTGTGTATAGATTACAGAATGAGATGCTTGAAAGCAGTGCTGTGCAAAGGCACTTGGGGGTCCTGGTATATAGCACGTTTAATATGAGCCAGCAGTGCCTGGCAGCCCAGAGGGCCAACCTTGTCCTGAGGGGCATCAGGCAAAGCACTGCCAGTTGACTGAAGGAGAGGGTTGTCCTGCTCTGCTCTGCACTGGTGCAGTCTCATCTTGAATATTGTGTGCAGGTTTGGGCATTGCAATATAGGAAAGATATTAAGCTTATAGAATCCAGAGGAGGGCAGTGAAGACAGTGAAGGGCCTTGAGGGGAAGCCGTATGAGGAGTGGCTGAGGTCACTTGGTCTGTTCAGCCTGGAGAAGAGGAGACTGAGAGGAGACCTTCGTGGTCTTCAGCATCTTCACAAGGGAAAGAGTAGGGGCAGACACTGATCTCTTCTCTGTGGTTACCAGTGACAGGACCCGAGGGAATGTGTGAAGTTGTGTCAGGAGAGGTTTAGGTTGGATGTCAGGAGAAGCTTTTTCACCTAAAGGATAGCTGAGCCCTGGAACCTAATACTAAAATAAGGAAGCATTTATGTGGCCACATTTTCTATGCTTTTTGGATTGAAAATCTATAGTCAGAACATATTACTGTTTTCTGCTAAGTGAATAGTGTTTAGAAGAATACTGAACAACCAATTAACTGATAAAACAAGAAAAACTAAGCCTTTTTAGTTCAATGTCAGCTTTTGTTAACCTCATCAGAAGTGGTAAAGTTAGGCATGGTACCTATAATTGTAAGACATATTTTCTTTAGCCTTTAGCTCAAATTGATCTTCCTCAAAAAAGAAGATTTATTTACCAAGACTTGATAAAGACATGAAGCAAGTGACATTAATTATATTCAGTCTTTAACTTGTATGCCCTGTCTTCAGGAATAAGATCTTTCTGGGTGAGTGACAGGCTGACTGGCTTAGAATAACAAGGTAGCAAGTCAAAATTCCTGTTTTTAGAAAATTTCTGGATATTTCCCAGTGGAAATATTCCAAAATCTCTAAAAGTAAACATAAGTGATCCAGAGAGTTACCTCAGGATTGTCTGATACAGATTATGATGGTGTGCTGATTTAGGGGTGTTTTGTCTTGGCAGTAAGCCAGTTGTTTCCATTACTTTTCTTAATTAATGATCTTACAAATGAAACTCCTTTCCAGAATGATATTGAGAACAGTTAGTGAAATTCAGTTATATTCCTTTTGCCTTTTACCAATGGGAAAAATGTGCTTAACATTTGTGCAGACTAAGAGTTCCTTCTGGTTAGTCAAAGTGTTTGCCTTCTTTTTACTATATGTCTATCAGTATTTTTAGATTATGCTACCATGTCATGTTATTGAATACTCCTTCTTGAGCTTTTGCTTAAGTTAAAGTACATTTTAATGTACTTTAGTTCTGCTTTGTCCTTCATTCTTTCCAAACCTATGCCAAATAGAAGTTTTCATGGGCAATAACTATACTTCATTGCAATTAAGTTCTCATTAAATTATTTATTTTTGTTTACAGTTCAAGACACTGCCCTTTCCAGTCAAAAGGAGCGTGTTTATGGCTTCTGCAGTGTGTGATATACAACCAAACAGGAAATTATATACCATTCTTATTTACTGCAATAAAAAGCAATATACTCTGACAGTTCCTTTCTCAGTTAAAAAGTTGAAACTTTGTGTTTTCTTAAGAAAACACAAAAATATTTCAGAAATCATGGTATTATAGAAGTAATTGTTTTTCTTGGATAGTAAGTTAGAAACAAGTAGCTTGCAAATCAATAGCTAGAAGTTTTACTTCTTGGAGTTTATTAATTCCTATGCTATTTGCTCCTGGTCTTGCACCTGGGAAAAACAATTGTAACTTAAATGTATCAACCTGCTGAGCTAGTGATCCCTTTTACTTTTGCTTCCCTAAACAAAAGACTATAAAGCACGAAAAAGTGATTTAAAGAGTTTTTGGCATTAAATTGTCATTCTGAACTCTTATAAGCACAGAAAACTATACCATATCTCAAATAATAACTAAAAAAAACACATAATTTTTCTTTTTTTTGTGGGATTTTTCATCATAAAAAAACAGGATCAGGAAGATACAAATTTTTACATGACATTTATTCCACAAATAACGTTTTACATGACATTTGTTTTAAGAACAATCCGTGAAAAGTCTCAAGAAGCTTCTTGAAACTGGCACAAAATTTCGTTTTAATCACCTAAATAAGATTATAGTGAGTCAAACACTCAGGATGTTTCAGAAAAATGTGCTGATCGGTGAACCTATCAAGAAAGGATTTACCTAAATGCTATTCTCTCAAGATGATAGTAATAAATGACTCCTTTGTAGGATGGCTATTTTAAAAAAAGTTTATGACACTCCATATATAATGATAATGAACTGTTAGAAAACCTCATGCTCACCAGGAAGTTTGGATAAACAGTAAAACCTTAAGTTAGCTGTTCACATCTTGTTACCTGTTTTCAGGAATATACAGGAAGAGTTGATATTCGGTTTGTAATTGTTTCTGCAAAATGTATGCTGCTGTATTTGCATTATAATTGTAGAACCATTTTCCTCCTGTTCTTGAGCAGTGTGGAAATGCATGTGAGGGAGAAGAGTGGCTGTGAGCTACCCTACAGATGCATCCAAAGCTCTTGATCTGAATTCTGACCCTGCCACCTGGGTCAGGTCATTGTGTAGTCACTGTCAGTTTTTTATTGAACAGAGCAAGAGAAATGTTGACACAGGGATATCTAAATATGAACATATTCTTATGGAATAGAAAGTCTATTTAAAAAAAAATAGTTCTTAATGATTCTGGGAATAGGGGCATTAAAAATGTGGAAACAACTCTCTTATAGGGTGTGGACTAAGTATCAATGGTGCTGTTAGACAAACATCTTTTTAGAAAATCATCAAGTGATGTAAAAATATAAAGAGGAAATACAGGGAGATAATATTTCTTTTATTGCTGTGGAATGAAGGGCAGGATTTCTCCAAGTGCGTTTTAACAACACTTGGAAATTTTTCATTCTTTTATTTGTTGTTATGTCATTCTATTTGTTCTTATAAAATATGAGGAAAATCTGTTTATGTTTTTATTCCAGTCCCAGTTGTATTTCTATACTATCTGTTCTAGTGAGAAGTATAACTTCCTTTTTTAGAACTCTGAAGACTGGAATAAAGAGTAGCAATGGTGCTTTACTGAATCTTTACATTTTAGGGACCAGTTTTAAAGGAAAACATACTATGAGAAGCAGATAAGAAACACAGTTTTCTTTCAGTGGGGAGGGATTGGCAAATTTAGCTTCTTAGACCCACTGTTAGTGAGTGCAAATCTCTACTACTTGAACATATTGATGCCAGGTGTCAGTCTGATCCTTCCTCTCTTGTGGGTCATACAAATTTATATTTACTGTTTGAACTTTCACAACGGTTGTCATCAAACTATTACTCCTCATTATTTCAGAGACCAGTCATTAAATAGACTGGAAAACAATGGATTTGTAGCTTACCCCACAATACAGCCAAGTGGTAGCATTGCTGTCCTACAACACTGGAAAAACTTATGTGTCTGCTCTCAGAGATAACAATAAATAGCAACCTCTTTGTAGTGGCATGTGCCCTACTTGATGTGGAGTTTCTGGTTTCCTCCTTAAAGACAGCAACATGGTCTTCAGGTACTTAGGAAGGAGTTGTGTTGGGCATGGGGTGGGTTTTAGAGATATCAATATAAAAGGAACAAAGTCTTGTACATAACATACATTTTTGGGGTGTTTTTTAGATGCAGGTGAAATAGCGATCCTCTCTGACCATGTGTTTTTCCCTGGAACATTACACAAGTATTTTATTAAAACACTGTAAGGAACATGCTGGATAATACATTTTTTCTGCTATGCTAGAGAAAAGCTCCAAGACTTTCCTTTTCCGTCCCACTTCAGTATCTTGGTCAGGATTTAACATTCGTGGTTTTGCTAGAACTTCCTTTATTAGACCTTCTGTATAGTAATTTAACAGTATTAGATTAACATAGTCCAGGAATAGGAGGAATCATTATCCTTATGCAGGGTAACATAAGAAAGGTACACTGGGACTAGGTAAAGATATTTATCTCACTGTTTAGTTCCTAGATAGCTACAGTTTCATTATGAATTTCATCATGCCTAACTTCACAGAAATGTGAGCTTTAAAACAAAATAACAATGAAATATAAATACAAAGCAGAAATCAACACCATGCATCGTGCAATATGTAAATAAACCCTCTCAGTTTTTTTCAATATTACCTTCCTTCTCCCTAGTTCTCCCCCCTGGATATCTAAAGCTGATAAAGGCAAGGAACATATGAACAATATTCTCTGTATTCATGTCTGGAATAGGCTGTTCCATAACTGATAACATTTTCTCACTTTCCAAAAATACTTTTAAAAAATAGAAGGCTGTGTCTTTCTGAACAGCAGACAGATTAAAAAAAAAAAAAGGAAATATACTTTACCTTGAAAGAATGACTCATTAGAACAAATCTTTGGCTGCTTTAGTACATTTATTATAAACTTTTGATAATTTTGCTTAGTGTTTTAAACCTCTGACTTTGAAAACATTTTTGTTACTAAAATTCATTAACCTAGTGTCAATAAACTCTTGCTTTTGGACAACATGTTCTTGACATTTTGCTGAAGGAAAAACTTACAGTAGAGCTTTCCTGCTAAGTTTGGGAGGCTGTTTCTTGTTAACCCTCATCAAGAAATGTTATGAATGTTGTGAAGTAACTTTAAGTTTGTGAAGAGGAGTTTGCTGTTACTAATCATCCTCCCTCTGGGTTTTTGTTCTGTTTAAAAATGACAGTAGATAGATTTTTCTATCAAAAGTACATATCAATCCTTTGCTCTTTATAACAACTACTTTCATGGACTTAAATTTAATTTATATTTGAAATTAACCACCACAATGGCTCACAACTTCTGAGGTCCCAAAGCATTTATTAATTTTGAAATTGTTTACAGTTGTATCTTACACCTCTTAAAAATCGCAAAAGTCCTATTGAATGGAAATTCCTTGTCAGCTCAGAGAGTCTAATGGCTGAAGACACTTAGTTGACTTTTTTTTAGTCCGGAGTTTTCCTTTAGATTCTTAAACAACCAACTATTTACCAAGGACACCTATTGTTTTCTTCTGTCAGTCACTTGGGAGCAGTCAGTACGTTTAATGGAACAGGCTGTAACAAGTCAAGGTGCGGATATACGCTGCAGATTTGTTTTAAGGTCAGGTTCAGTGACAACCAACACTATGAGATTCTGTCCACTGTCTTCTGGTCCCAAAGAAGGTTTTGTTGTCTTTTTCTTTTTGTCCCTGTTTTGGAAAACTGCAAAAAACAATAATTTGAGATTTTTGCTATGGAGAATGGCAACATTTTGCTACTTGGGCATTAATTTTCAGGTACAGGTTGTTGTAGAATTTCAACTATTTAAAAAATAATGAAAAAAAATTAAGCCTCTCTTTGTTTTTTGATTCTCATAGAAAACAAACCTACAGGGATTGACCCCAATATCTATGAATGCCGTACATTTAATTGCATTGTTCTCTTTTACTGCTTTTTTTTTTTTTTTTTGGAGGATTTGGAATCCTAAAGTAGGAAAGCAGAGGTTGTATATTGTATAAGCAACCAGTAACTGAATTACCAGGTGGAGTAGACAACACCAGGCGTGGCAAATATATGTGGACCTTACTTCAGAATCTCTCATCACAGTAAAGCTTGTTTCAAAATTCCCATTCCTTTTGAAAGGGCATTAGTTTCTGTTGCCTTCTATGATAATTATCTTCTCTTTCAAGTATACTGAGACAGAAAACTTCGAAGTGAGACAAGAACTGTGAGAAGTAAGTAGATTCCAGATAACAGCTGGATCTCATTTACATAAGAAACAAAATATTGTGAAGAAACAGACTGATAAGATAATGTGTTACATAGCCAGAGACTGAAATGCTTGAAGAATATGTCCTCATGTATGTCCTTATATTTTAAGCAAGCTAACTTTATCCCTAGCTGATGCTAATTTATTCTGATATTGCATTTAGATTCTGTGGAGCAAACTTGTTCCTCGCAAGTGTTATGTGTTCAAGAGATTCAGTAGAATTGTTTCAGTATCTATGGGAAAAAATATGGTTTTTGACCTCAACCATGGCGGGCACAGTGTGTTCTGTACTCCCAGTAGACTCAGCACCTTGCACTATCAAGCTCTTTAATGATATGCCTTTGTATCTTGGCATAACTTTTTACTAAATGTGACTATCCAGTGGTACACTGGATATCACAGTTGTCAGCCAGACAGTGTGCTTTGACCACAGGGACTAAATATTGGCCAGTTGAAAATTTCAACTTTAAAACCATGTGGTTTCCAATGCTTCAGCTACAAGATAATTTCAATAATATTTAGGGAGAGAGCTCCCTGCTGTTCCATAGTTAGAGTGCATCTTATTTTGTCTGTGAGCTGGTCCAGAATAGGCCATATGGACACCAGAAAAAAAACCAACCAACCAACCAAACAAATAAAAAAAAACACAAAGGAATTGTACTAGAGAAAGAAGCATTCTCATGTTCTTCTTCTTGAATTTATAATTTCAAAATTATGGTAATATATTTCTAACAGAAACATTAACTTATTCTGAAGTTGTCCCATAAAGAAAGAATATTTAATTATTTCCTTAGATCTTCTCCTTCTAGAATAAAAACTTTTTAAAAAGTTAAGATTTGTAAACTGTGAAATAACAGTAGCTGGTAGTTGGTAACTAGCATTTAAATTCTCTCTATGCAATACTGCCTTCATGTCATCTAGGGGATCTTAAAGTATAAGCAATGTGGATCAAACAGCTTTCTGGACTTTATTTGCTTTAATAACAGCTTATACTGACTGTCACTGGAGGAATTAAAAAAGTCATGATGATCTATTCACTGAACTGTTAATAACACTGAAGTCTTTAAAATGTTCCTGTATATTTGGAATTCACATGTAGAGCTCCTAGGAGCATTTGCTTAGAGCCATTCATGCTCCTTCTCTGCAGAGTGTGTACAGAAACTGCTTGAGACAAACTTTTGCTTGTTTTGAAGCTGCCTCTGTTCCCAAATAAATATTTATACTGGCAGTTACCCCATTTGTTTACCAGCCGTTCACAGATTGGACTGCATTTGAAGAATTAATTACCTTACATAAAGATTCTGTTTATTCTTTGACAGCAGGTTTCTACATTGCTCCCCTAGATGGCATTTCTAAAAACAATTCCAGATGGAAACATGCAAGATATTTCTGTGTTCCCCAACAGCTTTAAAAATAGATGCCACTGCATGATTCACAGTGATCTCTATGTGCACCTCTGAGCTGACCTGAGCTATAAACACTTTATAAATAAAGTATGCTGAAACAGTAGATACATTTCCCCCTGCCCTGTTTCTTACCAACTTGCTTTCCTTTTCTTTTTCTTTTTCTTTTTTTTTTTTTTAAGCTCAGAGACATTAAAAAAAATAACGTCTATGTAGAATCAGGGGATTTCTAAACAAGAGTATCTTACAGGGCTCCCTAGTGGTTTTGGGTTTCTTTCATGTTTACAAGAAAGTTGTAATCAGAAGACATTCATTAATCAATCCTCAGTTGACAAACTGCAAATCTCAGTGTAATGTACCTGAAGATTTGACTCTGTTGTTTAAGGTAAAACATCCTCTTAGATACAGAAGCATAGCTTGTTCAAACCCGCAGAAGCTGGAACATGGAAATAAAAGCTTTCTTAAGGTGTGGAACAATAGAGAACCACTGCTGCCATTATGGAAGCCTGCAGGCTGCAGGAGATGATAAATCCTACTCCTATTCCTCTCCCATGTACTCTGTACTACTGGATGCAAAACACAAGAAGTCGGCCCTCTGCAGCTTATCTCGTGGTTAGATTGAGCAAAATCATTTTGACACATTTCCCAGCTAGATTTTAAACAGGCTGTAAAATCTCTGGCATTCTCAAGCAAAGGGATCATCTGTTATAACATCATCACTTGTTAATGATTTCCTTAAATTTCCTGTTAAAAATAAGGTAATCTGAGAGTCAGCATTGGCATCTATGCTCATAGCTTGTGCCCATAAGGAATTCTTTTAAGATGGATATCCTATCAAGGTAAAACCATCAACCTTGGGTTTTTTGTTCTTTAAATGCTAGATAAACTTTGATGTTTTTCCTAAATAGTTACTCAACAGAAGTGACTGTTACTTATCAAAATGTTTCATGTCTCTTAGATACCACAGTAGTGCTCTAGAAAGCTTACAGTGGACAGTGTCATAAAATGTGGAATATTTTCGCAGTGAAAGATAACAGTGAAAATTACAATATTGCCTAATAGGGCTGTAAGCTACTGGCAGTGTTCAACTTCTCTGATGGATTAAAGGAAATCTGAAAGGGCGTATGTTATAACATGAACTAAACTCCTCCTTGCTTTAGCAGCCATGTAGTTAATGGAGTTATAGATGTGTGAATGCTTCTCAACTAACCCAAGCTGAGAAAAATTGAGTGAAAACTGATAGTGTGGCCTTCGGACAGCTTTCAGTTATGACACGTTATGAAAAAGTGTTGTAAAAAATAACCTGTATCTTTTAATGAAGTTGAATGAAAGAGAAACAGATTAACCGCTCATGAAAAGAATATGAGCATATTTGGATTGTTTTTATAGTAATAATATTGCATTCAAGCTGAGGGAACATGGTGGCTGCTCATTCTTCCGGTAAAGCTTTTCAGCTCTAGGGATTTTTTGCTGCATGACAGTACATATAGGGGGGACTTAAATTATCTTCATTTAATTATTACCTGTAGAGTCTGATGGCAGTAGGAGGGATCAGGAATCTACATGTCAGACGTGGTCCATTTCTGAGATAAAGGAAACATGCATTTCCTAAGAAGCAAGAGAGAATTGCCTTATTAAATAGCAAGAGGGAAAAGGAATATGTTAGGTGTTGTTGGAATTTTTAATGAGATTTGCTTTCTTGACTGTCTTTGGATTCACCAATGGGGACAGAAAACTTTTGGGAAATGTCAACATTCAGTAGTTATGAATCTTTCTGTTATTTTGCTGTGAGAACTGCTTTGTCTGAAATAAACAACCACTAGTTTTTGACAGATTCCAGCAAGTTTTTCTCATGATTACTTTCTAAAGTTCACAAAGTAATTTAATTATATTCTCTAAATCTTTTCCTAAAATAAAATATCTAGTGTAATTACTAAATATCTTAGAAAGGATGTGGTGGGTTTTGATTTTGCTTTGGTTTTGCTTGGGAGGTGGGGAACTGGGGGAATGAAGTGTCCAGAAAGAGTTCCTGATGTCCTAACTATTTACTGAAAGCTTGGCATTTGAGTCTTAATCCCTTTTCGCTTTTATAAATATTCCTATTTGGAAATGAAAAATTCTAGCATTATGAAGATGGTAAAATTTGTCTATTGAAGTTTGGTTATTTTTTTTGTCTGAACCATTTCTTCATTTTGACTATGAAGTGCTTGTTACAAAACTAGGAAGTTTTTACAGTCCCAGATATCACAAAGATTTAGGAGGTGATGTTAATATTGTAAACTTCCACTGCTTTATGTATACCTTGTCTTGTCCCATGCCCTGCCATAAAAGAAAGATACATGCGGTGTTACTTCCAAAGGAAGAAATATTTTTCCCTTATCTTTCCAAGCCTGTAAAAGTAACCCCAGAGATATTTTAAAGAAGATTATAGTACATCCCACTGCAGACTTACAACGCAGTTAACAGATGGCATGCTATCTGTTACAGTGAAATTGGCTGTACGTGCTCTACCATGTGAGCTTCATGCAAGTGGAGCACTTTCTTGGAAGGAGTAGGTAATAATGGCTAGCTCCATGTACATACTCAGCTCACTGGAATAAATTACTAAAGGTGTAAGAGGAAGAAGTAAAACCACAACTGGTGTTTTTTCTCTAGGACAAGTATTAGAGATTAAGAGATAAAAATGAAAGCATCATATACAGACTTCCTTTGCATCCTCAATATCTGTTGAAAAAGCTGAGAGCGGTGAAACTTTTCTTTTTTTTTTTTTTTCAGTACTCAAAGCAGAAAATGGGGAGGCTGATAAATCCTGTTAGTCCATTGTCACTAACTGCTAATGATGCTGATTTATAAAAGGGTATTAATCAGGTATTCACTTTAAGGTAGAAAAAGCAGAGGTCAATGTGTAGTACCCCCTAAATAACCCTTTTTGAGTACGTTACTGCTTAGTGTCCAGGAAGTTTCATTTAAGAATTTCAGTGTTGCTCGATGAGATCCACCCCAGAGCTTGAGGTATAACATGCCAGGAATGATAGAATGGATTTTTAGATCACCCAAAAAACCCTCCCCAAAAAACACAAAACCAAAACAAAAAAGAATTAAGGAAATCTAAAATAATGGAATGAACTGGATCTTTAATAGGCACAGACTTCTATTCTCGGGCAGTTCTAAGAAAGTTTTAAGGGTTAATTTTGTCTAGCTATCAGAATAGTTAGAAAGACAGTTCCTGCTTTCTCATCAACACAACTTGAAATTTCAGCTATCATTTGTACACTTGGCTGTTTATCAACATTGTGAAAGTACCATTTACATCCTCCTCCCCCTCCTGAGCAGCATTCCTGATACGCTCTTTATAGCCCAAATGCCTTGACTGAATCCCAGGCAATCTGAAACCAACTGAAAAATGTACATTCATTGCAGGGGGATTTGAATCAGGCCCAGCAAAAGAACATTGCAAATTAGGAATGATGTGGAAAAATGGGTGTCATGGCAGAAATATGTGCGTGGGTGCTTGTGTAAAACCTGTACACAATATGCTTGTGCTGTGCTTTTCCAACTATTATTTCTTTTTAGCTGTTTATTTAAAAAAGAATGCAATTAAAACTTTTAATATTGATTTGATTCATATTTTCATTAGAAAAGTAAACAGAGAGCATCTGTATAAAGATGTTTTTCTCTTATTCTCCAAAAGCAGATGGAATTTGAAGGCAGGGACCAATTTGACTGAAGTGCTCTTGAGAAACCCACAGGAATATCTTACTTTTGAGAGAACAAATGAAGCACAGAACTGAGCTCATATCATTTGAGAAGGATTCATGCTGAATTGTTCGGAGCATGCTGTATGCAATTAGTGCACACTGGCTGAGTGATTATTTACGTAATAAATCAAGACTTGACCAAACAAATCTCTCATCATGTCGCCAATATACTTTGGCTGTGCTTTTCAAGATTCATCCTAAACTCCCCCCTCCCCATGCCTCCTGTTTTCTTTTTTCTGCAAGGACTTCCAAATGCCTCCGTGTGTGCTGACAGCACCAGGCATTCATTACCAGGAGACTCAATGTCGAGACAATGAAACTATGCAGCACAGGATGGCGTTGTCACTATCCTCCTCAGAGTCTGCCTTCAATATGGGTAAAGTTCTCTAAAACAGCTTCTTCCATAGCTTCTCTCATGTCATTGTGACCTTTTGTTTTTGTGCAACTGGAGCTTCATTAGTTTGTTGCTGCATGCACAATTTCCAACGGCTGCTTTGAAGGCATGTTAATTATAGTAATAATTTCCAACTCATTTACTAGTCATTGCCTATTTTCTTGCAAGGCAAAAGTGGAATAAGATCTTGCCCAAACCACTCCTCAGTGAACAGCCTTAAGTCAAATCTCTATCTGGAAGTTTTTTTCTCCAGTAAATTTTGCCAGAAGCCGTCATTTTTCCAAGGTCTGTGCAAGTAACTGCACAATGCAAACACTAATGCTCTAGATCATTTCACACATTAGTAATAGGGTAAGCATTTACCCATCAGAGGAAGAAAAAAAAAATCTATTAGATAGAACACTTCGTTTACTGAAAGCTAAATAAGCTGTTATTCTGTGCAAGTTTGCAGTTACAGTGCTTTTCCTTTAAGCTTGTGAACAAGCCTTTGGACTGCACTGCTTATTTGATCATCATAACCATCAGTAGCTTCACTGTAGAAACTCCAACAAGAACTCCCTGTTTTGGGACCTGGTTCTGTGAGGAACCGAGTACCACCTGGAAAGTATTTTGTCTGGCTAAGGCAGTTTGAACTGACCTAGGCCTTTGGCCAGGATTTATCAGGAGAAATATAGGTATCTTTTCAAAAGGAGCCAAAGATGGTAGTCATGTGTGAACATAATCGGTAAATGCACACTGCTGTCTGTTTGCACATGCAAATTTGCTGACATAAATACAAACTGGCATGTGTATTCATAATTTTATGGACTCAGTCTTGGTACCTGCTTGAATTTAGCCCTCAGACTTATTAGTTTCTCTGATTGAATCATGTGTTTTGACTAGGTGCAACCAGAAGATCTGAGTTCTGGTTCAGTTTTGGTGTTTTATTTCATGAAGCATGCTCCTTGCTTGATTGAAGCCTACTCAGTTGAGCAATGCACAAAGGAGAAGTCCCCTTCTCCTAGCTGATCTATGGGAAAGTAATCATGTGTCATCCACCATTCCCTTCTGCTCTCGTATGAGATTGTAAATGAAAAGTCTCTTTATATATTTCCTGTAGCCATCCTTTTTGCAGATGAGTGGCGTCTTAAGCTACGGAACAGCTGAACTTCAGCTTTAGCTCCTGGTCTGCAGTGATTTGCTTGAAAAGTTGAATGCAATGGCATACCAGCTATTGAGTAATTTTGCTCATGTTTTATGTTCACTGTTTCCCACACTTGTTCAAATGGGAGCAGTCATGTTAATGGGACAGTAGCAAGTTACTCATACAGTGTGACTGTATGGCTTTACTGCCAAAGATGACCACGATGGGAGTGCTTCTAAGGACGGCAAGCCTGTTGCTGGGAGCTGGGGAGATTCCTCCTTCAGCTAAGATGATCCAACAGTGCTTTTGCATTGGGTGCTTGGGTAATTCCAGTTCAAGGAGGGTCATCATGATTAATAGAGCAAGTACTCTGAACATTTGTGGAGGGAGAGGGGCCATGGCTTTGGAGTGGCTCCATCAGGAGCCCACTGCAGCCATGACTTTGACACTGTGCAGGCCCTGCACTTAGTAGAGTACAATATTTATTTAGGCATTCGCTCAAACGAAAGGGAAATGCTCAGTGAGGCAGATCGTATATTACACGTTTCAGTGATAGCTCATTCGTCACAGATCTGGTAACTGAGCAAATGGTACAGCTTTCTTTAGAAATGAAGGTTATTTTAGTAATTTAAAAATAATTTTTTTTCACTAATGCAAAAATGAATCCTGAACATTTTAAAGTTTGATTACTTCAATGAATGCAATTTTAATTAAAATCACAACTCATATTAAATAAAGGAAACTCTAACTCTTCTTAATTCAACTGTGCCAGAGGTTTTTCAAATACTGTAATCTTTTTTGAGATTTAGAAGTTTTTACTTTTTAGTTGTGAGAAAGTTGTAGCAAAGGTCTTTAGAGTAACAATTACTGAAAGCCAGTATTGAATTCTGTCTAGAATTTTAGAAGAGGATTATAACCATGTTTTGTTTTTGAGGAATGGATTATTGTTTGTGAGCAGAGGGACAAACATACATAATAAACTAAGGAACTGATCCTGCCACGCTGTTCAGCCCTTACGAGGCCACATGTGTGTCCAGTTCTGGGCTCCTCAATATGAGAGAGACATGGAGCTCTTGGAGTGGGTCCAGTGAGGTCAACATAGACAGTTAAGGGACTCTCTTACAAGGAAAGGCCAAGGGACCTGCTCAGCTGCTCAGCCTTGAGAAGAGATGACTCAGACAGGACCTCATCAATGTCTCTAAGTATCTGAAGGGAGGGTGCCAGGAGGATGGATCCAGGCTCTTCTTAGTGATGCAGAGCAATAGAGCAACAGGTGGAAACTGATGCACAGGAAGTACCACCTGACTATGAGGAAGAACTTTACTATGTGGGTGACCAGGTACTGGAACAGATTGCCCAGATATGTTGCAGAATCTCCTTCACTGGAGATACTCAAGAGCCATCTGGACACTATCCCGTGTAATATGTTCTAGGATGACCCTGCTTGAGCAGGGAGGTCGGACCAAATGACCCACTGTAATCCTTTCCAACCTTACCCACACTGTGATTCTGTGAATGACCAGTTTTAAAAGGATAATTTCTTGTCTAAAGTAGAAATTATTGTGAATTTTCTGATGTCATAAAATTTATAAGTTTTTATAAAATTATTAATTGTTCTGTAGCGAATTTCTTGCCATTTCAGGTACAATTTTATGTTTGTTTTCTTTCTGTGTGGCTGCTCAGTTTTGGGACCTAAAAACTTGAGGGAAGCCAGATATTCCTTTTCTCTATCTCTGAAAGTGAGTTGTTGACATCCGCACAGAGTGTGCGATGGCGCAGCCGAGACACAGTGGGTGCAGGGTAAGGACTGCTTTCAGTGAGCTGCAGTTCACAGTCTCCCAAACCCAACTTCTGTGCATTGAACCAGTGATATTTTTTCAGGCACAGAACACTGTGCAAAGTGACACCTTTACATCTGGGGGCAGATCAGTGCAGGGATTGTGGAAGGAGAACATTTGTGGGAGACGAAGTTGTGTTTGTGCACGGTTGGCCAGAACCCACCATCTCTGGGACCGTGGGGCTGCACAGGAGAACAAATACAGATGCACTAGCTGGTTTCTGTCAGACCAGTTCTAAAAACCTGCTATTTCAAAATTTAATCTCATATATATATTGATTGGGGAGGGTGGCAGTGTTCTTTATCTAGCATAACTCCATGAGAATACATTTGTGGATCTGATCAAAGGCGTGTATATGAATACACTCCTTTCTTTGTTGTCAGGAAATAGTTTTCAGTGTTTTCTCTTGTGGTAATTCATGCATGTTAAATTTCATCAAGCGTGTGTAGTCATTTGGATTCTCAAGGCAGTGTGTTGTCAATTGCTTTAGAATGTTGTCCCTTGGGAACCCCAAATGGGCTGCTTGTTGCCTCATTTCTCCAAAGAACAGTCATTGACAGAATATTAAATGAATCTTTCTTTTTTCTTATTTTTCCCCTTGTGTGAAACAGACATGCTATATTTTCCTTCTACGTGGAGTTTTACATTGCTGTCTTGGAAAACAGCAGTCTGTGTAGATGATAAACATGTCTGTAATCACATAAATAAGTTCCCACCTGTAGTAAAATTCTGGCCCAGCTGTGCCAAGCTGTGCAATTTGACAAGGGGCTAATTTCGGTTTGCTACATAGCTAAAAAAAGAAGCCAGGTGAAACAACTGAATGCTGACATTTGAGTAGGAGTAATAAATCAGACTGGTGGGTGGGGGAAAGGAATGTTCCTGTCATCAGAAGGAAGCCTGCTTTTTTCCATGTGAAAATGAAATGGATTTGCAAAGGCTGGCTTATGCACGCTCCATATCATTACATATTAAAGAAATAACAAAACAAATGCAAAAGAATATAATTACAGCCTTTTAGATAAGTTCAGTAGTTTACCAGTGTCACAAGTATAAAACTCATTAGGAGTACAGCTTGGAAATATTTAACACAGTATTTGTCTTCTTTCTCTGTTCTGGTAATCTCTTCACTTGTGTTCCTGTGTTCCTGTCACAGTTCTCCTTTAGTATCTATGTTTGTCAGTAAGAGCTTCCACTGAGAACTGAATTGATCAGTAGTCTCAAAACTAATTGTTAACTAGGTCAACATTAATTTCATCCATGTTTGCTTCTGGCATGAAAGGAAGCACAATATGTACAGTGAGATCTTCTCTCTGCAGGAAACCCACAAGGGTTGAGGCAAGGGACTAGTGAGAGGTAAAAAGCTGTAATACCTTTGAAATGGGTTGCATACCACAAGCTTTTCATGGCAGCTAGTAAGTGAATGAGCTTTATGGAATCCAACTGATGTGTTGCTTTTGGAAGATTTTGTTAATCAGTTTGTGTCCCACCCTCTTGTTTGCCAGTGAGATCTGTTCACTTCTGTATTACTGGGCTAGGGATTACTCCTGTAAACCTGTAATGATTCTCTAATTTGTCCTTGGGCAAGTAACTCTATCAAAATCAGAAAAAACTTCTCTTCCCACCTAGATAAAGTCTTTGTCAGACCTGTGTAGTGCACACAAATACCTCTTGAGATTTTCCTCCTACAATTCCTTTCTTGTGCACTAGGAACTACAGTCAGGTACGAACATTTTCCACCATCTGTTATAGTAAGTGCCATCTTAAAATTGTAGGTTCTTAGACTGAATATCCAAACAAAATTTGTAGGTCTATAGGAGTGAACAAGAAGTTCTCTTTCAAAAGGTAATCACAGAAAAAAATAATTATAACAATAGTAAAAAATACTCTCTAATGCATAGTAGAATATAAATTCAGATATGGACTACCTTGAAATAACTGATATCCTGACTGAATTTTTCTTCATGTTTCAAGTGATGGGTTGTATCCATGGGATACATGGGATGCATGATGGGATGTATGTCCACTGTGTGTTGACATTATTGTAATTTTGGCACTATTACCCATAGGGAAGTTATCCAAATGATACGCAATGTGTCTCATTTCTGAACTGGGTTTGTATGTGAGTAATGAACCATCTTAATATATGCTGAGCAAAAATTACTGTGAAATTCATTTGTTAGTGTTATTTTTTTGGATTCATAGGAGTACTCCTATGCTAGCTGCTAACTGCAGTCCAGTGCAGTTCAGGAGGATTTTTAGCTCACTGCTTTTCTCATGAAAGAATTGCTGCCATTGAATCTGTATGACAGAAGATAACAAAGCTGGAAATATACCTGCAACCTTGCTTGTGACATTTCAAGGACTGATATGAATCATGGTGACATTAAGTCATGGTTATTTTTGCACAAAGATGAACGTATGAAAGACTTCAGTGCTTAGATGGACTATATATATATAAGAAAACTTGTGGAAGAGTCAAGTAACAAATGTGTCCGAAGATTACTTGAAAATATAGCTGAATGCCAGTAGCTAGAATTGCAGTCTGATGTTACATCCACCTGGTGCTCCAAAGGACTCCCAAAATTAAAATTTAGGCTATTTCATTTCATGTTTCAGTGGTGTGTGAGTGCTGTAGTTCATAGATTGATAAGAGTATATAATGTGATTTTTAAAATGAATTTTAATGAGTTTTGTGGGTCTTATGTGGATTATAATACTTGTTATGATTAGAGAAATGTAAAGGGAAAATGTATGTTTTACAGAAGGCTGCCAATCTGCTCTCCCATAAATGTGTGATCATCATTAGCAAAATGTGCAGTATAATAACACTCTTCTCTGATAAGTAATAGATGAGACGCTATAGTGTTACAACTGTAGTGAAAGCAGTTTCGATGGTATGCATTGTTTGACATTAATGAATGTAGATCCTCTGAGAGTCCCCTGAGGACTGCTTTACCAGATTTTCATCTAAGAGAAGATCTGTTCACAGGACTCCCCTGACCTGTTCCAGGTCCTTCTTCTAAACCTGGTCTAGATCTAACAGAGATCTGGAATTTGTTAATGTGCACAGAAAGTCATAAGAAAATATCATAATTGATGTATTCTGTTCCATAAACATATCTTAGAGCAATACAAAGAATCTCATTGTACTTTATTTTTTCAAATTTTATTAAGAGAGCACTTTAATGTAGTAGTATCTAAGTTAATATACAGGTGGCACGTGTAGAAATAAGGATGTTAAAGTTGCCTGATATTCATAATAACCTATCTTCACTTGCTTAGGATATCGCCAAATTTTAGTAAGTTCAGTTAATATTTTCTGTGAGATGTCTACTTCAACCTAAATTGTTCTGGAAAATGTTCAGGAAGAATGGTGCAGCCATTGCTAAGAAAGCATCAGGAGGGGCCAGTTTACCTTGGTTTAAAGATATGTAGATAATAGGTTGAAAAATTCTAGTAACTCCATGCTTTTGGGGGGGTAAGGAGGTCAGAATTTGGTAGTCATTAATGTCCTTTGTCATTCTGTGAGAAAGACAAGGAGTTTTGTACAAGTTTAAGTTTCTTAAAATTTCACATTTGTACATATCCTGTTGAGATTTAACAGAATTTGGCAGCTTCATTGTCTCAAGGATCTGTTCCCATTGAACATATCCTAGCCCCTATATTTTTCCAGTCTGCTGACCAGAGTGACCATGTTCTAGTCCAGGGCTCTAAGAGGCAACCAGGATTTTTCACTTATTTTTCTTCTTCCATAGCAGCTCAAATACACCATAATGCAAAAGGAAAGATTTTGTTCTTGGTGGAAAACAGTGTTATATCCCAGTTAATGACCCATTTCCTGTTACCATTTGTATAGCAGATATTATTATGTTGTGTTCTTATTTGACTAGGCATATTTATTAACATAGTTGCTGCATTTGAATCTGAATTCCAGCCTAGATTACACTTGTTTGCTCCTGAAAATTCCATATAAAACACACCTGTACATATAGGTTTTTCACACAGTTATTTACATGAGTAAATACGTGTTGGTTAATGGTATTTTGAGTCACTGCAACCCTTGAACAACCACATTCAAGGTGTGTGACTGAAGTTTGTGGTAATTGTACCATCTGGTAGTCTGAATTCATAGACAAGAGCATGCCTGGAGCAATGAAAGATAAATCTTCTCTCTCAGGTTTAAATCATTTATATAGAGCAGTCTGGCAGTAATACATACTTTCTACTCCAAGTCTACTCTAAGTCCCATCTAAGCCTGGGAACAGGGAACATGCTTTATTGATTAGCTACTACTGATTTCTGTGTGTTTTCCAACCCCCATTGAAGTTTTAATTTTGATTGAAGGAGAAAGAGTGAAGAGTTTCATAGCTAGAAAGTTTTCTGTTGACATGCTCATGGGCATAAGGGGCCACAGATATTCTAAAGACACAAACTCATAATCCTGTTTTCTGTAGATACTCTGTAGTATGCTGTTCAGAAATCTTCATGTAGCAGCTCTCCTCATCAAAATGTTGGTTCCCTCATGGCAGCAGACTTCCTTGAAAAAGTATTAAGCAGAGTCTAAATTTCAGCTGAATACACAACTATAACAAAAAAGAAAAAAAATCCATTTGTTTTCTTTCTTAATGGCCAGCCATTAGTGATTCTGAAAATAGAACGCATTTTGAAAGTAGTTTAAGAGCTACTTTCATTAATCTTTGCTATTTATTCTTTGACTCAGATGACAGATCTGAGCTACTTTATAGTTGAAGGTGTGGCTGATGCTTTGTGTGCCCTTCTTGACCTTGTCAAGGGCAAACATAGTTTAAAGTTGTTTATAAACTATAAATCTCATGGTAAAGAATGATGTGTGCAGTATACTTCTTAAATGATTAAAAGTACATTGTGTAAACAGGATACTGCAGTGGGGAAGTCTCTGCAGAGTGTGATTCTATTCAGACTGTTCTGAATAGACACATAGTACAAGCTGATCATTAAAAAAAAGATTTCTGTCACTAAACTTGTTGTCTGTGGCAATATTTTTAGGGGTATTAGCTGCATGTAGCAATGAAAATACTAAGAGATATTTATCTTTACAATTTTAAATAAATTGGGTTAAAAGCAAGTTCCGTTAACATTTCAAGAAAACTGCTCACAGTGATCAAAAAAAGACTGCTCTGTTCTTCAGCTCCTGAGAATTTAGAAGCGTGTGTGAGAATTTAGAAGCAGGCTGTGATTGCTAAGATGTTCAGGCTCAAAGTGGATGCCTATGGCTGTTAGACATTTGCCCTTTAATTATACTGATTCCAAGACCTGCCTTGCCTCTGGACAAATTCATTCCTTCTATAGCACTGGACACACTACTCCACAATTTATACATATATTATTCCAGTGTTGGAATGTAATTGGTGTATAAAGGCTGTGGTATTGATTGCTACACCGTGCCTAACTTAGACAAGGCAGAACCGGATTAAAGTATTTGGGAAAACTACTTGAAATGCTTTTTTCAAAGCAAAGACTAACAATCTCAAGACTTGCAACTCTAAGAAAAAAAAGCTGTTCACAATACTAAATGGGTTTACCACAGCATGCAGATAAAACTGTTAGCTTATTCTATTAATGATTCACAAGATTATACAAATTAATGTGAAGCTACTGAGAAGTTTTGATCCTAGAAAGCTTAAACTGATTACAAAGCGTAAAGTTTGGGTGCTCTGAAACTACCACGATAAAGTGGTGAAAAAAAGTTACGCATTTGATGGTGTGATAAAATGGAAACAAAAATGATTGCCTGCTGGCATTTGTTTTGTAAAATCACATTTCACCTTAAGATAATAGAGAATTTACTTCACTACTTCCTGCGTAAGGTTCTAAGTCCTCTCCTTCTGTAAGACTTCCTAATATAGTTTTTGAATGGCATATCATAATCTGGTACTGTTCATACCCTCTCCTGTTTACCCATTAAGTTTTATTAAATGTAGAGGGAAAAAAATCATGAAATGCTGGCATTGTGGAAATTAATTTATTTATTTCTCTGCAAAGGTAGAACTAAATGGCAGAGACTTTTACACAGTTCCCTTGTTTGCATATTTAAAGTATTGCTCTGGCACATAGATCTTTAACTACAAAATGAGGAAGTGAGTCTGCATTTCCTCAGACATGTGAAGAGTTGAGATCTAGACTTCAGGCTGAGTCCTACCCATATTATAATTTTACACTTGCACAGATGACTTTTACTAATTTCTGGAATATTTAGATAGAAATAATTTAATTTCGTATGTCCCACTGAGTAGTGTTCCTACTCCTCTGCCTACAAAGGGCATATCAAAGACAAAATTATATTGCATCAATTTCAGAGATTCTTATCAAAAGTGTATTAAACATCTTGCTGTGATGCAGTTCTAGACTTGCTTCCCTCCAATATTTAGAGGTGAAGGCCCTAAGCAAGGTTATTAATTTTGCTCTGTAAAATTAACTTTTAATAGCTGTGGGAGCTGATTTGACCCTGTACAGATTTTTTTTTTTTTAAAACTGAAGAGCAGGACCCCTTTTAATTCCACATAAGCAATGGTTTCAACCAAATAATGCAGTGGTTTCAACCAAAGCGTAAAAAAGACTGTGCTGGTATGTGAAAATGAAAAACTAACTGGACACTAAGTGTGTTTCAGCATGAATAGGGACTGGACTGGAACTCTTTTAAGCCAACTTTTGTGGAGTGTCCTTCTGCTTTTCATCAAGAAACAGAAAGAAAACTCCCCTGTTGTGCAAAATAGCTTTATTTAGGTCTTTTCAGATTTGCTTATCAACCTGTCAGAATCCAAATTGTCTTCAAGGCAATAATATCAGTTAGAAAGATGAAGGGAGAGGTATACGTGGAGTCTATCACTGGAATTTAGTGCAATTCCATACAAGGGAAATGGAAAGGAGCAAAAAGCGATGGAGGAAATATGCAGAAAGTGATAGGGAGATTACACAATGCTAATTTCTTCATAGGAAGATTGTGAAAAAATTCTGGTTCCCTGTGCTTCATTTGAAAATTAACAGTTCAGCATAATACTATTAATGCTCCAAATCTTAACTGGCTGCTATGAACATTTAGAAACCAAGCTATTTCTATATTTTAGTATGCACATCAGTTATCTAGTTTATGTGGTGGTTTGGTGTTTAGTTTATGCGTTTAGTTCAATTTATGAACTAAATATTAGAGTAGAGAGCCACAGTTAGGCACATGCCAAAACAAACCCTTCAGACCAATTTAAATCCACAGAAAAACTTTCTCATTGTCTCGACTTAGCATTTTGAGCTACTTTCAGCCAAACCAGAACTATATGATCAAGCAGTATGGCCTTTTATAATATATAGTGGGCTTCAGAGTCTATATCCACACTAGAATTTTGCAACTTGGACAATTTTTGAAGCCAAGTTTTGATTTTGCTTTTCATTCCAAAAAATCTCAGAGCCCAAAAGAAGTACATTAACTGCTGCAGATGCTATATCCCATTCACTGTGGATGAGGACATTGGAATCTGTCCCTCACTGAGCAGCAGCTTCTTTGCAGGTATCTGACAGAAATTATCTCAATAAAGTAAATTTATTTCATCAAGCTGTTAGATACTGAACTTCTGAACTTTAAGCAGCAAGAATGAATATTAAAAGTGGAAAACCCACAGGAGGATATAATTGATCTCCTTATAGCTCAACTGATCCAAAACATATTTTTGCAAACACATATTCCAAGAACCACCCACACAGTCACTGATCTGAGCAGACTAAGCAGCATTAAATGGTAATGCTTTTTCCTTTAGTATTTTTTGACCGTTAGCAGAGTTGCCAGTCTACTAAAGAACAGTTCTTTTATTTTCATGCCAGAATTGCCAAAAACTTATATAAATTGATGACTGGATAATATTTTTTGCTCTAAGGAAATGTTGCTAATCTTCCTAGATAGTTGTTGGTGTGGTTTTTCCTTACATCAGTCCTATATAATAGCTACTTGTCCAAAAGATTTTTGGTTTTGGTCATAACAGGATACATGACCAAAGACCTCTGAGGGTATAATCAAGATATTCAGGATCTATTCTTTATTTTCATGTAAGTGTGGTAAAATAATGTTCCTATTAGAAAGGAAAGTAGTAATATAAGCGTTAAAAAATTTAGAAAGTGCTTTACAGGCTGTATCTATGTACTTCTTAGACAGACAGGATAATATTCCAGACAATGTACCTGCAGCATAGATTTTAAGTGGCTTGTCTGAAAAAAACCCTGCAGTTGAGTCAATACTATTCTAAATGATAACTACTATAACTTTGTTTGGTCTCTTCCAACTCAGATGTTTTAAACATAATCCAGAGTCTGTGTGGCAGACTTCTTATTACCGTAGAGCAGTATATCTGATGGAGAATCCCACAAGGAATTTGAAAAGCCTCTGGCACACTGATTTTTCAATAATATTTCTGTCACATTGAGAAGGCGGGCCCCATCTTGGCTGATGTAGAGAAAGAGTTTGGGTAAACTCCAGCATGGGTTCTTTGTTTTGCTTTGTTGCTTTTCCATTAAAAAAATAATCCGACATGATGTGAGGACATTTTCCTAAGGACGAATATATCAAATCATTTGAAACTTTTCAAATTTCTAATTGTCTGGCAGTAGTAGACTGAGGTGCAGTACAGTAGCATCATATACTCCAATAAAACAATTAAGTGTTCTATTGAAGATAATTAGAATATCTCTCACCATTCATGAGGCCAAGCAAATAGAAAATTCATGATTTTATCTGATCAACACTATATTTTAGATTATGAGCTTAGAAGACTGCAGTGACTACAGTGGATTAGAGATAACAATAGTCTGGAAGTACTTCAAAGCAAATATTTCTTTTTAAATAATGGCTTGTTCCATGTGCATTCAGATCAACAGACTCATATCAAGTTCAGTGGTCTGTGGCTGGAGCTGCAAATTTCTCTCAAGCTATATTTCCAAATAGTGTAGAATTCAAAGATGAGTATGAAACGTGCTGTTAATTCTGTCCTGCTCCTTATATTCTTTGCAGTCATAAATGTCCTGTTTGTATAAAGTAGTATTTGCTGGGCTACATATCATGTAAAAGAAGAAAATCTCAGTCTTTACTTCAATGGCCTTACTCAGTAAATTAATACAAAACAACTTAACTTATGTTACTTTATAACAGCACCTCCAGGTTCAATTCTTTCACCCTCTCCTCACAGGGCCACTGCTCCAGCCCCAACTATTGTGGTGGCCTCCACTCAGCTTACTCCCATTTATTAACATCTTTCCCGCACTGGGGTCCCACAACTGAGTGAAGTGCAGTGCAGTGATGTGATGTGATGTGATGACACCCATTGCTCACCCCTCCCTTTGCTCATCTACAAGAGCCGTTTCAACCATTGTCCCATGTGTCCCACTCACAGCTACCAAAGCAGCACTGACCAGAAACAGAATGTTATGGTCACATGTGCAGAAACAAACATAATCTATTCTTGTGATAAGTTAAAGACTTCCAATTCTCCACAAGAAGCCTTGTGTTAGGAGTTGTACAGCAGTAGGAAGTCCAACAGTTCTTTTTGACCTCTAACCATAATACACAGAAAAAATGTTAGTTTTAAATAAAAATGCTTAGATAATTAGCATTAAAAGTACACTATATCCATCAGGTATTTTAAAAATATGGCAAAATATACAAGGTCATAATAAAAATTAGTTGCTACCATATGTGAAATAATTCAATAGCAATCTTAATACGTGTGTCTCTGTATTACCATTGTTTCACCATATGGAAACATCTGATTCTTACTATGGGTATTTACACATGCATACTGTAGCAGAATTGGCCTCCTTTAGGTGCTGTGAGATAGGGTGTCTTGACAGCTTCAAAATCAACCTGGCATGTGAGTTAAGATACTGGAAATTCCTGTAGTCCAGAGGCTGTATGGGTGTCTGAAAGGCCATGCTGAAACTGGAATTAAAGCATGGGGAAATTTCAATTAAGGTAGAATTTAAACAAAGTCAAGTTGTAGCTTTAATAAGAATAAAAGAGCTGAAAAGGTGGAAGGATCTTGAAGAAAGCCTCATTAATTTTGAGCTGGATTTAGCATAATACAGACTTAGTTTTACAAAGGAACTAGAGCTGGTTACTAAAGACAATGTGGATTATACAGAGAAGCAAAGGTAATTATTCCTAATAATAGTCAGTGGTACTGTTAATCCGAATTAATCGGTGAATGGATTAATCTCCCAAAATCCTGAAACTGAATTCATACTTATAGGCGTTTCTAAGAAAAACACAAACAAAATTCCCACTCCCAAACTCCCCAAAGTGTTGGGGGGGGGCATGGTGAGGGGTGGATGTGGGAGAAGGTGATTACTTTTAATTTCATTGCTTTTTGAGGCTTTGGAAGACATTGTTACTCTTTTATCCAGGAATGTCAGACCTTCCTTCCCCTCTTATGAAATTCCCATATTGTCTCCTAATTGCAGTTAGGTAAAAAAGTAGTTGAGATAAATAAAAAAATCAAGAATTATCAGGAACAACAGAGCACCAGTCTTCTATTATTTTCCAAGCTGTTACTGGTTTAGGGTAAGTGTTCTGCAAAATTTTGTGACCTATATCTTTGAAAAATACTAGTGATTTTTGGTGTCATAATGTGATGAGGCTTGGAGCTTCGTGGAGCCGTAAGTACTGCTTCCTTGTTGTTGTCTCCTTGTGGTAGCTACTTTATGTCAAGGGGCTACATCTCTCTATTTTGTGTTTTAAATTGGTAGATTTCTGAAGATAATTTCGTGATTTGGTTAGATTAAATCACAGATACTATTTGATGAACACTTGTAATTTGGTAAATTTTTTTTTCACATTTAGGGAGCAATAAGCAGAATTATGCATAACAAAAAAAGACAAAGGCTGAGGCAAAACTAGAAATATATTTTTCAATGCTAGTTCTATATTCCATATTTTCCATGGTCTTTAAAACAAACCATGTGGGAAAAAATGTCTCTGCGTCTGTTTTGATTAATTTTTTGTCTGTGTTTTGATTGGAACACCTCTTTTATTTTTCATATTCAATATTAGTAAGCTTTCTTCAATTAAATATTCAATAGTGATTAATATTTGTGTACAATATAGAGTAATATGCTTATTCATTTTCAATAGTTTATTTGTATATTTTTGTGAGTTATGTTGAGTAAATTAAAATCTGTTGCTCTTCTATATAATGAATACAAGAGTAATACTTTGTGTTGTTGGAATTAAATTAAGATGTTGGGCTTCCTGAAAATGAAACATCCCAGACAATGAAGTAGTTCCCAGTGGAATATTCTCATACTTTCTTCTTTTTGGTAAATAAATAAATAAATAAAGTAAATACTAGCAGTAGCAAAAAACAATAATAAAAAAGCATGTTTACTGGATTTGAAAATTATTTAATATTGGAAGCATTGTCAGGATTTTCAGTGGGACAATGGAAAGTTTCCCGCAGGACCATAAAATAATTCTGGGAACCTCTTTTCAATATCAAAAGGCTCTTTCATCCCAGTACATACTTTGTATCTGCCTTCAAGTCTTCACTGAGCACCCTCAGATGAAAATATTGCAAAGACTCTGCTGCAGGCTGGTCTCATACAGACTTTTCTACTGTGATGTGCCAGAACCTTAGGACAGCATAAAAAACATTATTCCTTCCTCCTATTACTTCAGTGACAGGCCAATCAGTCACTCAAATACCCCCACAAAGTGCCCTGCATGCCAGCAAAGCTTTTGAAACTTAGAATCTAATTGCTCTCTTCTTACGTCTTCCACTGAAAATGAACCCATGTCTCTGGATACCATTTACAGCCCAGTGCAGCAGACACAAGGCTTGTATTAGTGGTTCAAAGCCTTGGAAAATACATCACAAAATACATAGGAAGTTGTTATTTTCTAGAGTTACTAAATATTCTTGCATTATCCTGTTGTTCCATGGACTTTTCCAACTTAAAAAAAAAAAAAAAGAGAAGTTAGTTTTGTAGCTGAGTGAGTAGAAACTCTATAATCTGGAACATCTGAAAGTTGCGCACATATTTTTTAGAAAAGCAAAATTATTCAGATACACCAAGAAAATCTCTGACGATGAGCTCTATTGATACAAAATAGCTGTAAGTGTGTGAAGCTTAGAATTGTTCTCAGCCCTGCTTTTACTCTATGGATATATATTGGATACTAGTACCTTTGTAAAATTTTATATACCTGGAAAGCCAGATTACTTTTTTTTTTGCATTGTTTTGCTGAATAAGGTCTGAGGTGAAAAGACTGGAGAAGGAGGAGCTTTCTGTTGTTACCTTTTTGTGAACTTTGGGGAGCTGGCAGCTCTGTTACAAAACCCCCATTGACAGAAATTCTTTATGAAGCTTCCCTTCATTTACTGGAGAATAAGCAGAAATTACAGTATAGGTCAGAACCTGTTGAATTTTGATAAGTAACAGGTTGGCATTTTAGTCAAATACTGTTAAAATTTAAGTTTGCCGATAAAATGCAGTTGTCACTAGGAAATGTAAGAGCAAAAGAAGAGTCCTAAATGTTCTAAAAGATTCTCTCTTTTCACTCCCTCTTCACCCAGCTCTAATTAATATTTCTTTCTTTGCCAAAAGTATTCTGTGCTGGAGACACAAATTTGCCTGTTTATCCAGGAGCTCAACATTACACATGATTTTTGACACTTTCTAGGTGCAGTTTTAAAGTTCTGCTATTGATTTTTGTGCAGAGTAAACCAGACATCACCTGGTATGTTGCTCTGAACAGCTGCAAAGGAACTATACCAGAAAATTAAATCATTGAAAAAAACCTGCTTTTCACTAATTCAGTGCAATAAAACAGACTTTACTGGAGAGGCTAAAATGAGAGAACCACTAAAACTGACAGAGAACAAACTGATGGGTCAGATCCTGTGTTCATTATCAGACAAAACTTGCCAATAAAATTAAAAGTGGGGTTTTTTCAGAGTAAAAGGTCTTTAGAATTCTAACTGATGTTTTAACAACTGCAAATCTGCACTGTACATGCATTCAGTATATATTTTTTTAAAGAAATATTGGCAAAAACTAACTTGATCATATTCAGGATTTGGATAAAAATCAAATTTGGAATATGTCAGAATATAGAGTTTTACACTGGTCCATTGCTGACTTTTATAGTTCCCAAGGTACAGTTCAGATTTTCAGAAGCTGGACAGGGAGAAAATAGAAAATCAGTGTTAAGGATGATTAATAGCAAATGGTTATAATATTAAAACAGTTACAGAGTTAGAATATTGCCACTTGTAAAAACATTTTAAAGTGGATAACATTTTACATCATTAGAAAAATATGTTAAATGCAGCTTTGAAGGGTATTTCTTTAAAATAATTTCAGTGGAAATCACCAATATGACTGGTAGGGTATAGAAAACGTGTTCAAGCTTACCAATGCCTGAAAGCTCTTTTAAACAGATGTTATACTCTCTGATTTTTAAAGAGCGTGACACTGATGCTTATCATTTAACTTGGATGTAAGGAATAATATTGAAATGCACTATAATTATCTAGATAGCTAGGATTCCACCAAAAAAAACCCCAAACCAGTAAGCAAAAATGTGTATTTATAAACGTTAACTTCTCCAACAGAGGTGGGAGGAGGGATCTTTTAACTTCGGTTTAAGAGTCTCCTCTTTATTGTGTGATTCAAATCAAAACTACTGCAAGACTCCAGCTCCAGTAGCCACATGATGCTTTTTATTGTTTTGAGTAAATGCTGCTTACGAAAGTGCTACATCCAGTCTCATCTTAAAAACCTCCAGGGACAGTGAATCCACCACTTTCCTGGGCAACCCATTCCAATGCCTGATTACTCTCTCTGTAAAAAATTGCTTCTTAATATCCAACCTAAAACTCCTCTGGCAGAGCTTAAGCCCATGCTCTCTTGTCCTACTACTGGTTGATTGGAAGAAGAGACTGATGCCCACCTGGTTCCAACCTCCTTTCAGGTACTTGTAGAGAGTGATGAGGTCCCCCTTGAGCCTTCTCTTCTCCAGGCTAAACAACCCCAACTCGCTCAGCCTCTCCTCATAGGGCTTGTGCTTGAGTCCCTTCACCAGCCTTGTTGCTCTTCTCTGGACCCGTTCCAGCACCTCAATGTCCTTCCTGAACTGAGGGGGCCAGAACTGCACACAGTACTATTGGTAACATCTGCAGCTTTAATTCCTGATATTAAAGCTGAAAAGCGAAGGAGGCATCTTTTTTTTTTTTTTTATTGAATATGTAGGAATTTATGCAGGAAATTAATACAAATGGGGAGGGCCTTCAAAACCAGGGTATTTGTATGTGTGTGTGTGTGTGGCTCCTGTCAATATCTGCTCTCAGGCACTAGTTAATATTTCAAGTGTAAAAAACCACAGCTCATTGCAACATTTGTATGGCAGTTGACTAAGTTTGTTCAAGTGTGGGAGAAAAGATAGACTTGCTGGTTACTTTTGCTGATCAGTCCTTTGCCAAGATTAAATTGTACAGCTGAGTTTAAATGATGATGAGTTTGCTGCCTGGATTTTGGTAAGAAACACTTAGGTATTATAGTGCAGTGCAAATAGCTCCTGTTAGAGGCAAAACTGTGTCCTGCAATGTGTTGTGCACTGGATCCACCCAGGTTGCATTTTAAGTAAGGTGAAGGGTTATGCAGGCTGCAATGGGGAAGGCTTTCAGCAGAGTACAGCTGCTGGAGAGAGGGAGGGAGTGGGGAATGAAGTAATCCTTTAAAGCAAACAGAGTTGGTTAAATAATGCCATGAAACTTCCAGTTCTCAACAATGATCAGAGATCAAGCTGTGTTTGTATATGTAGGACTGAAGGTTAACCAGTAACTAAAGTCTTCCCTGATTGCTACAGGTTTACATTTTCTCTGTCACTGATATTTGCCAAGTGGGATTTTGTGAGATTAGAAATAATACAGCTGGGCAAACGGGTATATTATAGGGCTTACCCAAACAGAGTTGAGAGGAGGACCACAGTGATACAATACACATGGTGAGTTCAGACCTCTTCAAGGGGCCTGATGGGTCCTGTCGCAAGCAAGGGGCTGAATGCAGAAAATTTTGAAGGGAACTCCATAGATGAAAGACTACACTTTCATTTCTTATTTCAAAGAAGCTGCAGCAGTACAGCAACTGAAAGAAGATGCAAAAGGATTTTTTAATTTCTGTTGTGCCCAGTGTACTCTCTATGCTATTTGATGGCCCATTTCAGAAAGCTATTTAACTCGTTGCAGTCTTTTGTATCCTCCATTTGCGGAAAAGATTCTGATACTTAGAAAGCAGTATAAATAACTTCTTTCAGTAAACAGTGGTAACAGCAATAATAATAAGCAGCAAATGATATGTAATTGCAATGGTTTTGTTTAGTAATTTTCAAAGAACTGAAGATTAACTCCCTTAAGGAAATTCTTTTCATTGGCACTTTGTTCTTTTCCTTTCTTTCAGTCAAGCAGAATGGGCTAATTTATCTCCATTCTTTATGCTTCTGCTATTTCTGCAAGCTCTGATAGTGGCTTACAAAACTATTGATAAGATATGTGATCTTGATGCCATTTCACTTGGCTGTTGAACCTCTTTGTTCATTTTTGCTTATGGGAAGAATTATTTATATTAATCTAAATACTGCTGAGACAGAAATTAGTTCTGGTACTAATGAATGATCTGGCAACAAAAAACAATAACTAAAAACGACTTTTGAGATGTGTAAGTCTGATTCCTAGTCCAGCACGTCTGTGCCTCCAGGACCCAGTACAGGGTGATTCCACTTAGCCATTGTGCTGCAGGGATGCTCTTGTACTGCAGTTGGTAAGTGAAAGTAAGATTTCGTGCGAAGGGGTGAACTTTGGTAATCATTCCTTGCTCAGAAACTTTCTGCTCAGCAGATGCTGAAAGTAAATACAATTTCTCATGTCTAACAGCAAGAATTACTAAAGATTGCCTCACTGTGCTTAGCATGTGGCAGGATAGACTTTAAGACAGACTTCTGCTAGGGGTAATTATGTTGCATGGATAATACTTTTCTCAAGAGTATTCCACTAAAATACTGATTCTCCTGTTGTAACACAAATTTTTGCCTTGATCTATTATATACATCACTGGAATGTGTTATATTTACTTTCTAAAGTGCAGCTTATAACCCTGAGTAAATGAAGTCTCCCAAGCATGTCTGCATTGTAAACGTATTAAAGGCACAGAAATAAACCAGAAGGCAACAACAGAAGTTAAAATCTAAACTGAATTCCTGAAGAATTGATTATTTCTTTCAAATGCTGTGTAACATTTCTAAAATTTAAAAGCCTCCATAGCCTTGCTGAAACATATTTTACTCTGAACTCTCAGAGACTAGCACTTGATGTAAATATGAGTAGCCCACACTATCCTCAAAAAGCATCTCTAAATTTATTAAAATTCTTCTTCAGAGACTGATTGGTTCATAGAATTTTGAAAATCTGATAAATTGACATCCAGTATGAATGGGATTCTTTAAACACACTCCCCTCACTTTTGCATGTCTTGCAGAAATAAAAGTTTGAATTAGACTACTTGTATGGCACAGCAAAGGATTGTAATAGAGCCTGTATCCAGCACAGGGGGCTTCAATTCTGTAATGGTAATGGAACTGTATAACAACATCACCTACTGAGCTTCATGAAACTTGGGCATGAGTAATTTTTGCTTTATAGGCTCCATTTCTGCATCATAGCTTCAAAGAAGAAACTTTTTGCTTTGACATTTTACCTGAATTGGACTCTCAAATATTTTGATGCTTTTCCTTAAATTAAAACTGTTGCAGTTACTCCGAAATATCTGCATTTCTGTTACCCATTAGAGAACACATAGACACATGCCCAGGTGCTAAAATCTCTCTTATCCCTTGTGCTTCCGGAGAAAGCCAGGACCTTACAAGACTGTTACAAAAATTTCTGTCAGTCTTGGGTTGTAAATTAGTGCTTCCAAAGGGCAAAAGATTTGGGCACTTATATCTTCTTTAAATATGGTAACGTCCTTAAAATGTTGGAACTATATCATAAGTTCTCACTTAGTTCTACTTGGTAACAAACCAGGAAAAAATTTAAGAGCTTTAGAAATAGAAGGTCAAAGTTCACCTATTGTAACATTTTATTTACTGACCCCAATACAACAGAAAGAGATAAGTAGGTGATTAAGGTTTTTTAAAATTAATGTGATTAAAATGCTAATTATATCTTTTTTCCTAATGGTCTAGTATATAGTCAGCAAAACAAAAGATCTATGAAAGCATTTAGTAAGTAAATATTTGTGCATGAAAGACTTAACAAAGATAATATTAAGGCTTGGTTACAATATTAAGGCTTGGCAACAGTAAGCTGTTGCTTACTAATGAAAGTTAATGGGTTGGATTCAAAAACAGCTTTCAGAACACTTCAGATTTACTTTCAGCATTGTGAAGAAGTAAATAGCTTTTCTTTAGAGACTTCTTGCCTGAATAGCAAAGGAGTATGAAGGTTTCAATGCTAACACAGTTGTGCACCTTCTCCTATTCATTAGGCAAACTTTTATAAGAAACATTTGAGTGGTTGAAATCTTGACACCATTGAGGAGGCTGTCACATATTCCTATAGGGCATGTTTTTAAACACTTGTGCAAATATAGCTGCAATTCTGTTGAGACCATAGGGGTGACATCTTCATAGAGTTGTAATCAAGTTAATCCCTTTATGTTTGTGTACTATTGAATAAATTCTTGATGATAGGATTTTTTTTCTGAGCTGTTGTCCCATGGGATCCCTTTCATGGGAATAAGTCAATTCATATCATTAATATGAGCAATCTTCCAGATAAGCATTGGTTAAATAGTGGTCATATTGACTAAATTACTGAGATAAAAACATGCTGTCTATGTCAGTGGATTTCACTAGTAAGTTATGTTATTTTGATAATTACTTCAGCATCAGAATTATATGCATGAAATTTTTGATTTTATTATTTTAGTGTTAACACTCATGGAAAAATGGTCAAATTTCTTACCGATTTATACTGTTCAAGGTGCTTCTCTGGGTGGTCAGGGAAGTTCTGTGTGAACATAGAGTTTACCTACAGGGTCTTACAATGGTCCCTTTATATTTTGTAAAACTACTCAGGAATGTTAAGTCTCTTCATTCTAATCCAATTTACAAAATGAGCATGTAATCTCTTGGAACATGAACCATCTTATAAGGTAATAGAAACCTGATTGCACTATGTAGAGAGAGATGTGGCTGGTTTCAGCTTTTTTTTAAAATCTGGAAGTGAGTTTCAAATGAAGTTTACGGTCTCTGGCTGATTGGTAAATTATAACAAACACATTGGCAAGAAATTTCCAGATTGTTTTGAGAAACTGTCTGTAAAATTGATGATGTGTGTTAGAAAATATTCATATAAATAATCTCATCACCATTAACAACAATATTCATAGATATAAAGCTGCTTACTTAATGCTTGATGGAAGTAGGTCCAGGTGCCCAAGCTGGTACAGATTTCGCTCTTGGAACAGGCAAAGCAGGGCATCACACAAAGATCAGATTATGTGAAAGAGCTGCAGAAGTCCAGTGGCACAGAAACTTATTGAACCTCTCTCCCTTTTCTTATTTCTCTTGAAATTTTGGTCTGCACAAATTCAGTTACTTTCATGTTAATTTATTTTTATTACGTATGAGTAGCAGAGAGTCAGGCCAAAACTTTGCCCATTCTTTCCCCATCTGTGGTTAGCAAACAACAGATCCAGTCTTATGTAACCAGGCTCAATACTTGGAAACCCACAGAGCAGGTTTATTGATCCCACTTGCAGTGTAAAAGGGAGTCTCAGTCACCTTTGTTGCAATACTTTTGTCCATTCAGCCCATCACGTCATTTTGTGCAGATGTAATTAACAGCAGGAGCATTGTAAGGTATCTTTGGCTACAGCTGACTGTCAAAAATTCTGTCTTTGAGGTAACTGTGCCTGCATCAGGAATGGTTCCTAGTTTTTAGATTCAAAAAGAAAACCACCTGTAGAAGATGTAACCCTAAGTCTGAGAAATTGATTCACGTTCCAGTGTGGCTTTTGTGGCTTTTTTTTATGTAAAGATGTAAGTGCTCAGCTGCATTCATGAAGCACATTTTACAGACAGCAAAAGGAAGCTGAAGCTTTTCAGACTGCTCGGTTCACTCAGAAGTATTCTGTGCCTGCAGATAGTTCCAAGGTTTAATTCCCCTGTAAAAAAACTTGGTTAAAAGATACTGTTTAACATTTTTCTAATGTGCTTTTGAGACAGTTGGAGATCTGGGGGTTGGTTTTGGGGTTTTTTTTTTGCTTTCCTTGGAAATGTTAGTAAATGAGTTAGCGTTGGGATACCTGCTTAAAGTGTTTTCCTCAGATAGGAGGTGGATCCTAGCTTCTCATGAAACACTGAAGTTCGCCTTTGGAGAAATCAGCTTGCAGGAGTTTAGATTTTTTTTAGGTGGTTTATATTCCCTCCTCTTTAGCATCAGTTAAAGGTCACCCTTGAAACCTCTCTGATATGTCAACATGGGCAGCTAGGTCATTTTTATGGCCAACCATTCTTAGTGGAAACAGTACCATTCACCACCAGTGGAGGATTCCACTTCCAACTAAATCAAAAAGAACAAATGCTTTTAGCAGATCAAGTCTAGCCAAGGCTGAAGTACACAGGATGCTTGTCAATATAAAGGAGTTTATTCTGTTCAAATAAAGAGCAGTTTCCATGAAGTATCAAGTCAGAGTAGATAACTGACAGTAAATTTTTGGTCAGCTCCTGCAGCATGTGAACATTTATGATAAAAATTATGATAAAATTTATGATAAAATTCACTGCTTGGATATTTATGGAAAAAAATTGATTCTACAGTTTTATCCTGATGTAGCTGCTCATTTTTTGGCAGTTATATAGGAGTGAGCTCTTTTATTTACCTTCTCAAAGATAAAGAAGTCTCACATAAAGGCTCTTTGTTTTCTTTGCCTGGCTTAGATATGTCGTATTTGGTGGTGGTGGTGTACTGCTGTGACCCATTTCATGATGCTGCTTATGTGTATTTTTCTTTTACTGTTAGAACAGACTGAACTTAACAAGATTAGTCAGAAAGCATAATTCAGGAAAACAATATGATGACATTCAGAAAGTTGTATCTCTTATCAATCTCTCTGATTTCAGCAGGATTGTGTTATGTTTGAGAATTCTGACATACTGTTGAATTACAATTCCCCAGGAAAAAAATCCAGCTCCACCAGGTATGCAGCTGATGCTAAGCAGCAACCTTGTTGGGGGAACATGGTCTTGATTTCCCAAACATTCAGTCTCTGCATTGAGAAAATGGACAGGAAACACTAGAGATTAACAAAAGTAGTGTGATCCCTGTGACTCTAATTAGCCACTTTAGTCATCTTCCAGCAATCTGCAGAGCACACTGAAAAGAACATCACAAAGCATTTATGTCCCCTGGTTGCAAATGGAACCTTACTTGGTTTTATATTAATATCTGACTGGGGCCTTGATAGACATACTTCTGCTTGCCACTAATTTTCTGCTTTGCAAATTTTCTTCTTCAAAATATGTATTAATATATATAAATATATAATAAATTAGAAAGAAGTTCAAACCATAAGACAACATAAAATTCAGATGTCAAGGTATAGTTATCCATTACAGTACTGGCATCTCTTCCACTAGCCCTTGTTTATCAGTCAGCTCCCTGTGCTTTGGTATACAGAAATAAGGGTTCTGAGAGAATATGCTTTTAAAAAATTAGTAATATTGCATAGTGATAAATTATTTTATCTGCATTATTATTCCCAGTCTTTTGTTGTTATAGTTTTTTGTAATCCATTTGTGCCCTTACATACAATGAAAATTTAGGTTATAGGAATGATCCATTCAAAAATTTGGTCCAGCTGTCTAATTGGCCTCGCTCTGTCATGATATGCCATTGTGTGTTTTATTCTTTATAATTATTTTTTTTGTGGTAATAAAACAATGGTAACTCAGAAAACTTTACTGGGTTGTTATGAAAAAAGTGAGTCAGTGGTAATTTCTGGCTAGTATTTGCAGAGAGGGACATTTTCTTAGGAGGGAAATAAAGTTTTCTAGTTTATGATCACTGTGTTGGAATGTTAAAAAAAATAAATGGACTTGTAGAAATATAAAATCAGTTTGAAGACACAAAATAGTGATTTTATTTCTGTGAAAAACATGTTTTGGAATGTTACAAAGCTGATTCAAAAGCCAGGGCTCAGTTTCAATAAATAAAAAAAAAATAAACTTTAGTCACAAAATGAGCATAATACTTTTTAAATAATTACTGTCTTTCAGGATTGTATGTTAGGTAGTGAGTAAAATAAATATCAATAAGGTAAAGGAGTGCAGGATACAGCAATGCCTGGCACTTAGGAGTTAAGGATAGCTTATGCAATTAAATTGCTTTAGAAGTATTACAACAGAAGGAAGGTCTTAACATATTTCTTTTACAAAATATTTTAATGTTTCCTTCATTTCTATATAATTTGCACTGCTTTCTGGGCACATGTTAAATATTGTGTCTATGACATCTATTTTGCTCTTTCTTTCATCTTGTCCCTGCACTGAAAATTGACCAGACAGTGCAGTGTTTAGTTTTGGTAGAATTTGTTTTTAAAAGCAATAAATCTTTTAAAAATTGATCAACTGGAAGTTAAAGAAGGCCAGGACAAGAAAGATGTCACACATTTGGAGAGAAAGGTAGAAATGCTTGTGATGAGTCATAGTTCCTGAGGGAACTTATCCTTCAATTTGGGACTGGCCTCCAAAAGACTTTATTTCAAGCACAAACAAGCTGTATCTCTACATTATCATGTACAATGGTAGAAAATTTGTATTTGCCATCAGTCAGCTTCTGTTCTNACTGGCCTCCAAAAGACTTTATTTTAAGCACAAACAAGCTGTACCTTTGCATTATCATCAGTCAGCTTCTGTTCCCTTTCTGTAAGTGGTCTTTCATATTATTTTTGTCACACGTCACTTAGTGTTTTGAAGGTAAAGATCTTCACTCGATTTCAAGGAGGAAGCCAGTGTAGAGTGTGGAGAACACTTGTGATGAATTTGTTGGAATCTGTGTTGCTGAAGTGTCTTGACAGACACTTTAAATAGCATTACGTATTATTGAGGTGGAGACAGGAGGTACAAATATTGCATTTAACTAAGGAGAAGTTGCAAGAGTTTTCTCTCATGTGAAGATGATAAATATAAAATGAATATACGTAGCTGTACAAGTGTTTGGTAACCAAAGACATTTTGCAGCAGTTCTAAAACTGTGTACTCAGATGATTTTTGATCATTGCCAACTGTATGGTTTAATGCATACAAGCAGAGACATGTGTCATCTTCATGCTCCTGACACATCTGTGTCATTTTCTTATTTCACATCGATGTTGAAAATATCTGGAGAGAACTGGTCTTTTTGACAGTGTAAATGAAGAGTGTGGGCATGGATGTAGTTTCCTGTTACTGTTGTTTGGAGGGAATGATTTAAATCATTTCAACACATTCTGCCTGGATCCCTGCCATACCTTGGGACAGATGATGTTTCATTATGCTGAAAGATTGTGAAGATGAGAATGGATATCTGCTCACTGAAAGCAGATCTTCCATCAATCTCTCTAAATTTTGTCCTGTCTTCTATGCTGGCTTTGATTCAAAACACGATGGATCAAGGGTATTGGCTTCAACCGAGTGAGTTATATTCCTCTCTGGCTGCCACTTCAGACTTGTTCAGATTTGATATACAGGGTAATGCTAAGACAGAGTTTTCCTATTTGAGAATTTTTCAAGTGTTGGTCCAAATATTGCATGCCCTAGAGAAGTAAAGAATATATTTTCCATAACTGAAACATGATTTGTTTCAGTCGTGAGTGGTTGAAGCCGCTCATGACATTCATCATCTAGGTGGTTAATCGAATTGCAAAAACTTTTGAGGAAGACTCCTATCCAATTTCCACTATTCCTTGAATGGTGTGGCCTTTTCAAAGACTCCTGGAGCATAAGGGAGGGATTGGACTACTTAAGAAACCTTAGGTGTATGTGGTGATATTACCAAAATAGGAAGATAGCATTTTACATTACTATGAATTTATGAAATATCTTCCATATCAAAGATACCATCTACTTTATACCTCATCCAGTTAAACTTGCAGACTGTGGCCCTGATCCAGAGACCTCTGAAATAATTCTTTTCTTTGACCTCATTGCACTTTTTAATTCAAGCTGTCCCTATAGCCATGATTTCACATGCCACGCACATGAGACTGCTCCTGTTGTGGCTTAGGCCAGCTCCCAGGAAAGGACAGCAGTATACCACTTCAGTAAAAATGAAAACTAAAAATATTGTTTCTAATTGAAATCACAAAATAAATGGTAATAGGTAAAGTGGACACTAATCCTGAACCCCAGGCTTTGGTGCTAACATGGTCCTCTTAAAAGAAGAAGCATAATAACTAAAGAGTAGAATGATTTATGTTATAATGTTCCTTCATAGTAGAAGAAAATAACTTGGTAAATCACCAATACCAGTTTTCTCACCATCATAATATCTTTGGTTGTTTTCTAGTCAGTCTCCAAGCCCACTACTGGTTTTTCTCCTTCTCAGTTGGGTAGGTTCAGAACATGAAGCCCTGTTGCTCTAAAGTGAGTGGAGGCAGTCTGTGCCTACTCAGTCTGTGCTGCCAGCTCGTCATAGACAAGTCAGAGTGGACGTGGCAGGATTAGCCATGTTGTGCTTCACTGAACAAAGCCCTGCAGAGTCCTTCTGCTTAGACAGGACACTGTAACACCTTAAAATTACCAAACACATCCCAGACAAAAGCTGTTTTGTTTCCAACTTTCTGAAGTGTTGGCAGAGTGGTTTTCTTGTTAAATCTATAGCAATCTTTATATATAAATCTATATATAAATATCTATATATAAATCTTGCTAAATGTATAAACATTAAAAACACAAAGAAAAGACTAAAGCTGCTGCTTTCCTTCTTCTTCCTGCAGATTAATTTCTCTCAGCCTGGTGGTTAGCAGGAAGAGAAACAAATATGTGCTAACAACATAACAACAGGTACCTCATATTTGCTAAACCCTTCTGTACACCTCAAAAACATGTAAGGATGGTGTGGTGTACTAATCCCATAACCACCAGCAAATCTTGTAGGTGGGCAATCTACACGCTAGGTTACATTTTGTTTTTACATTCCTTACAATATTTGCAATACATTTAAAAAATAATAATAAACTTGTTTTCACCCATTAAAACCAAAAGTCTCCCTTCAGGAAGTTTGTTTGCTATTTTTGATACTCATCTTTATATTTGGTTCTCTTTCAGAGTACACATCACATGTGCAGAATGTTCTCTAACCAAGGGGAAATAGATTATTTTAAAAATGGGGCCTTGCTCACCAAAAATGACAGCTTACATCCCATGTAAACTAAACATAGATGGGCAAGCTCTCCACTCCAGCTAGGTGAGCACAGCAGCATGACAGGAGCAGAGATAAAAACTTACTTGTCTCTCTTAGACCTACAATTGATTTTCCACCCTTTCCCCCTAAAATCCCATGAAAGGCAGAGGATGTTGTAGTTGTATCACTGCAGTGAAACTGTCTGTATGAGGAAAAGAGTGTGCCCACAAAGAATAGATATAAAGGCATTTGTTAAGTTGGAATTTAGACTTCTGTGTCACCATGGACAAAGTAACATTTAATGTTGAAATGTGTGTTTATACAATATCAGTCTTTTTAAGGTGTATAGTGTTATTGCTTAATGAAATAGTGATATTGTTTTATATTTATGGAGTTCATCCATAAAAAAAGTCAAGGTATGATTCAAAGCAATATCTTAATCTTCTACTTCTTGCTCTATGATTTTACTGGAAAGCTAACAGAGGTGTGACCCTGAGTGTACCTGGCTGGCTCTAAGTGATCAAGGGAAACCAGTTGATGGAATGTCTTTGGATGTCAGTAAAGCTTTTGATACTGTCTCTCATAGGATCCTTCTGGACAAAATGCCCAGCACACAGCTGGAGAAACACATCATGTGGTGGGTGAGCAATTGGCTCACAGGTCAAGCACAGAGGACAATAGTGAATGAGGGAACATCAGATTGGTGACCTGTCACTAGTGGGGTTCCACAGGGCTCCATCTTTGTCCCTGTGCTCTTCAACGTCTTCATAAGTGACTTGGACACAGGACTGGAAGGGATACTAGGCAAGTTTGCAGATGACACAAAACTGGGAGGATCTGTTGATTCCCTTGAAAGCAGGGAGGCCCTGNCTGGCCGAGGGAGGGGATTTTCCTCCTCTGCTCTGCACTGGGGCAGCCTCACCTTGAATATTGTGTGCAGTTTTGGGCACTGCAGTATAGGAAAGATATGAAGCTCTTAGTGAGCATCTAAAGGAGGGCCACAAAGATGGTGAAGGGCCTTGAGGGGAAGCCTTAGGGGAAGCCAAGTGACTGTGGTCACTTGGTCTGTTCAGGCTGGAGGAGACTTAGGGGAGACCTCATTACAGTCTACAACTTCCTTGTGTGGGGAAGAGGAGGGGCAGCCAATGATCTCTTCTCCGTGGTAACCAGCGACAGGACCTGAGGGAATGGCCAGAAGTTGTGCCAGGGGAGCTTTAGGTTTAAGTGGTCAAAGCACCAAGCCTCACAGTGTTCAAGAATCAGGTTGACAGTGCTCTCAGGCACATGGTGTCACTCCTGAGGATAGTCGTGGCAGGGCTAAGGGTTGGATTCAATGATCCTTGTCAGTCCCTTCTAACTCAGCATATTCTGAGATTCTGTGATTTAAACCACTATAAAATGATTTGCATAGGTGTACAAACAAGAGCATATATTTATTTGCAAACCTATTTGTGATGCATTCCTTTGATCCAGTCAACAATATGCAGCTTTACTCATGGTGTGGCTGTTTGCCATGTCTTTGTAGTTTTCTGAAAAGAAGCAGGCAAACAGAATTTATAATGACTGAAATATGTAGATTCTAGAAATGTTACCCAGCTCCTATTTGCAAACAAATATGTCACATACTCTACAGCTGAATATAGCTGACATCTTAGGAATTCGGATATGGCAGGACTGAAATGAAAGAAGACATATACAAAGAGCAGAAATGGATCATATTAAGACTATGTGTTGCTTGTTAGGCTGCTGGTGTCTTACTGATGGACATTTTTTGCACTATTTGAATCATATAGTGGAACGTATTTCCTTCAGGAAAGAAAGTAGATAAATTTATTACATATTCAGGGTCAGAAGGAAACCCAGAAGTGCTTTCTGCATTCAAAGTTTAGTGGTAGTTTGATAAGGAACAGCTGATGTATTCAAAAAGAGGAACTGAAGCAAGAGCATAAACCATGCAGGGGATCAGATGTAAAAATAAACACGCCCAAAAAAGAGTTGATACTGTAGAAGGATATGGACAGTGAAGGATGTCAGGATAGAAGTCATTGCATCGAAGCGGAGCTAGTACCAGAGTCAGAAAATTTGAATTTCCCAAAATAACGTTTTTAAAAAGAGGTGTTTTTTGTCTAGTGCAGGGAACAGTGTTCTAAAAGGAATGGAAGTACATCTTCTTGCATGCTTTTCGACTTTGAATATTGAACTGTGAATTTTTTTGTTTTCTTTTGTTTTTTCTACCATAAAACCTCCCCATTCATGGCATTACAGGATGTCATGTTCACATCAACACTGAATTTGCAGTGAATTTCCAATATTATCCAATTGCACTGGTACAAAAACACAGGAATGAATTCTTCCAAGTAATCCATCCTGTGTAGCAAAAAGGACTGAACAACTGCTTCCCATCAAAGATTAAACTGCCTGTTGATATGGTTCAGTAATAGCAGTGCAAGGGACAGTTACTGCTGATTTGCCAGTGCTGCCTTTGTTCACACAACATTACTTTTTGTAATGGAGCACTAAAGAAAAGAAAAACATCAAGGAGGGTAGGGGGGAAGCATGATCTCTTTTCAGTCCTTTCTCCCCAGAGACAGAAAGACATCAACACCCATTCTCTCATTGTTTACAAAGAATTTACTGTCTCTGATGTGGTACGGATCAGGTGCATCCTATTTCTATTTTCTGCTTGGAGAAGCACTTGTAATCCTACAGATTTCATGCACAGTGGTGAAGTTGGTAAGGATCATAATGAAAGATAAGAAAAACTGTTTTACCCGTCACTACAAGCTCCCATGTTGTATTGTAGTTCTGAACATTCAGCGAAGGATTTTGCAATTGGTACTTCAGAGAAGGAGAATCAAGGAAACATTTTGCAGTATCAGTCATAATGGCAAATTTTCCCAAAATTATGAGATTTACATTTGTGTCTTTTACTTATTCTCAAATAGTAAACATACTCTGTCTTATTTAAAGAAAAAAAAATTGCCTAAGTAAAAAGGAGTTCAGCTATGTGCATCATAAGGTCTCATAGAAGTTATGGAGGGGATTACGGTGATATCATCCCAGAACATCAAAGGGAAGGTATCTGTTTTAAAGAATTGAATTTCACAATTCCCATGAAATTTCTTTGGTATTTTGTTTCTGGTTTTTCTTCAAATTGTGGTACACTTTTTTGTGATATTAATAATTTAATAATTTTATTAATTTCCTTTTGACTGACAGATGAAGACTTACCTTGCTTTTATGCCATTTCCATCTTAAAATTCTTGTAAGGATTTTAAAAAATAATGTCTATTTTTAAACCCATAGTAAGTGTACTTTCTTAAGATGCCTTTATTCTGTTAGTTTAACACAAAATCAAGAAGCTATTTTCTTTGTTTTAGCAATGATATGAAAAAATACCTAATTCGATTTGAGTTTTGGAACATTTCTTTTCAGATACAATACCTATCTTCATGATCAGTATAGGTTTTGTCATGGAGCCAACAGCTCTCAAAACCAAACACAAAATTCATTCACCTATGTACAAAGGAGGAGACAACAATCACAAACTATAAACTTATTGTTAAAATTATTAGCTGTGGTAGCATTCGTTAAGGCAAATGCACCCTCTTCTCTGTCTTTCATTCCTTGACTAGTTTTCTTGCCTTGTAGGTTCAATTCAGGTTTTTCTACTATTGTTAAATATTGATCAAAAGTATCCACAAGGTGGATAAAGAATATTAAGACCTATTTGATCATTTCTTTCTCCCAATTGTTTTTCCCACCTATTATATGGTATGTGCATGGGATTCCCCAATAATGAAGCACTCACAATTGTGTTAGTTCACAAAAATGGTAATTACATCTTTGCTTGCTCAGTTTGTCTCCCTCTGGAATTGCAATCGGGAGGCTGCACTGAATCAGGTTTAGATGGCAACACTTCTAAAATAACTGTGTGATCTTCATCATCTTTCCTGGAACTAAGTAAAGTTGAAGACCTTCCTGTTTCATACACAGAAGGTAGGGGAGCATCACCACAGCTCTATGCTTCAGATTTGTTCTGCCTCTCTATCCAAGGAGAACTCTAGACACTGCAAGGCAGCTGCAGACACAGCTTTCAGGCACACTAGTAGATCCCATGATAAAGAAATGTATTTTTCTCAAAGAAGGTTAGATAGCTTAAAGCTGTTAACCTTTTCTGCACTATTTTATCATTCAGTGATATAGCTGTGTGCATTGGTTTAAATGGAAACATGGGTGGTCAGAGTTGAATCTGGGACCTGTGTGAATGGTATGCCATCAGTAGGGTTTCAGGGTTGACATACTTAGTGATTTTGGTTGCCAATAGAAGTGTTCTGGACAACGATGAAATAAACCTGTACTGAAAACATCTACAGAGCCCCTTTTGTACATCCAGTCCTTCCTGTTTGCTTCTCTTTAATAAATGGGTGCAATTTACTTGAGGATAAATCTTGGCTCAGACTATAAGAAGAATAGATAAAAAGTAATAACACATAAAAATATACTGAACTTGAACTAAGGATATTGGGATCCGATTCTTTAAAGAAAGAACCTTTCAGGTTTGAAGAGGAAATTGTAGTGCTCATACTATGCTTTCATGATCTTGAGGAAAAGAAGCCAGGTGTTTGCTTATTAGTCAGGCTGAACTGGGGGAGACTGCGGTGTGTTTGCACAGAAGTTGCTAAAGGCAATCATTTAACTTGGTTACACCGGCAGCTGGCTGTACCTTGTGTACACAAGAGCCACTCCAAAAATTTATCAAGAAATCTTCCAATTAATTCGTAGAAGTTAAATATTAGTGCAAAAGTAAACAGTCTGTTGACTTGCTGTGTGGCTCATTAGTTAGGAGCATAGCAGCAGTGTTGAAGTAGTGATAGTTTCAAGAAGTGTATGCTAAACTGAACTCTCTTTTCACAGAGCAGCAATGTAATTGAAAGGGAGCACAGTAAATTCCACCATCATTTGCAAAGGGATAGTCTTGATTAAATTGATTTTGTTCTTTCTTTGATCATCCCAGGCATTTTTAGCTTTGCAATATATTCTGTAGCGTGGATTATGGTGCTGTTTATTCAAAAGTTATATGATGATTTTTCTGGGTTTAGATCAGTAGTGTTGCTGATGTTTCTCAGAAACTTATGAATTCCCTCTACTCAGGAGACCACTCTGTAGTGAGGCCACATTTTGAGTGCTGTGTGCTGATCTGGGCTGCTCAGTAAAAGAAAGACATGGAGCTCCTGGAGTAGGTCCAAAAGATGATTAAAGGACTGGAACATCTCTATTATGAGGAAGGGCTGAGGGAATTGAGCCTTTTCAGTCTTGAGAAGGGATGACTGAAAGTGAACCTCATCAATGTATGCAAGTATCTAAAGAGAGGGTTTCAAGAGGATGGATCCAGGCTTTTGGTGGTGCCAAGCAATAGGACAGGAGTCATTGGGCTGAAACTGATGCACAAGTTCAACCTGACTATGATGAAGAACTTCTTTACTGTGTGGATGACTGAGCACTGGAACAGATAGCCCAGAGAGGGTCTCCCTCACTGGAGATATTCAAGAACCTTTTGAGCACAATCCCATACAATGTGCTCTAGGATGGCCCTGCTTGAACAGGGAGGTTGGACTAGATGACCCTCTGTGGTCCCTTCCAACCTGACCCAGTCTGTGATCCTGTGGGTTACTCGGTGTTGTGTGTCCAAGCAGGATTTGAGTATCTGAATGGACAGAGACTCCATATCCCCTCTGGGTGACCTGTTTCACCCACATAGTAAAAATATTTTTTTTTTTTTCTTACAATTAAATGGAATTTCCCGTATTTCAGTTTGTGCTTATTGAATCTTGTCACTGGACAATGCTGAGTCTTGTTCTTTCACTGGTACTTCCTCCTTTTTCCCAGCAGATATCAGCAGTACTGGCCCAAAGAAAGATAGCAGAAAAATTTCCATTCATATTTGGCCAAACTGTTGGTGGCAGGATGCTTACTGGGAGCTGGAGTAGAAATCACAGACAAAGGGTGTGTAGGTGATTTGCTGCTAACCGGACCTTGGCTTCAGGACATGGTTTTTTCTAGAGTGCAGGCCCTGGAGCACCATGTGGTCCTGTAAATTCAGTGCTGTGCACTAGAAGGAGGAAATGTCTTCAAGAAAGGAAGTGCCATTACAGGGATGCAAGGCTTTTGCTGAAGGAGAAGCCAAAGACCGTACTTGATGGAAGCAAAGTTTCTAGGTATATTCTTAGGTCACAAGACAGTGATGTTTTGTAAATTACCTTGGACTCTGTTTCTGGAGGTTTAGGAACATGACTGTGTGTTGCAGTTATATATAAGTGCATTTCCAAAGGTTTTACCTATTCAGGTACAGCAGTCACAGAGGGACCATTTTAGTCTTGGAGACAAGGACAGAAAGGTTAGCAAATTATCTTGCTTAGTTTATGTGTTTAGGATTTTCTTTCTTTAGTTTCCAAGTTTATTGCTTTAGGGACAAAGACTTGGGGATCAAGATGAGACAGTATCTATAAATGAGCTTGTATACAAAATTCCCTGTCTTTCTAATTTTTGTAAAGAATTTGATATTTTAGCTGAAAATTTAACCCCTAATGATTAATTTCTTATCTTTAATTCAGTAGATATCTTCAATATATTTTTTTTCTATACTGCTTTTACTAATGTCACTTCAGAGAAATTGATAACTTGATTTTATTTTGATTTGTTATTGGTAGTCTGATTGATCTTATCTAGATGCTCACATTCCATCACTTTAGACTTTTGTGATTCTCTGTTGTGTGGCTTTAGTGTAACTCAGAAAGGACAACAAGACCATGATGGTAGGAGACAAGCAATAAAGGAAAAAAATCAGATCTTTATTTAATATTTTCCATGGGATTTATACTTTACTACATTATTATCTAGAGGAGGACTCTAGATATTTATTGAGTCATTTAATTTTCGGGGATAAGTCCTCTTTGATAGCGTATTTTACATACATATAGCTTTTTCATGGTTCTGAATTGTAGTAACCAGTCAGACACAAGAATTAGTAGGAATTTAAATCAGAAGGTGAAATGCAGAATTTGGCTTCATTGATTTTTTATTGGTGAGAAAATTTTCTTGCCTTGTTGAAGTTACATTATCTTCTGAACAACCAGCTCCAAAACTGACTTTACCAAATCATGGATCATTTTCAGATGGCAAAGATCCCCAACAGTTTCAAATCTCTTCATGAATTGGAAGATGAGTTTAATTTCAGATAAAACTACTCCTCTTCTTCCTTAAAATAGATGATCTAAAAGAAATTAGTAGTCTTTCAGGCTCTGGAACTAATTTTTATTAGAGTAAGACTTACCCAGACTGAGGGAATTTTTTTATATAAAGCAAGTTTTAACCTCCTGAAAAGGTCTGAAAAGAAATCACTCCCCCATTCCCATGCTCTTTAAAGAAGGGCAATGCAGAGCAGACTTGCTTCCTGGCCTCTCAGCTTCACAAAATCTTTTTGCATCAAATACGATCAATGAAGCCTCCTCAGGCTGTGCTGAGACAGTGTAAACAGAAGCCTTCGTTTTGGCTGGGGTTGGGCTTTTATAGCAGAGCATCATGTACAATAGGCAGAACAAACAGATGAGGCAGGTCTGCTGTTCATCAAAATGGTGTCAGGTTCATTTTGTCATATCTCATCAGGCTTTCTTGTTGTTCTGGGTGATATAATTGGGCAAGCTCTGACTTTGACTGCACTAAGTTCCAGAAGTGTAACAACACAGCTTCAGAGATTTTGGGGCTATTGACAATTTGTTTGGTGCTGAGAATAGAATCATTTATGTTGGAAAAGGCCTCTAAGATCATCAAGCTCAGCCACTAACCCAGCACTGCCAACGCCACCACTAAACCATTTCCCTAAACATCACAACTACGTCTTTTAAATCCCTCAAGAGATGGTGACTCCACCACTTCCCTGGGCAGCCTATTCCAGTGCTTGACAACCCTTTTCCTTAGGATTTTTTTTCTAATATCTAACCTAAACCTGCCCTGGTGCAACTTGAAGCCATTTCCTCTTGTCCTATCATTGTTACTTGGGAGAAGAGACTGCAATGGTTTCAGAGGACATCTTTACAGACCTCAGCAGCTGTCTACTACAATGAATTTTGTGAAAAGTGATGGCTGGGGGAGCATTTATTTTGTCAGGCAAAACTCAAACTGAGAGTAAACCTTAGAGATAAAAGATTTGAGCAACTAAAACAAAAAGGTCTCAAGTCTTTTGAACTGAACCCAGCATCCTGATTATAGATTTAATTCCAGTAATTTCTGTTACATATGTTTTTCCTGCAAGGAAATGCAGGAAATTGCATGCATTGTTTTAAAACTTGCTTTCTTAAATACTGTACTTGTCTTTTCTGGTGACCAAAGGGGATAATCTGACATTAGTATGTTTTGCTGTAACAAATCAACGGAGCTAAATAAAGCACTGTATTATGAAGCTGTCCTGGTCATTTCATATTTGCTGTAATGAAAATATTCTCCTGTTTGGTGTTTGGGTTTTTTTTTGTTTTGTTTTGTTGGGGTTTTTTCTTTTGTTTTTTTCATTTTTTAGTGTAAAATTCTTACCTTGAATTGAAAATGAAACCTACAATCAAGTTTTAAGTACAAATGTCATGTGTTTAATTTATATTTAATATTTGCAAATATTTAGTCCTAAGGGAAGAATTACTGATGACATCAATTTAATTCACCTGAGCGCTCATGCTGGGACAGGAAAAATTCTCTTTTCCCATACTCATTAATATGTATTGTTAGATAAGCCAGAGGTGTATTTTTAAAATATCTTTTTATTTGCAGCTTGCCAAAGTGACTTTTGTAATGCTCCATGAATACTATGTCTCACAGTTTTCTGCTAAACCATATTTTATAAGCACAAAGTGAGATTTTTTTTTTCTTATTTTCAAGTTGTTGATTCTGAAATTTCAGCTCAAAAAGCGAAAGGCAATCCCATTTTTTATTTTGCACATCAGTATCAGGGATCCAGGAGGCTGGCTATGCCTTTGATAATATCCATACAACTCTACTGCCATCATACTCTGTGTTTGGTAGCATCTGTGGGGATTCACTGGTTCTTACAAAGCCTCCACTGTGCACTTAATAGTGAATTTGGTCACCGGTTTTGCTGGATAGGTTTTAGCTCTGATTAAACCCTTAGCTGGAGTACTCTCTAATTTTTAGCAATCAAAAAGTTGTAAGGCCAGGCTTAATATATGACTTAGATGCCCCAAACTTATATGCTTTCTGATCTCTGTAGTGGAAATCCTGATTCCTCATTTATACACTGAAGTTCCCTGCACAGGGCAGGGCCTTAAAACTGAATCCAAATAAGCTGCTGGATAATAATTAAGGCGTGTGATACTGTTAGTAAAGAAAAAAAAAATAAATCTGGAAAACAACAAAACCAACCAAACAAAAAGCAATAAAGATTTTGGAGCAACAGTATATCTGAAAACCCAGACTCACACACAGAGTTCAGAGTGTGCTTACATCAGACAATCTTTCATCAAGATAAACATGTTGCTGTAGGAGTTGATGTGGTTGCAAATAACTCCTTACAGCACGTGAGCTAATTTGTTTAAAGCTAGCTGAAGTATCTTGGAACAGCACAATGGTTTGCAGAGCGGATATCTTGGGCCTCAGCAGAGCTCTTCTTCACACTAGAAGCTTTTCTGACAGAAGAAAGCAGCCTTCATTCTTATTTCTTTTGAGACAGAGCTGGAGGAGAAGGAAGGGTCTTGAATGACTTAATAGTTACACCTGTCTCCTTGGAGGTTTAAATTCTGTCTGATGAGAATATATAAGTTCCCATGACTCCCACTTGAACCAGGAAGATGGAACACAGTACTGTCCCTTGCTTACTCTGGCTGTCCCATTTGATGGTAGATTTCTTTCTCTAGAATGGCTTAGCATCCATTGTATTGGAGCACAGGTTGGTGGTTAAGGCACTCTGCTGGGAAAAGAGGGGTTAGGGTTTTGAATGTCTGTATGCTTAGGAAGCTGTTGAATCCAGTTCTCTCACTCGCTGAGTCCTGCAAGCGTTAAACTGTTGTGTGAAAGGTGCAGATTCCCACCCATCCTTTTAAAAGACAGTGAGCAAGTCTGCATTTTCTGAGGAAACTCATCTTGTCAGTGTGCTCTTGGTATTACTCTGTAATGATTAATGTTTTGAATGCCTTAGGGGACCTACACATTCTTGTGCCAAATTTCTAGATTCTATCTTGGGAGGGATGTGAGAAATAGGCTTTGAGCTATTTAGACTGGGGCAATTCTAAGCATGTACTGAGCAAACACTTAGGAAATTTTCAGGTCAAAAGGGAGGAGAGCAGTAAGTTTAAACACCTTCTGGAGTATGAAAACATTGCTCAGAAGTGTTTTGGATTTCACTTTGAATATCTGGGCCTCACATCTGAGACAGTCTTGGGTTTAGAAACTTGTGTTGAACAGTGATCATTAGCCACATTTAGTGGCTAATGGTCACTGGAGACACTTGTAGTGTTCCAGGTACACACAGGAAGCAAAATGTTAGCAAATATGAAGATACTTTTTTTTTTAATTTTCAATTTGAGACATATTTACATTTTGGCTATTTTACTGCAGGTGATGTCTACCTGTGAGTAGTTACTGGATTTTTTTGCTGGATTCTTTAATTTCTTGATAGTCAATTTACAGACTCATTTTTCTACTTAATAATGCTGTCTTCTCTAAAAAAAAACTTCATCTGATGCAGAAATTATCTTAAAAATACTAAGGAGTTTAAGAGTGTAAGCCAACAGGAATCCTTAAAAAGGTAAAACATTTGACATTCTCATGTATCCGTGTTGTAAATTAATCAGAAGACCCACCATATGTCTTCTCACTTGACTCCTCTTAGTGAGGAGCTTTGCAATGAGAAGTTTTACACAATTTCACATATCACAGAGAAAGTAATGTTAAGATTTTAGGATAGGTAAGGAGAAGATTGCTCCATTGGAGCACTTCCACTTTTTTTGGATCAGCACTTACACTTCAGACACAGGCAGGGTGATTTTAAATTTAATCTAGCTATCACTTCAGAAAATAGTTCCCATGAATTCACACCCATTCACATGAACTCACTGTGTGAAAGCTCTCACCTTTGAAAAGCAAAGTTCAAAGTTGCATACGCTTTCCTGACTGGAGCTATTTGCCGCTCAGTTTCCCTTGTTGGGAGATATAATATCACATTCTTGTCTGGCTCCCACTGTTCTAAGGGTATATGAAGAGCTTTGTTTTTAGAGGTTTGTGGATTTTTTTTCTCTTGTCACCCTAATGATCCTGTCTTAGCTCAGTGGAAATCAGGTGTTATTTATTCAATTTCTGCAACACCCACTTCATGGGAATTTGAGTACCATTAGCTCTGCCCATGGCTTTAGAAAAACAAATCTATTCTGCTTTGGGAATGCCAAATGAGACTGGCTGGGGTCAGACATAAAGGAAGCAGGAAGAGAACAGCAGTGAACAAGGAAACATTAGTATGAAAACAATTTTACATTTATGAATCATAAAGCCTTTGGTTTAAACAAAGTCCTGGGCACATTCAGAGAAAGAGTTGAAAGCTAAAACACCTCTATGAAGGTGAAATAAATTCATAGTATTATTTGAAGTGCTCTCAAGAATGTTCTATATACAAAGAAAATGAGAAAAATTGAAAAAAATTGGGGTTTGTGGGTAGACATAGCATATTTCATTTTACTATTATGCTAGAGAAAACCAGTAATACTTTTAAGCACATAAGCCTGTCATCAGGTGATAGAAAGACAAAATTGTGTGCCTCATGGATAGAAAGAATGAACAGATACCAAAAGCTTTTCAGTTTTTCTCACTGTATCAGAGGAAGTAAAAGAATCTTTGCTACAACCTTTGGATACTTCTTGTATGCTCAGAGCATGATCACTACAGCAACGTTCTTGCAAATGTGAACAGACGTTCCATCCTTTTCAGTCACAGCTATATTTTCACTTCTATGCCCAGAATTTAGAAAAAGCACGTATTATCCAACAGATGTACACCTCTGAATTTGGTGAAATGAAGCTTCAGCTCCGTAGCTTAAAGAAAAAAAAAATCAAATTAAATTAATACAATTGGGAACAGATATGTACAATTTTGATAACATGCATTCTTTTTTTCTACAAAAAAAAGTATAATTATGCTTTCTGACTGTAATCAGGTCTGCTTTTGTTATAGTGAAATTTAACTTTTCTCTCTTCTTGTAATATTGTGGGGGTTTTTCCCCTGGTTTCTACACAGGTTTCTGTTGTTTTCAGTGTAAAACAGGCCTGAAATTTTCTCTGTACATACTTTTTTTTTTTTTAAATTTATTTATCTGTATGTGTTCTTGCCAATATTTAATGAGTACATTAAGGCTTACTGTTAAAGTGAAGAACAAACAAAATCATATCTTAAAACATCCTATGCAGGATTTGCCTGTGCAGATTTGCATACACATTTTAGGCAGGATTCTTTCTGCCTGACTTTTATATTAGTTGCTCTAGCTGATGTAGAATGTTGTAACCTTTCATTCAGTAAAAGAACCATAGAACAGTCCTATATTTCAACATTTTCAGTGGGAAAAATGTTAGTACTTGAAACAGGATGCCATGAATGAGTATGCTGTGTGATAGGCAGGGAAGAGGGGAAGAAGAAGGGCATTAGAGGGATGGTGGGACAAAACAAAAGAAAATCATGTGGTTTGTTGTTGAAAGAGCATTCTAGACGATATTCTTTGGTAGTATAAGAAAATGAGACAGTGTTGTCTTTGCCTCCATATCAAGCACTGACATAAGTATTTTTAAATATTTTGCATAAAATTGTTCCAATAATATGCTATAAAATAGTATTTGTCTCAGAGTTTGAGTGTTAGGTACACTTTAACTTTAGGTACACTTTTAACTTTTAACTGTTCCACTGGAAGAAAGGAGCATTTAAATAAAAAACCCAGCATATTAGAGTAACTTAGAAAATTTCCGGTGCCATTAAAGCTGAATCTTTAATCCTTAAACCCCCATAATTGTGTTTGAAACGCTTGGATTTCTATCAAGGCATGGTCCTTGAGGAGACCTTCTTGGATTTTCATTTGATTTCTTTTCTGAATTCAGCAACATTGAATGTCTTGGGCAGATACATCTGATTAGTGTCTCCCACAGCCAGAGACCTGGAACTTCCTGAAGCTGTTAGTACAATGGAAGCTGTTCTTGTCTTAGAACAGAAGCTGGTAAGAGTCAAGTAATACAGCACTTTATTAAGTTACATTGGTGGATGAACACTGGTCCGTTAGTGAAGATGAGAGTAAAGCCTGTATATTTTAGACTTACACTTAGTTTGCAGTTTGTTTGTTGCTTGCCAGACATGAGAAAAATGTTTTCTTCTGACTGGAGTAGCTCTAAGGGAAGCTCTTTACAACTCTCTTTGCAAACTTTGCCTCTGTGAGAACATAGTTTTCAATGAGCAGTTTAATGTCAGAATTTCCTCTAGTTTTTGACTGTGTGTCATTTACATGACTATTTTGATTTTGTACCAAAACACCATGAAGCAACTCTATCTATAGGAGAACAAAGTCCTTGAAGGTTTTTGTGTGTGCAAATTGCACACACAGGAATCTTTGAATCAATTTTAATTTGCAAAACTCTACTAAGTGGTTCTTACAAAATATTGCAAGCTTCTTGCCTGTGGAAGAATTTTCCCAATTTTTTAACTCACAGATTTCTGTATTGCAGAGCAGTGTAGAAGCAGGAATTTTAATTTTCTTTTGATTTTACGTTTAGATGTTCCCAGTTTTGGGGCTATGTTTGAATCTAGACTGACATATACATTTCAAATTTTAGAGTGGTTGTAACACTTGAATCCAAACTGTCTTAAAGTTTTTGGATAGGGTGGAGTATCTTGGTATTCTAAACCAGTCACATCAGTAAGTTACAACAAGAGAAATGAAAATTGCAAGGAATGATTTCCAGGAAATATTTTTGTAGCAATTATTTGCTGCTTCTCCTCACCTCTCCTACTTCCAACCAGTCTGTAAGATCAAAATCTATTCAGTTTTCATTGTTTTCAAAAATTTGTCTCAGGCCCTGGGAGAGATGTGCATGTGGAGGGTTTCTCTGCATTCCAATTGCAGGACAAAGATAAATTACTTTTCTTTCGAAGGCAGTATGTTTGCAATCTGGATCATCCAATGTCAGAAAGTGGGACAAAACCAGGACAAATGATGGAATCAAAGCCTTACATCCTTTAGCACAACCTTAAAAAGAAATAAACCTGAAAGAATGCCAGCATGCGTGTACTTACTTGCAGAAGACTGTTTGCAGTCCCCTTGTTCCTATTCCTTGTGCTGACAACTTCCAGCTGTGTGAAATATTTAAACTGGAATAATATAAACCTACTGCTAAGATGCACAGTACTCTACAGTGAGCCCAGTACTATCAGTTACATATTTAAAGGGTGCTGACTAAAGACAGGAGTAAAATACAGTTTTTAAAACTTTAATTATGTTTAGAAAGCAAGAGGTTTTTCAAGTTTTGAAAGCTGTTTTGTAAAAAGCCCTAAATATTCTGCTAAGCACCTTCCTCTGCTTTCTCTTTAAGGTGGTCTATAGTGTTTTTTTAATCAGCTAACTTACCAGCTCTTAAGATTTTCTCTTTAAAGTATCTAACAGCTATTTCTTATACCAGAAGCAGTCCTTGAAGTTTTAGGTTGCTCTTTTAGAAGTCTGTGTTTATAGCCAAACCCCTTTCAAAGGCCTAAGCATATCTTGAGGTTCTAATGTAAACGCTGAGGTGAATACTGGGAGTCCCCTTTGAATTCCTTTCAAAGTTTTAAATTCCCTTTATTTCCTTTCATTGTTCAAAGAAAGGCATTTATTGATTCAGATTGTTTTATTTTTCTAAGATAGGACCCAACTAATCTGGCAGTTTATTATTGTTGCACCTGAATGCTGGAAGCATGTAAATTTTTAAGATTATTTGGTGGCTAGCTATAATTTCAAATATCCTGTAAGATTTCAAAGATGAGTCTTGTGAGCATGAATTTTTATATTTTTATTTATTTCTCCATCTTAGTTTGTATTTGCATATGCATATGTGTGTTCATATCTCTCTATATGTATACTGAGATATATATATATGTGTATGTGTATACATCCAGATGTATTAAAATAGTTTTAGAATTTGCATTATGTTTCAAATCAGCACAAAAGTGTGCAATTTCAGTGAGCCAGCAATCTGAAAAAATATTTTGCTTTTGAAGAGTCCAAACATTTCATTTTCATTGGACACAATAATTTTTGTCTTAAATTTCAAATTAAAAAATCATTTCAAACATACAAAAGGGATTATTTTGCTTTGAAACTGTCAAAACAAATCACTTCACCAACTTTAGGAATTTTGTTCCTGAAGAAAACATTAATTAAAACTGTCTTTTCCTCCTTTAATTTCAACCAGCTGATGTTTTCTAGCAAAATAAATTAATATTAAAAAAATAAATCACAAAGGGGTGTGCTTTTCAGAGAGAACTGTTTAATTAATGGGCAAAATAGTATATAAAGATTAGTTATAACTGTTGAATAATTTGGAGTTGCTATTTTATCTGCAATATAACAGATATTATTGAAGACACAAAATGAAAAACAGTTTAGATAAATATTCATATTTTAAGGGATTTAAACAAAGCTAATACCTAGCAATGGACACCTAATCAATATAATATACTTCTACATTTAAACCGTTTTGGGCTATGGAAAATGTAAATATAATGATCAAATTTTTTCTGTGGTAAGCCCAGTCATGACTGGAACATTATAATTACATTTATGTGGTGAGTTCTGGGTAGAAAATAAAATGTATATTGTATAACAATGTCTAAATTAGTTCCAAAATGTGGGGAGTGGTTTTATACTTATGCAGATGCTTAAAGATACATTGGGCCCGTGCAGTGAAAACAGGGTTGTGATAGTGGTTGAGGATGTTTCAGGATGAAAAAGGTCAAGCGAGGTTTAGGTTGGATATTAGGAAGAAATTTTTTACAGAGAGTGTAATCAGACATTGGAATGAAAGGTGGTGGATTCACTGTCCCTGGAAGTTTTTAAGATGAGACTGGATGTGGCACTTAGTGCCATGGTCTAGTAACCACAGCGGTTTTGCATCAAGGGTTGGACTCGATGATCTCTGAGGTCCTTTCCAACCTGGTTGATTCTGTGATTCTATGAGGTAGCTCCCCCAGCTCCCAGACTCTGCCTGTTGTCGCTATCAAATTAAATAAGGGTACTTAGGACAATGGTATGATTAAAACAAGGGCATTGCCTTCTTTTTTTTCGCTCCCAGTACATAGTTGTTATTGTAATTTTATACATAATTATTCATTGGACACATGCAAAATATATTAATGATCTCAGCAGAAACTGTAAAATGAGTCTCTCTATAGCAAGCACAGAGACAATGTGCCTGCTGCTCTCTTGATGAATGCTTTGAAAACGTTTTATGCAACTTGTGAATAGAAAGACAGAATAATTATTATATCAGAACTTCACAAGATGGGCCCAGGCTCAGCAGCATCTTACAGAGTCATTTTGTGAGTAGTTGTATGATATTTACACTTTCCATAACAGTAAGGACTACATATTTCACCTTAACTCTTTATTTACATAACTGTATATTTAAAATACATATATATTTTTTGTCCGAATAAGTGCTTTTCAGATACCTTTTTTTTTGCTTTTCAGTCAGCATATCCTAAAATATTGCAGTTAGTTACATTTTTTCTGTGTTTTGGCTTTAGTTTTTATTAACCAAAGTCCTTTCAATCCAAACACTTTACTGCTTTCCAGTTTTGCCCAAGCAGCTCTTCCAGGAGGTCCTGTTGTTTTCTTGTGTGAGGAGGAAAAAAATTGTAATAAAGTTTAGTGTCTTTAATGCAACTCTGCTTATTTACTATATAAGACTGTCCAAAGGCTGTTTTCTGTAAGCAATGGAGGACTTAGGAAAGAAAAAAAAAAAGACTTCATTGTTCCCAGAGGCTCTTTGAGTTTGCAAGTGTATTCCAAATATTCTTCTACTCCAAAATATACTCTCCAGACTTTTCTTATGAAAATGTTCTTTGATTTCTCTGAAAAATAAGTTAGAGTGTCTCTTGCTTTATGTTACTCCTCTGATTTCTGAAACAGATGCTTGGGTGAGTTATGTCAGACAGCAAAGTAGGATCCTAAGGCCAACACCAAAGTTGATCTCCTCTTCCCCACAATGCAGTGACGTTGTCCCAGCAGGAGTGCATGAGGGTACTGACCTCCCCAAGCTGTTGGAAGGCAAGGGAATGTGGCGAGTTAGAGGGAGCAGGCATGTGAACTTGGAGACATGTGAGAGACTGTGAACGCTGCCTAATGCTTTCTGCCTTTAGCACTCTGGTTTCAGTTGTTTCCAGTCAGCCTATTTAAGAAACTTAAGCTGAATTTTTTCATAGGTCCTTCCTTTGTCACACTGGATTTAACTTTTTTTTTTTACTTTTCAACAAAAGTAGGTAATTTGTTTCCAAGAAAAATGTTGGTGAAGAACAGGTGGTTTTGGCAGTGCTTATTTTCTTCATTTGTTTCTTTGAGCAGCTATGTGCCACCTGTGGTTTTGAGATATATACTGATATTTCGTAGCGAAGTGCATTTTATTGTGTTCAGGAACTTCACCCCTGTTTAAGTGAAGTTGAAAACAGGGGGTAAAAATTGCCAGTTTTATAAATATAGGATTTTACATCTTTTATTTTTTGTTTTGCTGATTATATTACTAATTTTCAGTAATTTTGTCAAACAAAATGAAAAATTTTCCATAGGAAGATATAATTTTATACTAACTTTATTCCGAACTAAGATATAACAGCTGAGAGACATTAAATTAATGTAGAACTATCAAAATATTTAATTTTGCCCAGTTCACCCCCAGAAGTACAGTGATGATGTATAAGAAGGTAACCAAAGTGCAAAAGGAGAGAATATGTGGTGCATCATGCAGAAAATTTTGTTTCAAGACATAATCTTCAGCGGAAAACTGATTTGGGGTGTACTCCCACAATTTCTATAAGAAACCTCTCTGTAAGAGAGATATTTTATTCTGTTCAGTTCGGTAGAGACTTTTACAAGGAAGGATGACCACCATTTTTAAAAACTGAACTTGAAATGGATATTGAAAAAATTGATTCTGTAACACTTTATAAGTCACCTCAAACATAGTAAGAATAATGTTGTTATTAATAGTGAAGAATGTGATCTATTGGTCCAAGAATGGAATTAAGAGAGAATGCAAGTCAGAGGTCTGAGAGCTGCTCCAGAGAAGTTAAAGAAATAGTGACAATCCATCTAAAATTAATTCCTTCATTTTTCAGCCCCCCTTGCTATTTCCTAACCTTTTAACAGAGCAGATGAACCAAGAACCAGCCTTAGTAAGACATTTCAGACATCTGTTTCAACTTAAAATACCTCTTTTGTTTCTTACTTTCATCAAATTTCTTAGAGAAAATAACTTCTCTCAGCCAGTGTTGTGATCCATGTGAAATAATCAATAGCAGTATGTGATAATCTGCAGTGTGATAAATGGACGAATACAAACTAGATGTAGCACAATATGGATCTCATGTTTCTATAAATATTTTACACTTGCTCAAAAGACTTAAATTTATGAAGAGACACACGCCTGCAAATATAACACTTTGTTTTACTTAATTCCAATTACATTTGAAAATGTAGTAATTTCTCTGGCATATGAAATCTCAAATGCTTTGTCTGTAGAGAACATGATCCATGAATTCTGGCTTTTTTCAGGGTTTTTCTTCTCAATTTTGATTTTAACTCCTTAGAAGAAGCTAAAGCTAAGCTAATATTAATCAAAACCTGGGATGTTTTTCACAGAGTTGCCACTAAGGTATTTATGTCATCATAAATATTAGGCAGAAGGTTTGTGCAGAAGTGGGAGAGCAGCTTGGCTAAGAGGTTAGTCCTATATTCAGTCAGTTTGAATGAACACATAGAAGAAACCAACTTTTATGATCTTTTTTTTTTCCCCTAAGAAAGGCTCCAAGTTTAGACTTAGTTTTATATCAATGCCATGTAGATGCAATATTCTGAAATGGTCATTAGCCTGATTCAGTGTGACAGTTCTCCTGTTACCTTTTAATCAGGGTAAATCTGAAATACTTTAAATGCAGTGTAAAAACAAGCAAACAAAGACAGCAATCTTTTGGATTTATTTCTCAAATGTATTTCAATAGGAGTTGTACCCCTACCAGCTACATGATCACTTTGATCCATGTTCATGCTGAAAGGGGTGATCTCATCCTCTCCTTGCTGCAGCCATTTCTCAGTTTCTCAGTTTTTATACCATTACTGTCTGTGCTTCCTTCCACTGAGCTAAATCACTGGAGCACAGACATTTCTGGGTGGGGAGGAGCAGTGCCAAAGATGGGGAGAAGTTGAAAACAATGCCTTTTTATGTAACAACTGAGAGCAATGGGCTGGAAATACAGAGCTTTGATGCTTCATTGGGAACTACTTCATGATAGTGTATGCAAAAACTTGACTCCGGTTTATTCAGATAAAAATATAAGCAAGATGAAGACTAGGTAAAGGCTAAATTATGTGTGGGAGCTGTGGGTACCTCCAGAGGCTAGAAGTTAGTCCTTACGGCTGGAGAGAGAAGTTCCCTGGCCGTGTGGCTTCCAGAGCCCCAAACCAGGACCCCAGAGGCCACACAGGGAGACACGAAGGAGGGCGAGGAGAGGGAGAGAGAGACACTTTATTGTTCTCGGGTTCAGGTACTTAAAGGTCTGGGGAAATTAGCATACACCCAATCAAGGAGCTAAGGGGACCTTAACCACCGCCCACAGGGGCAAGGTTTCACAGCCAATGGGGAAAGGTAACAAGGGTCAAATATACATAGAAGTGGTCCAAAGGGATTTTGGGAAACACAGCATCTCAGGTAGAGAGGGATTTTACAGCACTTACTTATACAGCATTACAGTCAGTTTGTACAACAGGTCTGCTAATTCCTTTATCAGCTTCAGAAGTCCACTCTTGGAAGGACTTCTTCCACTTTACATATTGTTGGTCAATTGCTACAATTATGAGAATGAGAACTGAAACTATGTTAAATATGTTTAGGGAATGACAAGTGAAGTCATCTAGTAGATGTAGTATGTGCAAGTGCTAGGACTTGTTGCACTTGTTATCTTTGTTTCTGACTTGGAAAAAGGATTTAACCACTCAGTAATACACAACCCCAAAATTGCTACAAGTCTGAAGCTCAGTCTTGCCAATGATATAAGAAGAGATCAGTTAAAAAGAAAGCTTGGAAAGAATTAGCTTATTCTTTTACAAAACAAATAAACAAACAAAACCCGAGAAATGAGAAATTATGCTGAAGCACTTTTTTCTCTACAGAAGAAGTATTTTGGGGGAAAACATGATCCTAAAAGTCATCAGGTTATGTCAGTGTATGCCAAGTGGACATGAATTTGTCAAAAAGTGTGTATGTGAAGAGACTTACATAGTTTATGGCTGCTTAGGTAAAGTCATCCCATTACAAAAACAAAATCACTATGATGAGGCAGAACTGGTGTTCTGGTCAACATCCTACAATAAAGATACTGCCACACTTGAAGAGGTTGAACTAGCATTATTAGTGCTCTAAGCATTAATTTCTGAAGTCTAAAAATCTAAATGTATGCAATTTAACATGACTTTAGTTAGTGAAAACTTTAAAGCTTAAACAACTGGAGGAGATCTTTCCATTAATTGTCATAGCTCCACCAGCTTGGTTTATTTGCAATTGTCCTGGGCCAATTATTTAGCCAGAAACATGTGGACAAAAGCAATGAGGTAGAGTAAACTACAGAGTAAATGGACACTATGAGATCCCTACACTGTGATAAAATTGGCAGTGGAACAGTCTACTTAGGGAAAATGTAAATCAAATTGTTCATCACTTTTAAAGTGATCCTGAGCAAAGCCCATGTAGTGTGCTGAAGCAGAGTGATCTTCCACTGGCTGGAAAATAGGCTGTATTCCATAATCTTTGCAAATACTGTTATTCTTTACAAGAAAGCACATAGGGGATGGATCAGATTTAAGTATTTATGTATGAAATAAGCTGTAGAGATCCAAAATTACTTTCAAATCAAAACCAGATTTATGAATCACTGTTGCTGTGTTGTCTTGATTGAAGACAGCACCTTTGTAGACTCTTTGTGCCCATCATTGTGGTTTTGATACCTAGATGTTGGTTTGTAAGCTTGCTAAGACCTCTGATAGTAAATTAAAGAATCATATTTTCAATTCTATAGAAAGATCAGATTTGAGATCCTGGTAATTTTCTGATTTTTTTTTCCCTTTTCTTTCTTCTTTTTTTTAAAGTAGTTAAACTAATGTAATAACTCAACATATCTAAAAATCATCCTGGCCTATAAAAAGGGCCGAGGATCACTGAAGATACGTTTATAAAATCCGGTGCCATTTGCCTTAAACACATATAGGCTAAGTTCTGAATTTCCTTCACATCCATTGCTCAGTAGTTGTGCCCAGGAGGTTTTTGGAGTTGCAGAGATATATAAACTCAGGGACACATGTTCCCTTAGATACTTAGATCCCTTAGAAAAGAGATATAGTTGCTGCAACAAAATGTTCTGCACACCCACACATGGTAGACAAAGTTAAGCAGAAGGAGAAAAACATACAGTTTGGCAGAGGTACAGGTAACTTGTATAAACAAAATCTATGCCTGTAGACACCATAAAAAAATTAATTTTTATTTTAAGATTCATTCAATATAGAAGCTCAAAGGCAAACGCCATTAACAAGAAATCCAGTGTCATTGGATAGTAAGGGATGAGTCAAAAAAAATGCATGAAATGTTCTTTTGTCTCTGTTTTATTGCTTGTACTTGGCTTTGAGAAAGAAGCTTTGCTTTCTTGATTTGCAGAGGATTTCTAGGCTTCTAAATTGCACAGTGAGGCTGTAATGCTAAGCTTTAAAAATGGGAACATTGAGGTCATTCAGTCCCTGTGTTTCGGTAATGTTAACATTACTCTGTGTTAAACCAGCTGCAGGAATCAGTGAACATGTGTTGTCCTTCGGTATAAAATAGTGTTATTTAGCCAGATATTTGGATGTGGCAGCTACTGTCTTTGAAATTTGAGAGGATTCACACTTTTCCATTCTAGCAACAGTCATAAACAGATATCAAGGCTTGAAAAAGGGTTTCTGATGATACTATGGTTTCTCATATTTCATCATGCCACGCTTAGAAAAGGGAGACGAGGCAGGCAGCTGATAATCACTCAAAGCCAAACTAAGATGTATGATCGGATGGAGAATTACAATGAATGATGTCGATATTAATGCCTGTTTTTCACTACAGGATAAACAACAGGTATCTCAAGGGTATTCTGTTTCTACAGCAGTGAAATCTGTGCAGTGGGACAAGTTAAGGGTTTGTATCAAGGATAGTGTTGCTCACTGAAGACAACATGTAGGGGGCCAGAAAAAACTTATCAATTATTCAGTTCCTCTAGACATTAAATCAAGTGTCTCTTGCTTCCCTTAAGTAGATTTTACTTGCAATTAGGCTACACATAGGGCAAGTACCTGTTAGTTTCCAATTATCTTCTATAATAGTGTATGAGTTTCCTAATTGACCAGGAGAAAAAGTTAATGAGAGGATGGACAGCATTTTCATGCATGTTAGAGAAGTCTTTATCCTATTTCTCGTCATCCTTTCTCAGGTCTTGCTTTCTAACAACTGGGATAAACCTGCTGTTCCCAGAGCAGCATGGCTGTGTGGGTATTAGAAAGTGTCCAAACGCAGTTTGTCAGGAAACTCATTACCCTCCATGTCACGAGTACTTGCTGGCTTCAGAAGATGGGAATAAAAATATATGCTAGAGAGAAAAGCCCCGCAGACCATTTTTTTAAAAAGATTAAAGCATTTCAGAGTTGTGTTGTTTTACAGAATTGCCAGGAACTTGCTCTAAAGTTCATTGTGCTGTATTTTGTGTGCCTGTGACCCTGTGCAGTGTTTAAACAGAAATCCATGGGTTTATCCTGTGCAATCATACCTCCTAATGTGTTGTCATGACAGAGTGATGCCTTAAAAGCAGTGACAGATAGCCAGTAACTTGCTGGAGGCAACCAGTTACTACTAAATGAAAGGGCTTCTGTGACTGACAACTTCAACTTACTGTTTTTATTGTGAATTAGATAATAGCAACAGTTGTTTTCCAGGGACCTAGTTGCATATTTTTCCTGTCGTGTTGAATAAGTTGTTTGTGCATTTGTATGTTTGTCCTTCGTAAATTATCTAGCTGGATTGCAGGAAAAATTCTTTCTGGAGGTTAGATTTCCCTGTCTTCTGTTAACAAGTCTAAGACTCTCAGAGGTGTCTGCCTGCCAGTGAGGTGGGCAATGGCATTTTTAAGGTTACATCTCAGTGACCAATTCAGAAAAGGGGACCAGTACTCCAAACAGTTCTTGATAATTTCAGTTCTTTCACCAACACATATTTGAAAGGTCATATGTGTCTGTTGTGGCTCATGCTTAACTGAAAATAAACTATAGAAGCTCACAAACAGTTGTGAGCACACCTCACCTGCCCAAATCCTATTAGTGACTGGTATGTCAACCTTCAAAATAATGCTGCAATTGCTGAACGAGTCCATGCTATTTTTCCACAAAAATTATCTCTTTTTTTTTCTTTTTTAGCTTACACAGCTCTCTTGCTGTCTTAACATAACTGCTTGTTGATTAAAATTCTTGGCACAGAACTTGTGTGTACATCATCATCGCGATTATTTCTGTTCCTTGGGGGAGCTGAAAGCACATAATCTCTGATTTGTAAAGCAGTGTTGTTACAAGTATCTTATTTTATAGGATTTATAATGGGGACATATTTCATATGTTTCTTTGATTTGAAAGAATATTTTAGAAAAAACGCTTTCTAATAAAATGGTTGTGAGGTGGTTGTAGCCACAGACCAACCAAACATGGACATGGACCATACAGTAACTCAACTTCTCCCAACCTCCACTTTGGTTTGGTTTTTCTTTTCAAAGCAATCTTATCCAGATGAAGTCTATCCTGAATAACTGCTTAACGTGCCTTGATTCTAAACTGGAAGTCATTAGAAGTCTTCCAAAATGTGTCTCTTGCCCACAACAAACAGTTTCAGCCTTTCTTTGTTCTGTCAGCAGAATACAGGTAGCAAGTGGTGGATTAGTATATACCAGCTGGCAAAGCTGCTCAATAAGGGTGCTTAATTTTAGGAACTTAACTTTAAACACCCAGCTTAAAGAGAGCTCTCATTACTGTTACACAGCTAACTTGTAAAAACTCTTGGGTTCAAAAGACTGTGAATTGATAAACGCTTTCCTTTTATTCAAACCAAAGCTTTAGAGTTAGTTATGAAACAAATTATCACCTCACTGAAACCAAAATCATTCACGTTAAAACACTAATTTCTTTTTTTTTTTTGGCCATGCCCATGCTAGTCTGTTTAAAAGTTGGTTAAATGGTGTGCAATAACTTTGATAAAATATATAGAGGAAGTTACCTTATTTATTTTACATTTATTTTGTCAAAGTCTTAAAAGATAACACTTAACAGAAAAAAATAACATGGAACTATACGCTAATTCAAGTTCATAAGAAAATATCCTTTTGTTGAAATAGTAATGTTACACAGAAAGACTTTTACTGAGACAGAGAGTGATTATTAAAACCAACCAACCAAACAAAAAAAAGCAGAAACATATTTACACATTCTGGTTTTTTCCACTCAAAATCAGTTCTTGGTAAGGCTAAAATAGAATTTAATGCTTATGTGTCATCAAAACAAAAACGTTTGCACAACCCTAAAACATTTTTCCCAGTTTAAATACAAGCATAGAGAATTTCTTACTTTCTGTTGCAAAGCCAAAAAATTGTTCAGAACACTGAATTTTGTAAAAGAAGACAAATCTGATTCTTACATAACTGTAACCATTATGTACATATATACACTCTCATTATGTTTTGCAATAAATCACTTCAGTCTTAAAGCCTGCTTTAAGAGCAGATTCATTAATAATTGAGTTTAGATTACTAAGCTGTTAAAATCATGGTTGGTGTTTTCTCCAGTAAAAATGCTTCAGTACTGTAAACTCTGTTATACACAAAAATCTTATCTTTGCTTTCTGTGGTGAAATCACCAGTTCTTAGATGAGAAAATTACGTCCAGTTAATGCTTTTGAACCTAATAGTATAGATATTACAAGCACTGTGAAATAGTTTTGTAGAACCACTTAATTTGCACGTTCTGCCATTCAGAAAGAGAAAATTACAGTATTTACTTATGACATCAGGTGTCCATTGTGAGAAAATATTCAATATTATGATGGAATTAAAATAAGATGTAAAGTATCTGCTAATGTGTTTACGGCAGGCAGTAAGAACATGTATGCAGTGTCTGTACCTATGGAGGCAGGAGTTTGGAGAAGTTGGGATATTTGCTTCTAGCAAATGTTCTCAGGGTGATTTTCTTTATCAAACCAGCATGTTGATGACTTTGTCTTTGGAAATATTGTGATTAATTTTTATGAAATATTTTAATTAAAATTCTACACAGCAGAACTTGTTGCATAGAAACTACTGAAAACTAGATTACGCTCAGTATAAACTCATTACTAGAGTCAATTAGTTACATTCACTTTTGTATGCATGCAGCCATGCTCTTTTCAGTTTCTAGTTAAGTTCACATACATATATATGTATATAT
>VYXB01008425.1:2178507-2223196 GCA_013397135.1 Pachyramphus minor | reverse complement strand
GCCATGAAGATCGAGGAGGTGAAGAGCACCTCCAAAACACAGCGCATCGCCGCCCACAGCCATGTCAAGGGGCTGGGGCTGGACGAGAGCGGCGCCGCCAAGCCGGCAGGGGCCGGGTTGGTCGGGCAGGAGAACGCGCGGGAGGTGAGCGCGGGGCCGGGTCGGGGGGGAGGTCTGGCGGGGCCCGGCCGTGAGGAGAAGCCCTGCCCGGGCCNTGAGGGAAGCCCTGCCGGGGCTCCTGCGAGTCGCTGCTGCCGTGTGAGGTGCGGTGGGGGTGTCGGGGCTGTTCGCGCGCCGCTCCCGCTTCCGTGGAATCCCCCGAGGCTCAGGAGTAGAAATTGGGGTGTTGAAAGCAGCGAAACCGGCCAGAAGTCAAGCGGGGATTGGAGCTGCTGCTCCAGCGCGGGCCTGGCCCCCGGCGGGTACTGTATCGTAGAATCATCGTAAAATCATAGAATAGAGTAGTTTGTGTTGGAAGGGGAGCTTGAAGATCATCCAGTTCTACCCCCTGCTGTGGGCAGGGACACCTTCACTAGACCAGGTTGCTCTGAGCCCCGTCTAGCCTGGCTTTGGAAGAGGATCTGTAGCGGATCGGCGGCTCAGGCAGCCAGCACTGATCTCCTGCCCTACTGTCTTGAATCCCTTTCTGTGTGCATGAAATCGGGATCCTCCTTATTTGTAGTGCGATCCCAAAACCCACTAAACAGTTCTACTAATGTTGGAACAAAAGATATTAAAGCTTGAGTATGGATATTATAACTTGTGTTAACAGTGTGAATACTTATTTAACTTATAGGCATGTGGGGTCATAGTGGAGCTGATCAAAAGCAAGAAAATGGCTGGCAGAGCTGTGCTGTTGGCAGGACCTCCTGGAACTGGCAAGGTATTATTTTTCTATGTTGGTATGAAATAAAGCATTCCCGAATCTATTTTATTTTCATTTGCTGTCAAAACCATTTTAGGGTAGTGGTTACATAAAGTTTTCGTCTCTTGGATTTTATTTTCATCAGTCTATTGACATGATTTCCTGCTTTATTATTTTGATTTTTGCCATGTCATCAACACTGGCAGTACCTAGTGGTGTGTTCAGCATCCTTAATGTGAAACCACTTCTTGTAGGTTACCAAACACATGAATAACATGGGCTCTGAAAAAATCCTAGAAGTTAATTTTATATTAAAGCCTGAGTAGTTTTTTTTATTCTTTATTTTCTTCCCCTTGCTGCTTCAGGCTTTTTAACCTTTGTAGCAGATGTAAAATTGGAATGTGCAGTATTGTGTCTTAAAGGGTTTTGAAAGTCTTTGACCAAAGTTGTGTTTTGGGGGAGGGTTGTTATATGTGAAAAATACATGTCAGACTGAATAGTCTTAACATTAAATTGATAGTTGATATATGAAAGGTGATATGATGAGAAAAGTTAACTGCAGAAAGAACCCTTTGTTAATTCTCATTGAAATTAACGTGTGTTTTGGTTTTGTTGGTTTTTGTTTGTTTGTTTTTTGTTTTGTTTTCTTTTAAAGACTGCTTTGGCTTTAGCCATTGCTCAGGAACTGGGAAGCAAAGTTCCCTTTTGTCCTATGGTTGGAAGTGAGGTTTATTCCACTGAGATCAAGAAAACAGAAGTTCTGATGGAAAACTTCCGGCGTGCAATTGGTAAGTTTCAGGAAAACATAAGAATTAAATAATTGCATGATACACATTTACTTTTTCGTAGTCATCTAAAAAGCAAAAGCTTTTCAGTGATCATGGTGTTCTCAGATGATTGTATACTTATTTTCTTCATCGCTGATCTTAATTTAGTGCATCTCTTCCACACTCAGTGGAGTCAGGCTTTCTGTTTATAAGCCATAATTTAATTACTGTATAATGGTTTATTCTGCTTCCCCAAATTCTCCTCTCATATGGCACATTCACCTTCTGGTGACTCTGAATAAAGCTGAAAGAAAGCACACAGAAAGTTCCATGCCAACAAAATAAACACTTTAACTCAGTGTCTTCCTAAGTTCTCGAGTGCTTTTACAAGTTTGATGTAAATTGGTTTAATTTGTGACACACCCTCGGTGACAATCTAAAATCTCATACAATCACTGCTGACAGCTGATAAATGCAGATAGAAGTGTCCCTTTTCTGTGTGAGGACTGGTTAAAGACAGCCCAGCTGATTTTAGTCTGAACATATTAACAGTTAATTTTCCTGGCTCTGTACCATGTTTCCTCTTGGACTTCGTCTGGGTATTTGGCAGCAGGAAGGTGAAGAAGCCTCTCAGCTCTCCAGTGAAACAAAAGTATTCCATTCACTTTTGGAAGAAAGCAACTCTCAGTAGTCTCTTGTCTTTTAGTTACCACAAATCTGACAGGGCCTGGGGGAGGGAAGCCAGAGACTCAGTAGTCTGCAAAATTTCCTTGATGTGATGAAGTTCCCTGTCAGAGGTTTGGAAACCTGAACCAGTAGATGAAACTTATGCCATCCATGTTGTCATTTCCAGAGATAGCAGTATTTTAACTCTCTGAGGTTTAACAGCCAGCTACATTGTTAGTTCCCTGCATTCCCTGAATGTCAACAGAGAGATACTTCTAAACAAATATTAGTGTTAATGAAAGATGGAACTTCTTTGATTCCTTTCTGTTGAATTCTATGTCACATTTTCATAACACAACCTTTATTGAATATTTTTATCAGTGTAAAAAAAAAATATCTGAAATATTTTAAAGGACTAGTAACCACCCTTTCTTGTAATGTAACATGTTCCAGATGGTTTTTAATCTCAGGTAGGTTTTAGCTTCCCTGCTTGGCAACAAAATCATTTACAAGGGTTCACTTTTTAAAAAAATTATTTTGTACACACACCTGTGACTGTGTGCACGAGTAGCTCCAGCTCATCAGTACAGAAAGTATTAATTTAAGGGGTTTTTGAGTTTTGTTTGTATGTTTCCTTAGCAAGGTCTGTGTACATCATCTACTGCTCATATAATGCATTCTGCTTTCAGGGAGTTTAGCCACCTCAATTTTTAAAAATTACCAGAGATGTTAACATCAATTTTTTTTACTCAGTGGTTGGTTTGTTGGTTTTTTTTTCTTGGAAACTACAGAGTCTGACTGGTTTGGACCAGTCAGCGTAGAAGGAAGCAGGGGTGACTCTGAGTTTACAGCATTTTTATTGCTGAGAGTCATTTAATAAAAGATTTGACCTAGTCTCATGGTCAAGTAGTGTTTGGGATATAGTTGAGGGTTTATAACATGTAAGAAATATGAAAGGACAGAGTGGGAAATGAGAACATGGAATTGTTTGTGGGTTAAAAGAAAGTTAACCTGAGAGATTAATCCGGTCTAGAGCTCATTAGCAGTGGGTGAGGATGATGACAGCAGCTAATGTTAGAGCTCAGGTGCAGTAAAAAATAACTGTGGATGTAGCCATTTAAATAGCATAACTGCTCCTTTTGTCTCCAAATTGTAACTGCCAGTAAATCAAACAAGCACTGTTGAACTCCATGCAGTGCTGTTGAACCAAAACATGAAGCAGCCCACAATTGCTGCCTTGGGGCTTGCATCTGATTTGGGAGTAGGAGGTGTCTCTGTTTAAGAAGTCTTTTGAGAATGAAGTTCTTAGTCTATACATGCAGGTTGATTTGAAGGCAAAGGATATTCAGCAAGTTCAAAGCATCAGTTACCTTTGTTTAACGTCTGTAAATATTTTGACAGACACATCTCTATGAGCACATTAGTCTGGATTAAAGGCAGGCTTCGGAACAAAAATCCCTGAGTTGTCCTCGCTGACTCGGCTTTGGCTTGTGTTGTGGAACAGACTCTGAGCACGTGGACTGGATTCTTTTCAGATGAAATGAAACTTGAACATGTGCTTTAGCAACATACAAACATACCCCAAACACAAACAGGCTTCCAGTTTTTCTGAGCAGAATAGAGCTTGTGCTGAAAGTTTAAAAGCAAAACAACAAGGACAAGCAAACCTGTGAGTGTCCAGTTTTTGGGGCACCACCAGTTACGTTATACATATTCCCGTATTTCTTCATGTTGCTTACATATGAACCTATGTGATGCAGCCTTGTCCAGGTTTGTTTTATAACTCAGAGATTTATCAATTTTTTGTCTGATGTTTCAGCACACCTGAAAAACAGTATTAAAAAGTACTGAAATTAACTTTATATACAACTTTTTATGTAATCCTAAGTAAGACAAGCAAACAGTTCTTACCAAGAAATTTTCACATTATCCGCAGTTAACTTATTTCTTGCATTTCAAATGCTGGTCTGAATTTGGGCCCAGTAGAGGGAGACAGACTTGTAGACGTCAATTCTTTATAGCCCCTATCAGCAGCTCAAGATTACTGGTGAAGTGTCTGATCTATTTCAAAGCAAAATGAAAAGTTACGGAACAAGGAAAGTTTTATTAAGTCCTAATAGCCTCAGACTGGGCAGGATGACTTCCTTATATCTTGTTACAGTCCATTCATTATTTTTGGTATGGCATGTGTGTCTCATAAAATACTTTATAGAGTCGCTTCAGATGTGGGTTCTTTGAACTTCTATGTAGTTAGAACATATACATAATTGTAGTGGTGGTGATAGTGGTTTCTCTTTGGAACAGTCAAACTGTAAAACTCTTCGGCTCTATATTATTCATCAATTTAAAACAACAGCTAATTACAGTAGTTGTGATTAGAAGATACCCAGATACAATGATGATTGCTTGGCTGGCTGAAAAATAACAAAGTCAGGATGTCACCTTCAGCTATTTTGAAATAGTTTTAAATTTTCATTATAGCAGTTTCTGCTAAATTTTATCTAGCTCACCTTTTGCTATTAACTTGAAAAATACTTTAAATGATAAATTAATTATTTCATAATTTTATGGTGTTCTGACACAATACGTGTCAACTAATTTTTGTTATTTTGAACTCAATTGCTAAAATAAACTTTTTTGTGAAGTTACCTTTTCCTTCTGTCTTTTTGTTATCTTTGCAGGATTTTATCCGATGGTCCAAAATGGTGTAAAAGTCACAGTTATATTAATGTTACTACTTTTCAGAAGATGATCTGTGTCTCTGGCTTTAGCATAGGGGAACAAGTCAAGCAAATCCCCTCTTCAGGGTAGAGAAAAGAGAGGGTCCTGACATTTGCTTCAAGAGCTAATGATAATGAACGAAAGAAAACAATTTCTGAGAGTTTAATAAACCTCTTTGCAGGTCAAAATGAACACTCTAATGGCACAGAATGAATATTCTCAATATTGAAGAAGAGAACAATAATTTATCTTTCTACCTTTAGAAGTAAAATATTACCATGAAATGTAGTGCAGCCTAACAATATGTTATATTTTGCTGATAGTAAAGCAGCAGTCTCCTGAGGGTATATGGCCATTGATTTGTGTACTGAAACTATTTTTAACAATCTCTTGCAGGATTGAGGATTAAAGAGACCAAGGAGGTTTATGAAGGAGAAGTCACAGAACTAACTCCGTGTGAGACTGAAAATCCTATGGGGGGGTATGGCAAAACCATCAGCCATGTAATTATAGGACTCAAAACTGCAAAAGGAACCAAACAGTTGAAGGTATGTGCGGTAGAGTCTCAAAAATTAAGTTTATTTCTGGTTTGCATCTTCTATTTTTGGCACTTCTTATTTCCATTTCAAGCTCTTGATCCCCATCTCTGTAGAGTGGGGAGGCCAGGAGGCTTTTTTCTGTTGCTTGACAACTTTATCCTGACTGTACATGTTTATCTACTTTGTGTAGGATATTTAGATGTTAATCTTGTCTCCTACTAATTGAAATTTTGGATAAACCCATTGCTTGGTTATCAGCCTGTTATTTTTCTGTTCAGCAGCACACACTGTATGTTTTCAATGATTTAAAAGTGAGTTTAATAAGGAAGAGGTCCTTATGCAGTTTTGTAGATCTCTAGTACCAGAAAAAATGGGCTGAGTTGGGAATCTGAACTTTGTTTTGTCTCAGTCTGTGATACCCTTGCTCTGACCCTGGCTATAAATTAATGTTCATGATAATAAGCGTAGGAGAAAGCTCTTGTTTGGTTTTGTTTTCTTAATTCTCAACCAAATTTTTGAGGATGGTTTTGGGAAATCTTACCTGTCTCAGAATAAATTGTTCTTTCTGTCACATCCCTTCTTTCTACATGGGGAGATGTGCTCTAGTGAATATTTGATAAAGAACTGAAAATTGAGCTGGTGTGCTGCCAGCTCAGGCCCACTTTCCCTTTGTTTCCTTGTACAAGTCTCCATTCAATTTGGCTGTCAGACTGGGAGAAAACTGAAAGCTGTCTCTGTTGTTAAGTGTCATCTTGCATTTGTTCACTTTGAAAGCAAAACGAAGAGCAGAAGTGAATAAATATGTACCTACAGAAACAAAAGCATCTAATATACTCCACACCCACTCTCTCCCCCATGCAGCTCCACAGAGGGTAAGGACTCAAGAAACCAAGTAACATAATTCCATGCCATAGCCAGATTTTTTATAAAAGTTTTGCTAGAAAACCACGGAAGTGCTGCTTCCTAGGTATAAATATATTGTCACATTACACAAAGCTGTATTTTGTAATAGTAACTGGTATCATTATGTTTCTGGCACTGTCACTTCCTTCGGATAGCAGAGTTTTTTGGTAAGACAATAAGTTCTGTGCATCCTTCAGACTCCTTCTCTAACCCCACTCCAAGTGTTACAGCTTTATAAAATCCTAGAGGTATTGTCGGGGTGAGTTGCAGTTTAATTTTGTCTGATGTGAGCTTCAGACTAAATTTCTTTACCTTAATTACCATAACAATATGGAACAGTTCTGACCAACTGTGCTGTTTCCTTGTCTGCAGCTGGACCCAAGCATCTTTGAAAGCTTGCAGAAGGAGCGAGTGGAAACTGGTGACGTTATTTATATCGAAGCAAACAGTGGAGCCGTCAAGGTAAGAAAGAAGTTCTGGACTTTTATGCAGGTGTATGTTTCTTGCAGACTTTTCTCTGCCTTTGTCAGAAGGCTCTCTGATTTATTAACCTTAACTGACATGAAGTGGTTACATGGAAATTTTCAAAAGAGCCCAGTGCTTTCCTTATCTGGGGAGAAAAGTCTTTTTTGCACTGAAAGAACATGGTGATCTGGTTCACAATTAAGGTCATCTGGCAAGGAAGCTATCACTGATGCTGTCTGGATGAGTTTCCTTTTCTGTAAGATCAAGACATCTTTAGGGGAAGAGGGGAAAAACCAAGCAACTTTAGTCATTTTCAGGCTGACATGTGCAGCGTATTTAATCTTTCTTTTATCGCTCTGGTATTTTCTCCACAAGATATATACATGTAGAAGGGAATACTGCATTAGTTAGCATTCTTTTCATATCTGATGTAGAAAGTAGTGTACAGTGATACTTTCTGTTTAATGGATGAGCATAATATTTTGTATCATATAATAAATCACCCACCTACAAAAGAGTCTTGAGCAGTTCTCCCAATCTCTAGTTAATCTGCTGGATTTGTCCTTTAGCAAGAATTGCATACGGATAAAAGAAGGGGAGAGAGGAGTGGAATATTCTTGCCACTGAAATATCAGGTGTTTTTCAACAGAGTTTTTGAGCTTTGATCAGTAGATAGAGTATGCCTGTTGCTAAGCAGGGAGTGGGACGTCTGAATTGTCAGATGAAGCTTGTCAGAACTGGAATTGTGAACTAAGCCCTTTATCAAGTTTGTGTCACTCAAGGTTTGGGCACTGAAATTAATTGTATACCTGGGTTTCTCTTTGCTTTTCCTCAGAGGCAAGGCAGGTGTGATATCTATGCTACGGAATTTGACCTTGAAGCTGAAGAGTATGTTCCCTTGCCAAAAGGTGATGTGCACAAGAAAAAGGAAATTATTCAGGATGTCACCCTGCATGACTTGGATGTGGCCAATGCTCGACCTCAGGTATCTGACTTCACAGATGAAGTCCTTACAGAAAAATTATTTGATATAAATGTGGTGGTTATGAGAATAATCGAGATCCTGAAAGTTGAGCTGTCCTAACTCACCCTCAAAGATTCCATTAAAGGAAAAGTAGGAGTTGCTGGGCCTTTAAGGCCAGTCTACCTCTCCTTTCTCAGGGAGGTGATGCTGCAGCTGGTTACCTGTTATAGACACAGTTGCTACATTAGGGTTTGTACAGGTGGTCATGGAATATTTGCCAGAATACCTTTCCTAGCACTACAGAGAACAGTCTCAGAGCCGTAGTAGAGCTTCCACACAGGTATTTGACATCTGTTACATTCACAGTTAAATGTATAATCTAGACCTAGCTCTCCTTCCCTCCACCACTGTACCCCATCCCACATGAACTTTTTAATTTTGTCTGATTGCTGTTATATCAGGGTTACTATAAGAAACAACTTCTTTAACCAATTCCTGATTTATAATATTCTCAAGTTATGTGTTCACCTCATAGCTGATCTGTAACTTTTGTTTCCTAGGGAGGGCAAGACATCCTTTCTATGATGGGACAGTTGATGAAGCCTAAGAAAACTGAAATTACTGGTATGAATCCTGCATGGTATCTTTAGACCAATATAAGCTGTTTACCAGTTAGAAAAGGATTAAAACCATGTTACTCCTGCAGCATCTTACTCATAAACATTCAGATTTCAAAAAACAGTGATAAAGCTGCTAGAATTGCAATGGCTGGAGACAGTACAACAAGTTACTGGTCCATGCATGTAGTGATAAAGTATATACCATGCTCTGCTCCCATCTCCTGGGGAGAGAGGTCAGAATGCCATTGCCATCCCCCTTCTCACGTTCCTGCCACAGAGCACAGGTTCACACTCAACAGAGAGCCAAATGGAACAGCAATAATACACAAAATCTAAAAAATGTTGTTAGGATGTATTCTTATGTGAAGCAATCATCCTAAATTTCAGTAGAGTAGAGAAATGGCACCTCTGTAGCAGCTGTCTACAGACCTGATGGTCCTTGTGCACTGCTGCTTTTCCTACCTACAGATCATTGGAGGAAACAGTATCTAGAGATCATAGCATCCTTTTCCCTTGAAAGAAATGATGTTTCACTAAGTGACTATCTAAATTTAGATCAAAATCTGTTTCAGTACCTAATTGAATGGTAGTTTTTTGAAGTATTTTGTCTGTCCCAGAGATTGCTTTGCTTATTCTAATATCAGATTTATCAATGTAAGATCTTGCATAGTTTTGAGATCCATATGTTCATAGAAACTTATATAGCCATTTTGTTTTTCTTTTTTGGTTAAATGCAACTTCTTTGCTGAAATACAGCAGCAAGATTTCATTCTTTCAGTGATATTCATTTCAACCATGCTTGGAAACTTTAGTAAGTTCCATATTTTAAACGGAGCTCTGACTGACTTCTCCACCGCTGCCAAACTCCCTAAATCCACAACAATCAATTTTTCACAAGCCTTGTGAGAAGACAGGCCACCCAGTTAAGTGTGAGAAGTTCAGCACACGTCTCCCAGTACAGCTCTAAATGCCACAGAATTTTAGTGTCACAGAGATTTTCTTTGTGGCAGTGAAATACCAAACTATCAAAAAATTCAAGGAGAATTTTCTTTGCTTGACCTATAGTTCAAAAGCAAAACAACTAATAGTTTCTTTCTTTTCTCAGACAAACTTCGAGGAGAGATAAATAAAGTGGTGAACAAATACATTGATCAAGGCATTGCAGAGCTGGTCCCAGGTGTGCTGTTTGTGGATGAGGTTCACATGCTGGATATTGAATGTTTCACGTACCTGCACCGAGCGTTGGAATCTTCTATTTCCCCCATTGTCATCTTTGCTTCAAACAGAGGAAACTGCATCATCAGGTATGATGTCTGCACTTGAATTTTCCATTTGCATTGGTTCATAAGCCTTGGAATTAGCTGTATCAGTCGAGTTGCAATCTTTGAAGGCATTTGTCTGTGACACTGACACCTGTGATAATCCCCTGCATGGGTTACAAGCTGCATCAGTGCTCAAAAACTGCTAGTGAGCTTCATGGTGGGACAAGCATTTAATGCCAGGCTGAGTTAAAGCAGAATGGAATTCCTCCTTTTATTTTTACTACCACATCTCCTTCTCTAACAGCCTCTGATTTGTTTTACATCTTGGGTGATCTGTGACAGATATGTACCATTCTCATTGTATACCTCAATATATCTGTTGCCTGAACACTGGGGACATGAAAAGCACCAGAGCTTCAAACCTCTACCATCATAGTTTCCTGCTGCTTCTGGATTATTTTGCTGTTTGCTATCCTAATTGCATCAGACTTCAGCTTCTTCTCTTGCTGTTAAAGCATGTTGCAGTTCAGCCTGTCCCTTTTTCTGATACGTTGGTCTGGCTTTTTGTGTTTCTTCAGTCTCTCCAGCTACCTTGTTTTTCATCTCCACTCCTTGCCTCCACTTTGATATTTTGCACCCACACAGTGCATTCTTTGCATGTTCAGTAAAAGTGCTCTCCCCTTTCAGAGTCTTCTGTAAGTTGTATTGCTAATTTGTGGTCAAGGTCTAATTATGTCTAAACAAGCTGTCATTAGCAATGATTGCTACTCTATAAATTAATTTAATTCAGCTGTGTAACTAGCTTTTCCTTTCCCTCATAGTGGCTCATCTGGTATTAATCTTTCTCTGTTTTCATTGCTTAGAAGTGAAGGTGATAAGCCCTTCAAAAATGTTTAAGGTGGACATTGCAGCATTCTCTTTGCAAAGCCAAAAATAGCTGTCTTGTAAAAGTAGAGGAAGTAGAGGTCTGTCAGCATGGATTCACTGCAGAATTTCTTATGAAGAAACTGATTTAAGAAAGAAAGTAATACAATATAATAGTGGCATCTAATACAGGAGGACCAGGGCCTAAAGGAGGGCCAATGCCTAAGTAACAGCACTGAACCTTAGAGATGTAGTTATTTACCAGCACTTTACTGGTTTTACTGCAATCTCTGTAATTCTCATTAAGTCTGGGTCTCCTTCACTCTTGACTTCACAGCAAATCGTGGTGGTCTCAGAAAACCAAAACTACATGTGCCTGCAGGCTTTGCTGTTGGGTGTTGTACATCAAACAAATGAAGTGGTGGGGGTTTAAATCCTGCTCTGTCCTTCATGCACAGACCTCCACTTCTCAATTTGCTTAGCTGCAAGCATGGCATGTAAACCACTGAAGCATTCACTGGAGAGGCTGGGGAAAGGATGGAGCAGAGTAATGGCTTGCTCAGCAAGAGGGGATGTTCTCAAATAGATGATAGTGTATAGAATTTCTACTCATACTGCTAAACAACTAAGAGTGATTTGTTCCTTGACACCTTGGTACATTAGATGTTGTGATACAGGAAAGCATGAAGGAAAGCACCTCTAAATATATTTGAGTGGCTCCAGAAATAGTATTTGTTTTCCTTGGGCTGTCCGGTATGAACTTCAGACTGGAATGTTTCCTGTCCCTGTCCAGGGAGATCTCTCAGAGACACACAACAGTTGTAAGCTAGGAGATGTGTGGTCACTTTTTACTGATTCTAGTCAAATCAATTAACTCAACTGAGAATAGTATCTGTTTTCTTTCTGTTTGGTTTCTCCTTTAGGGGCACAGAGGATATCGTGTCTCCTCATGGAATACCATTGGACCTGCTGGATAGAGTGATGATTATCCGAACCATGCTGTATACACCCCAAGAAATGAAGCAGGTAAGTGCGGCATTTTAAAGAACTTGAAACAAATCCCCAGAGGTCTGCTCAGTTTCTACCTGTTCTGTTATACTATAGAGTTGTTTGTGGTCACCAGGTGACAGAAAGCTTTCCACTTCCTAATGGCTGCTGCTTTAGAAACCATTACAGTGAGGTTGTTAAAACTATGCAGCTTCTCTGTCTGATTCCCACCCACTGAGGAATTGCTAAGCATTTCTAGAGCTGAGGCAATTCACTGGAATGAAATGGCATGAACTGTTAGCTGAAGTGATCTCTTGCACAAATGTGCTTTCCATACTTGGCAGGTTCCAGCAGGTCGTGCTTTTTCAGTTGGTAGGAGATGAAGTGTCACATCTTGGGACCTTTGGTCTCAGTCCTTAGGCTTTTCCCTCACACGGGAGATGACAGGGATTGAGAAGTGCAACTTCATGAACTGCGTTTTTGCCTCTGTTCCCTGTCCTGTAGCTTTAAGCTACTGGGGCTGTCTCCCAAAACTGGGAGGATTTTCATGCTCCTAGTCAAGTTTGGAAATGTAAGCACAGCAAGTGTGGCAGAGATATGCTTCCAAATGCCTGGAACTTTTCCTGTGGGACCATCACAATGTATTGTGTATCGATTATAATGCTTGGTGCCATTATGAAGCATTGTGTCAAAGATCCCCCCTCATTAGCGTCTCAATGCTGTGAAGTGACACAATGCAGAAGACGTTTTGGTTTACCATGTCAATTCTTTGTATTATTTAAGAGATAGTGTCAATGGAGGAGAGCCTTGTCACAAGATAATAGTCTCCTGCTGCTGGATAAGTGCCAAGGTGAAGCCGAGGCATTTATCGAACATAAACGTAGAGGCAAAGCTTCATTTCACTTGGTTTGAAGAGCTTTTCACAGATGCTTTTGTGAGCTGTGCTCAGGATGATTTTTGTTATACCTGGAGGGACACTTTAAGGCATCCTGGTGTGGATTGTGGTAGAAGCAGCTCAGTGATTTAACAACACAATTAGGTTTGGTCTGTATACAAAACAAATTTTAAAGTGTGACTTTTACTCAGTCTGGACTATTAGAGACTGTCTGGACTTCCCTGTACTGTAAGTGAATTCTGTTAGTGCTGTATTACTGTGCAGAAATTAAACTGCTGAAGAGCTTGTTTCTGAGCTGCTGATTTTTAAAGAGCTGAGTAAGTGCTGTGATTTCCACCTTCCCCAGGGGTGAAGAAAAGGAAGTGTTTACAGTAGCATTTCCTAACGCTAAAAATAGAGTCCAGACATTATGTCCCATAAATCATGTTCCCATAGTCAGATAATCTCATCTTCCCTTAAATTAAGGCTTTTGGATGACGATTTCTCATGGGAGAAAAGGAGGACCTATTGCACTTAACTTTGGTTTCTAACTAAATACAGTTGTGTGGGTGTTTAAAAATAAGACATCCATAAATTTAGTTCTCTATTTTTGCTCTCATTTTTCTTTCATGTTAGGAAGAAGTTTCTGACACTGACATTTCTGTGTAAGACTCTTTGCCTTAGTCTTTCTCAATTGATTTCTTTATCTGCTCAGAATCTGTTCATGGATCTACTGAAAGTTTGTTCATAACCAGTTTAAAATACTTCTTTTTGTGTTGATTAAGTCGAAATCTCATTGTGTAGCTCTGCTCCCAGAGCAAGACCACGGTTACTTTAGTGCAACCAGAATAGGGAAAATATTCACTTTCATGCATACTCTAGTCAAGTATTGTTGTAATCAAACATTTTGTGTCTGTGTCTGCTGTTAGATATTAGAGATTATAACTGAGACATTTTGTTCCTAATGTATTTTACCTCATAAATAGTTGTTTTTCTATTCCATAGTAAATGCGTATATAAGTAAGCTTCTGGGTTAATAGCTTGAGCCCCATCTCTCTGTCAGGTTCTACCATGTTGCTAGATAAAAACTTATTTTAAAAATGTTGTAAAAGATGTGGTATTGAAGATGTTTCTAGCACAGGAAGAACAAAGTGGCCATGTTTGAATGAAGGGAAGGTGATGTTCAGTCTGAAATTGCAATTTGCAGCAGCATTGGTAATATTCAATATTAGTGTCTTTGCACAAACTTCCTTCCATTTGAAGCCCCTCTCTTACTCTGTTCCCTGCCCTGGCTCTCCAAGCGCATTTTTATGGCTTTAATTTAAACGAGTGCTTCTTGATATCTTGTTTACAAAGCTGCCAAAGTGAAAAATACCTGTATTATATGAGGCTTGCAGTTCCAGAGTTATCTCAGCACTACAACACAACATCATTATCCAGTCTGCCCCTTATCACTCAGCTGGTAATACGGACTACCGAGAGACTTGTGCCACTTTTGTTACAGCTTTATATGCTCAGGCTTATTGGTGATATCTTCCTCTCCAACTTTGTAAAGATCTTCAAACTGGTACAAGCCTGAGACTGTTCTTGAAAGATTAGATTCTTCTTACTGATTTTTTTTTCTTCTTGCAGGAATAGGTGAATCACAGAAAGTAACTTTTTGATTTATTTTACTGTCTTCTTGTCAATTGAATAAAAAGTGTTGTGAGCTGCTAAGGAGAGAGCGTATCTTTCTGTGGGGCTCTTTGGAGGGCTCTGCTGTGTAGCAGCAGTGGTACACTGCAGAATTCAGTAACTGGGGTGGCTGCTCACAAGACTCCAGCTGCTACTTACTTCCCGCATACATTTTCCATTTTCTTGTATAAGTTCTCATATTCTGCTCCTTTTCAGTAGGTAGACTTTACTAATCATGCAGTTACCATGAAGGGTTAGCAGTCCAGATGTGTAGCTTTACCTGCCTTCTGTGGTAATAGCCTTTTCAACATTATATTTGCCTGTTCAAAGACTTAAAATTCTATAAATCCTGGTTTAGTGGTAAGTTACACCAGAGTAGCTTCACATCATCTTGTTTTATAGCCTGTCTTATCTCTGAGATGACAGCTTCCAGATACTAAGCTAAGTAGTTTAGCATGTTAGTTGGTACCTCACTTGTTTTTCCCACCAGATCACGAAACTTCGTGCTCAGACAGAAGGAATTAATATCAGTGAAGAGGCTCTAAACCACTTAGGGGATATTGGTACTAAAACAACCTTGAGGTAAGTTGGGCACACTTTTCTCTTAAGCATGACTGTAGAATAACTCATTTGTGTGAGACAGACCTCTCCCTTACAATAATGTGATCTGTTAAGAACAGTCTTAACATAAGAGTAGTAATCCTCACCTTTCCTCCTTTAAGGAATGTATGTGCTGGAGGGCTTGCTGACTTTTCATACTGCTGGTAGAGCTGTATTTCCAAATGTCCCACCCCTACATTGCTTCAGTTCACTGGGATGCACTGAATTGTAATTACTCATCTGCCTCTGTTTGATCACAGGTACGCTGTGCAGTTGCTGACCCCAGCTAACCTCCTTGCCAAGATTAATGGGAAGGACAGCATTGAGAAAGAGCATATTGAAGAAATAAATGAACTTTTCTATGATGCTAAATCCTCAGCAAAAATCTTGGCTGATCAACAGGAGAAGTACATGAAATGAAAAGCTTATCATGTTAGATGCTTTGAAGTGGCTTTAACCCTTAGCCAGGGCTGACTTAGTTACTGAATGAGAAATGTTAATGGTTTGTCTCTTCTGGGACTGAAAAAATATTTAAATGTTGGACTGCTGTGTCAGGACAGAATTAACTATCGAGTGTTCCTATTTCGTTATCAACCATCAGATGCTCCATGATGTGTGTGTAATATCTTAGTCTCCCTTTTATGAGTATATATGAAATTAAAAGAACTTGACCCATCAGTTTTGTCTTTAGATTTCGTTACAAAAGAGCTCTAACTGAAGTTGATACCTAAGAACAGTCTATTTTCCTTATCAATGTTGTTTTAAAATAGTTTCCTTTTACAGATGAGATTTTTTTTTTTGAATCAAAGTTTGTCTGAAGTACTTTATAATAAAAATGTCAAGAATATTGGAAGTGTGCGTGGGTTTGCTCTGGGTCTTGTCCTGCCTAAAGAAAGAGTCAAAATAAGTTGGAAACAAAGCTAAATATGAGTAAAATGGATCTGCAACATCTGTAGCAAAGGGGAAAATAGTAATGAGACCTTTTAAAAGTGTTTACTTTTTTGTAGGTTTTATGTTTTATTTTCTGAAGATTTCCTTGGAGAATGGAGAAGTACATAATAACAATTATCTTGGCCCTATTTAAAGCCTTTTCCCTGGAGTAACTTATACTTCTTTGTGTTTTCTTACAGCAGATTAAATAAAAATTGCTTTCCATCACGATTAGCTGTTTTTTCCACTGTCACCACTTTCTTTATCACCCAGGATTAGGAAAAATTTTCAAAGTGAAAATGAAATCCTACTCTGCACAGATTTTGTATGACTTTGCCTTAGTCTCGTGTTCACAAACTGTGCTTTCCTGTTTTGTAAAGCATGGATACCTGATTGCTTCACAGCACTCTGAGGATAAATGATTTAAAGATTTAGATCTTCCTAACACTGAAATACAAATCTCTGTAACCACATAAATGGATGAATTGGGAAAAACAGAAGCCTTGTAAAGTGACTAACCTCATTCCTTACTAGAACCTTTAGGGATTTAAAACACTCTATGTGCGCTTAATTAAATAAGCACAGGTCTTGGGGTAGGGTGGGAAGGGAAGAAGTAACTTGTCACAGGAGCTGAGTTTTACATACCCTTTTTAGCATCTGCAAAGTGAAAGGGATAAATTTTCAATTAATACTTTTAACTTCTCAAGAATTTTAATCTGTGTCCCTAAATGAGACACTTTCTCATGAGTACCAAGCATAGAGCTACTCAGCTTTCCATGAATCCTTTGCAGCAAATCATCAGTTCCTCACACAGGGAGAATCTCGGCAGTATTAACATTAGGCAGACATGGGCTATTGCCTTTTTTTTTTGTTTTTTAAAGGTGAAAACCAGCTCTCTTATTCACTTTGCTTTCCCAAGAGGTTTTCTTCTAACACTTCATAGTAGTCAGAGAAGCTGAAATGATCACAAAGCCATAGCATGCCTATTTGTATAAAAAACATGGCTCAATTGCTAGGTATCAAATGTAACAAAGCTTCATTGTTAAATCAGAGGATTCTGACTTCTAAAACATGCGTAGGCTCAGTCATCATCCTTTTGGGGAAGGAGTCCAGCTGCTAAAAACCCCTGTCCTCACTCCTTTATGCTCTAGAGACTTGTCTATTTCTTGTGCTGAAGTGCTGTTAGTGGAAATTGTTAATGATTTTTCAGCTCCAAAAACTGTGGACTGGACAGCAGAGACTGCTGGGGGGGAGGGGGGGACAGCTGGAAGGAAGCTGAATGGTTTGGATTTAATAATGTTTTGATCACATTCTGCCATCTCAGTCATGTAAAACCTGTCCCATTCTTCAAAGCAAAATTCAGTACTCTGTCAGCCAACCCTAATTAGCTTTTGTACTTTAAATAATCTATCTACCCCTTTCTCTACATCTGCAACTAAACAATAGTGACAGAGATTTAATGAATGATTTTTGGTTTATCTGTGACTATTTTTGGCCAAGGAGCTTTCCTGCTTTCAAACCTAAAAATCCTCTCTCTTACTGACTCCAAATGAATGAAGATTGCAATTATACCATCAGACCAATTTTCTCTTTTTGCTGCAGCTGGATGGCACATTCTGCTTAGTGATATGGCAGGATAGAAAGAGACACAGTGAATTAAGACTGCTGCTGCATGCTCAAAATTGAGCTTTTTTTCTTTTTTTTCCATTGCAGTTTGCAAGTCCTTCTTGGCAATGATGAATGTAGTTGTTTAAGAATATAAGTACCATTTTTCTTTGAGTTTTCTGAAATACCTAACTGATCAATTTAGAAAGAAGTTTGAATAAGCCCTAAATAATTCTGAATGCCAGAGCAGTTGAAAGGCCCAATCAACATTTGATGGCATTGACTTTTTACTGGTAAATTCATCTCTGTTCACTCATCAGCAAAAAACTTACTGGGGCAGCAAAGGGTGGTGCCTCCAGGAATACTGAAATCTTAAGACCACTGTTCGCACTTGCCTCCCATCAGCAGGAAAGGGCAGAAACTCATTTCTGCTTTACCAAACCAATTGTTTCTTTGCTTACAAAGTGTTCTTTATAAAAATTCAAGCTCTGTAAAACTGGGAAGAAATATCTGTTCTCACAAGTAGTAAAACAAGTGATTCTCTGTAAAACTCGAGTTGGGTAGCCTACCAGACCTCAGATACAAGCAAAGACCTGGGAAGAAGTGAACTGTGTGCCACACACTGAAAATAAGCAGTTCCATCTGACCCTGGTTTCATAGCGGACTCCATGACGGATGGTCCCTGTCACTTGAGACTGACTGCAGGTACAGAAGTGTACTTCAGGAAGAAAACAAGATCTCAAAATACACCCGGGGGGAAAGCAGCAGCAATCAATCTAAAGCAGCCTTTTTCCTAAACCTTGAGCAATTTAAAAAACCATCATTACATCAAATACAAAAATCACGTAAGACCATCCTTACACCTGCCGAGACAACCGCGGCCGCTGCTCTGCGGCAGAGCTGGTCCCAAAAAATCCCCAGAAAGGAGCAAGGGCCCTTCTAATGGACAACAGCAGAATTGGGTGCAGGGTGTGCTCAGGAGGGGGTGCTGTTATCTGCTGGTGTGGTCCTTCTAGAAGGGCCTTGCTTTTCCACTCTGCATGTTAATGTTTGTACAGCAAACAAGCCCCTGCCGGGGCTCTGGCTGTGCATGGGCTCTGCAGAGCTCTCACCCCACGGTGCCACCTCTCTGATGGCCATTAAGTGTCTAAGGAAGACATAGAGCTGTGATAGAAAGGGAAAATCCTTCCACGCTAAATGGTGAGCCAATGTTTATCTAACCTATTAAGTGACGTCCAGCAGACTTATTGGTGTCAAAGCTTTGCCCATGAAAAAAAGTCTTTCATATTACTGATAAAAATAGTTCTGTTGAAAGAATCACTGCACCACATACAATAGCTGCTGCTGAAAGATCGCTAGAAAAATAGAAATACTCTTGACACAAAGCTGCCCCTTGAAGGAGGAAGGCATGAGGCAGCAAGGAACATTCTCACTGAATGAGTTTGGTTATTAATATTAAACATAAAAGAAGAAACTATTATTTTAATTCTTTTCCTCCTATTTTCCACTAAGGTTACACTTAATGCATTAATCTTCTCAGCGAAGTTTTTACGACCGATTGCCTACACACTATGAGAAGTTTCTCCATCCATTACTCGCAGGGAAACAGGCCCTGCTGTGTAGGAAAATATTTGTTACATCTTATCAGGGTGACACATAATCTAACAACAATTACAGCAAGCCCATATTTTGTACTATTTCGGTTTCAATGTGAAAAATAGTTCTAATATTAAACCTGGGGTGGGTGGGGGTTGTAGTAACCAGTTGAATATTATAAACTGTGATTTCCTTTCTACATGCAATGGTGCCACACTTGGATCCTGCTCTGAGGGTGGATACACATAAATCCAGTGTACGTGCCTCCTATGCAGATGCCATGGTGTGGTACTACCTGAAAGTTGATTCACTGTCTTTATACACACCAAGGTCAGAAATTGCCATGTCTTTCATGTGGCAAGAAGCATTTAAAACACAATTAACCTTTATGAGAAAAACGGGATATGCTCTGAAAACTGACCCAGCTGTGAGACCACTGCTGTGGTCAAGAAAACTCAAAGACTATACACATCCCAAAAACTTTCCATCTTAAAAATTGATCCAGATGCCCTCAATGGAAAAAACTTTGAATCCCTGCTTTCAGTGGCTTTTACCATTTGAAATTGGGGTACCCACAAAGAGCAGCACCAGGGTGAGTGCAGCTGCCCACAGCAGGGTAAAGGGCTTTGCAGGTGTGAGACACACATACAGCCTTGCTTCAGGCTGCAGGATGGCCAGAGGATGTGCTGGTGTTACACCAGCGATCTGTTTTACACCCTGCATCCTTGTTGCCCAGCAGGGCCAGCAAAACACACATTTGGGAAGCTCTTCCTCTGCACTGATGCCTGTACACACATTTGAGATGTGAGGTATATCAGTATTCCTCAAGGTGGGAAACACTCCAGACAGGTGAAGATGATGATGCTTTTTATTTGTTTAGGTAGAAGATACCCTGGTAATCAAGAGCCATTATACCAGCTGGAGTTTAAAATAAATTCCATTGTTTTCATCCAGCCTCAGAATGCCCAGAAGCAAACAGGAGCTTTTCCTGCCTAACAGTTTGATATCCTTAAAATGAACAAATGCAGGTACATTGCCCTGTGCCAGCTCTGGGAGCTGGTTATAAACACACTTTAGGCTCTCAGTTCACTGTCTGTATCTCCTCTACTGATTAATAGCTTTGGAGCCTGTGTATCAATGTACATATTTTAATTGTACACATCCCAGGGAGTCATTGACACCAGCAAAGTGACAGCACTGATATCTTGGGAGTTACAGCCACAACGTTTATTTACTGGGAACATTCTGATAAAGTGAGCAAGCCAGGGAAAAAGCAGACTTTTTTTGTCCTCTAATCACTAAAAATTAAGAACTAGTTTATTTTTATTACAAAACATTTTCAATAACCTTCACTTGGGTTTTTGGTGGGTTTTTTTTTTGGGTACCTATTAAAAATTTCCAAATAGTAGAGGACATGACACTGCTCACTTGACCTTGTAACTGCAGCCACTTCTGGGCTCCCAGCCCTGATTTCCAAACCTGGCATCAGCCTCCCAGCTCTGTCACTGCTCATCTCCACTGGCCGACAGCCCCACAACTCTGAGGGAGCTTGTGACAGCACTCTGGTGTAAAACCAGCCAAAAAAGGAGAAAGAGGAGAGATTTGAGCACGTTTCAGTTTGGAAACCAGGCACTGGAAGGAGCACAAGGACGATGAGGAAGCAAAGAGCACGCTCACATCTGTCTCTCAGCATCTGCAGCAGATGCTTGCTTTTTTTCCCCTAAGAGAGCTCACATTCCTGAATCTGCAATGAAAAGTGGGAAAACTGCACAACCTGAGGTTTTACTGACTGCTCACCATGTCCCCTGATCCACGGCCCCATGCAGACCCTGTCTCCTGTGGGAAGGTGGAATCCATAGGGGTTGTTGAAAGCAGCTGTGATAAAGTCATGTTAGTGCCTCGACTTCCATACTAAGCTCGAACAGCACAGGAGACAGCGAGGCTGGCTGTGGGCTCCTGTGCTCTGGGATAACCTCCCTGCTCAGGCTTCATGCAGGGCCCAGTTCTTTGGTGCAATACTTCAGAGTCCAAGTTAGCAAGAGATTAACTACATGCCAGGAAAGTATTTTGAAAACTACTTTGTTTTACAATTCAGCAGATTTACATCATGTATGGAGCCCTGTTTCCACTTAAGTAATTACAAACCTGCCCCAGTCTCCGTGAGGCTGCTGCGGATCGGAACAGAGAAGATGGACTTTGTGTAATGTCATTTTGTCCAGTTTTAGCTGAGGCCATTGTGCCTGGCTCAGCCTTCCACACACCTGCCCAAGCAATACAATATTAAATAACAGTTTTCTCAGCAGGCAGGTTGCACTGTATGTGCTGCATGTCAGCATCATCTTATATCTTAGGGCTGCAGGTTTGGGGTTCGTTCATAAAGGGGACGGGGCAGTTTTTCCAGCAGCATGTAAGATGTTTGTGCAGGATTCCCTAACAGGAATGGGGTTTAGTCCCAAAAGGGATTCAGTCCAAGTCTAGGGAGTAATACCAGCATGATGACTGTTTGCACTAAAAAGAACTTGTTCCCCAGCTTCCCATTGATTTGGGTGCAGTCACCTGGCAGAGGTTTGTTGCCAGTGCTGCATCTCCCAGTTCATAAGCCCCTGTAGATGCAGTAACTCTGGAGATACAGCAAATTATTCATGAAAAGTTCTGAAATTACAAATCCAAGACTGTGTCTCACATACAGCACATTCTTCCACCAGAGAAGTAATGGCAGAAATGAATTCAGGATTTCCCAAGGCCCAATTCTAAGTCTATTCCTGATTTACACTGCAGTCTTCAATGAGTCATTCCCTGAGCTAACAGTTTCCCAACATCTGTTATTTTGGACATATATTTTAGAGATTATAGGCACATGGGGGTTAAAAATGTGCAGTACCTCTGCACATTTGCCTCTTGCAAGTACAATCTCCAGCTGGACAGGTACTCTCAGGCTATGGTTGATAGCATAGTGGAAATTCAGGAATGTAGGTGTTGAGTTCACTTTTCCCCGAGCATTTCAGCATCTGGAAGGAGCCCAAGGCTCAGTGAAACTCAGGGTTTGGTTGTTCAGTTTTCAAAATCATCTCAGGCATTTGAGTTAGAGATCCCTGCTCTTATAGCTCCAGGCCATGGACTGCAGAAAATGTTACCAAGCAAAACCATTATTTCCTCATTTTAGCACCAGCAAAATGTATCTGAATCATCTTTGCAGAAGATATGTAAAGGGTTCATCCCTTTAAGCTTCCTCTGAAACTCCTGCATGGACAGACCAAACGATTGTCCAGGACCCCTTTCCCTTCCTGTATGTTTGTGGTAAGGAGACCTGCACAGAGACCAGGGCTTCGCTTCCCTACTGAGCTGTGCTCATCCATTCTGAGTTCAACTGTTCTGTATGGATGAGGGAAACATTCCTCAAAGACTGCTTTCTCCACCCCTTATTACCAACATCTATCCCAGCCATATGGCTCACACACCCATCAGCCGCTGTCTGCAGAAGTTATCTGCTTCCATGGACAAAGCAGGAAGTAATCACCATTTAATTTTTGGAAACTATATAGAGCAAACTACTTTTTTTAGAGATGCTGCCTAACCCTCCCTGCTTTTCTTCTGATCCTCTGGGTTTTGAGACTGTGGGCTGCAGAGACCAGCACCCTCGATTTTACAGACAAACATAGTTGATCCAAATCTTAATATAATCCCCCCTTTTATTAGGATGAAAACAAAAACAGATGCAGATTAGCAAATCAATTGTAGGTACAAGAGAAAAAATATGCAGAATGAGAGAACTGACTGCCAAATGCTAATGCTAAAGAATTCAAGCCCAAGGGCTTCATCGCAGGGAGGGACTGACAACTGCAGAGCAGAGCTGGGCAGCTTGGAAAGCTGCTAAAAACCACAGGAGATAACCATGTTGGAGGACGCTGCCGCTTATCCCTTAAATTAAAATAGACATGTTTCCTAAATACAACAAACCTCATGTCTCATGCAACGCAGGCGCCTGCTGCTCTCCCCAGCCCCCAGTACAGGGCTGCCAGTGTGTCTTCTACATCTGGGGTGGAATATATTCCCCCAAACTTCCCAGCTGCCCCAGAAACACAGGATTCCTCAGAGGGGCTGATGGTTGTGCAGTGCTGGGCACCTGCAATGGGAGTCCTTGTTCCCTCCTCCCGGGCACAGTGATGCAGGACCCTGTGCTGAGGTACATGTGGGCAGTGGCTCCAAGCACCACAGTGCTGCAGCTTGGGCCATAATCAGGGCTTGAGAGTGTTTGCACAAGGGTTTGGGCTCTGGGGGTTTTGCACAAGGAGCTATAAGAGCACCTGGGCTGGGGGCAGCCACGCTGCAGCTTGGAGAAAACAGCATCATGCCCTGGAAGGCAGAACTCCTCCCTTGAGAAAATAAGGCAGTTTCTGCACAGTGCTGCTGAGGATGGGACTGGGGATCAAGTCTGGCTGAATCCAAAGGATGGAGCTCTGCTGCAGGGAAACTCACAGGACTTGTAAACACACATTTCTTCCTCCAGGTGGAAGAAGCAAAGAGAGATCCCTGTCCAATGGTAAATCCCTTGTATACAATGGAGCTGTGCTGGTTTACACCAAGGACTCCCAGCATGTGGGGCTACTCCGCGGTCCCTCCCATCATGACCAGCTCTGCTGTGCAGGAGGATGGTGGCCTTCAAAGTTGTTCCTCTCTGACAGTGGGCAAAGGCTCCCTCTAGTCCTACCAAGGGGACCTCAAAGCATTGCGGGCCAGGAAACACGACAGCAGCTTCAAACCCACCACTGGCTCCCCGCTGGAGGCACGGGCGCCTCAAGCAGCCGGCATCACCTCCAACTTCACTTTTTGATTAATGTTCTTCCAAACTTTCCTTGGCTCCCCGCGCTCCCACTTTCTGTCACCCTTCTCATTACAGATGTATCTTTGCATCGAGGAAAGCGGGAGGAAAAATTGTTCTTTCAGGGTGACAGCTGAGCGAGGGCTATATTATTAAAGGTACCAATCATAGGTGCCGAGCTATCATCGCACGATGAATGCACTTGTCAGGAGCCCGCGGCGGCCGGGGGAGAGAGGGAGGGAGAGAGGTAGTGGGACAGCGGCACTCGCTTCCTCACTCCTCTCCTCCCACCCCCCGCTCTCCCTCTCCTTTAATGTTGGCCACCTCTGCTCGCCTGAACTTGGACCTTCAGCGGCGACAATTTCTCTGGCCTCGACAGCACGATTAATTTCTCCTGCCCTCGGCGGGGCCTCCGAGTGCGGTGGAAGTCCAGCTGGCCTGCCGCTGATAAGATGTACCTTTTGATTTGTTTTGTCTTTGATTGCCTTTTCTGTCACCTACAATGGCTGGCCGCCTGGAGACCTCCACATCGCCTGACTGACGGATCTATTTATCTATAGGCTGCTCCCTGGCTTCTCCTCCCCCTCACTCCCCTCCTCCCCCAAACCACCACCTTGTACCACTGAAGTCCCAGTCTAATAGAAGCCGTGAAGGCTCATCCACCATAAAATACATCTGCCATCCTCCTTCTCTCCAAGATAAAAGCCTGTCAGTGTTACTTTCCAATTCCAGGCAGCTTGATTAATGGTGAAAAGCCACTGCAAGATCGACTTCTGGTTTTTACAAGCGCTGTCAGCCAGCCCAGGGTTATGCGAAACGCACTCATAGAAAACAAAACAAAATGAGAAAAGGTTGGGTGGGGAGGGAGGAGAGGGATGGGAAGGAGGGGGTGAGGGTAACCAAATCATATTAGGCTCAAGACTAAATAAAATAGGAACCTGGAGCCATCAAATACCTGTCATTCGGGTGCAGAAATACACTCTGCAGCTCATTGTACCAAGGCAAATTATGGCAATAATAAATCATTGTTGAAGGAAGATTGTTGATAAATTTTTTTTGGATGGTGGCATTCAATAGGGGTGCTGGGACACCTGCCACTGGGCTTGGAGCGAGAACCGGAGCAGGTTATTAGCCTGTCACTCAGCCCTCCTCCTCACACCCTACAGGGATCACAGGCAGTGGGGCTGGAATAAAAAGTCTGGAAAGAGAGAGATTAAAAAAAAAAAAATTAAATAGCTGAAATAGTCCTACAGAAAAAATAAAAAAAGGGAGGGAGAGGGGGTCAAAAGAACTACAGCACTCTTTGCAAGGCTCATTTTTGATAAAGAATATTTTACAACGATCCAGCCTAGTAGTCCTTCAACCACTCCACTCCATTTGCCACTGAGAGGCAGCCCTCTCTGAGGTGAGATGTGACTGATGGAGCAGAATAGTGCAACACATTCTGGAAAAGTCTGGAAAAGTTTACAGCCCAAAAAAGAAAGTACGGAATATTTCTGAACCACCAAGGCTGGGCTTGAACGGTCATAGACTCAATCCTATGACAAGTGACACCATGATGTGTGGAGGTGTGAGTGCTGTGATGTTGGATCCCAACTGGCCCACAGTACTGCAGGACCCTCACTGCTATACAGGGATTTTGTCCACATCCAACAGGAACAAAGACTGCCCTCAGATAAATCACTCATCTGGATGAGCTCAGCAGGATGATGCTTCTTGAACAAATTAAAGAACCAAGTCTCCACCAGGAATACAGCTCTGGGAGGATAAGGAAAGGGCAGAAAGAACTGAAGGAAAGGGGCTGATAAGCAAGGAGCAGACATTGCAAGGGAGGATGGCAAATTAGACAGGGACAAGGAAAAGAGAATGGAAAATAAAATTCCCCAAAACAGGAGAAGAAAGTGTGAGGAAGAAGAAGAAAAATCTAGAGAATAAGAGGGGGCAAAGAAAGGCACAAAGACATTAACAAAGGCAAGAGAAAGGACAGCCAGAGGGGAGGTATAAACACCATGTATAGAGGAGGCAAAACCAGAGAAAGCAAGAGAAGCACAAAGAGAGATGGGGTGTTTGAAAGAAGGTTGTGCATTACAAGAGAAGGGAAAGAGATAGAGGAAGAGTAGAAGGATGAAATGGAGAAGGCAAGAAAAAGACAGGACCCCCGTGAGGATACAGCAGGCTCCCTGGCAACCCTCTTCTGCAGAAGATGATGCCAGGAAAAGGAAAGGGAGAATTAAAAAAAAAAAAAAAAGTATTGACTAGAGAAGTGAATCCACCAAACCCCCAGGTGCAGGTTTTACCTCAAGTTATGAATTAAACCATGTATTCAGTTTTTGTTGCAGAGACCTCCACAGCTACATGCTTTCCAAATCTGTGTGCATGGGGGACCTCAAATCCTGCAGTTCCTTCTATCATACATGTTTTCTCAAACAGCTTGGTTCCCCTCAATTATCTCACCAGCCAAAAGCCATCACATCTGACAATTCACTCCCACCGAGGCTGAGACAACTTCCCTCCAACAACTCATCCGCACGTCTGCAGCATCAGAGCCGCATCATCCGGCCGATGGACTGCCAGGTCCCGGGAATTCGGGGCTCTGGCTGTGGGAGGGCAGGCTCGTTTCCCCAGCCAGGGCGCAGAAACCCGAGAACAATGTCCCCACTGTCCGAGAGAGTGCAATGAGAGAGCCCCGGCGAGAGCAGACGGGAGGGGCGGCAAAGGAGAGGTGACAGAGGGGACCAGCGGAGCGGGCACGGAGGAGACGGGGGGGAAGGAGCCAGAAGGTCGGTGAGAGGCAGCGGGCTGGGAAACCACCGCGTGGGTTCATCACGCAGAGGAAGCCACCACAGGCTCCCTTTGGAGCAGGAGCACAAGACAATTTTTTGCATCTGGCTGAAGGTAATGACTTCCACACTTCAGCTCTTGTCACCAGCGAGTCTGTTAAGGGGACGCATCCAAAGCCTGCAGAGATCACAGGGAGACACGGGCTCCTGTTCTCACTCCTGTCCTACTTGCACCCAGACACAGGGGCTGCACCCGGGCAGCAGCTCTTCCCAGTGTCCCGGCTGGGAGCTCTGTCTCAGCATTGCCCCCAGCTCCAGCAACTCCTGCTGCCCGTGCTCTACAGGCACCACTCACACCCTGGTTTCTGAAGATTCCTCGACACAGCATAGCTGGAGCTTCTGCACCACCACGTGCAGGGCTGAGTCCCTGGATCCAGCCAGATGACAGGATTGGGAAGGGGAGGTGTCAGAAACAGGGAAGACTCAACTTTAAAAACTAAACAAAAAAATAACTCAGGAAAGCATGGTAATATCCCCTCCCACATGTTAATTTTTAAAGTGATAATGTTACTTCTGTATTCCATTACTTGGGGGAAAAACAGTTTTCTATAAAATGGATAAGTATTTCAATTTGAGTTAAAACAGTAGGTAACTATAGTTCCCATTTATTGCTGGCCAACTTTATTGTCAGTCCCTAATAATTGCACTCTGTTAACCACATTATAAAGAATCTATATTGAAATCTCACATCTTTTTTTTTCCCCCCAGCTAGTTCTTCAAAACAGAAGTTTTTGTGTATCTTCATTATTATGTCTGGATTTAAGTTCTACTTCAGAGCCATAAGATATAACCTCCTCTGTATACACATTAGCAATATTGATGCTTTTTATTTTCAGTATCTTATTCCCTCCTATTTTAGGAATAAAAGTATTTAATTTTTCTGTCAGTGCAAGAATCTTTGCGTGAAATGTAATTTTGTTTCAAACATGGGCTGTATTTTGACTATGATACAGTAAAAGAAGGAACGAGTATTTCAGAAATATGGCTAATTTCCGTAATTGCACTAAACACCATTTTTCATCATTAGACAAGTAGACAAAGTAACAACTACAAGAAATATTTCACTTCTCCTATGAAAAACACCAGAGTTTTCTTCCAGGAATAAGATTTTCTCTACTCAATAGCTGACTTCATTTAAAAAAAAATAAACTACAGAATTCAGTACCTTTGTCTGTGATAATCTCTCTCATGCAGGGCTTGAATGTCACAAGCATTCAAACCTGGCAGACTGTTCCCCACTAAACTAGACCGTGGGAGCAACATCACCATCAGCTTTGAATGTGACAGTGGGTCACAAACTGCACGGTAGTCACACTCTGATTCACATATGCAAGGGGTGAGAAAGGAGAAGGGATCTGCACATACTATGACACCTTTTTTCCTCCCAGTGAGCACAACTTGCTGTGCCAGCCTGATGTAGTGCAGTGGCTTAGCAGCGTCACTACGACCACAAACTGGCTGTCTCGAGAGGCAGACAGAGATGGATAGCAAGGACTGCCTGATCAATGGACCTTTTGTCCAACCCTTTATCACAAACAATAGGAGCTGCAACAATCCAAAATATATTCAGGTAAATACTGGGAACTAGCAAGCCAAATGCTGCTATGGAGGCCAAAGACAACTCCCCAGCACTGGAAACACATCTTTTCTGGGTTCCAAGTGGTGACTGTCAGGATCCTCAGCCCTGCTTCAGCCTGTCCATTCTTTTATCATCCCAAATTCTCTCCAGGCCTGAGAGCTGCATGTAGTTTTCCAGACCACTGACCGCAGGAGTGATGGGCTCAAACTCACTATTAATGTGAAGAGCTATAGCAGCAGCTTTATTGAATGGCTCCAGCCCCTCTGGGCATCTGTATTGCACGACTTGGGTACAGGTGATAGGCACCTAAGATTAGAGAGACTGATAACTATATATTCCTAAAGGGCCCTGTCCCTCTGGATAGATTTTTTTCAGAGGATGAATTTGCTTTGTCCAATCCAGAAGGCAGGATCCTGCCAGGACTATCCACACATATCATCACTTGCCTTCAGAAACAGCAGCCGCCTTCCCTCACACAGAACCAGAGCAGGGTAACCCCATCCCACCCATGCTGGGACAGGAAGTAAGTATTCATTTAAAGATCCACAGAACACAGACATTGGAGAAGGCAAGAAAATTAAACATTTACATCTGAGAGTTGCTAAGCTTTTTAGACAGAAATACAGAAAAGTAGTTTTACACGGTCAAGTGCTCTTGTTGTTGTAAGATGAAAACAAATTGTGTGGAGCTCATCTCGTGCCCATTAAAAGGTCATGCTGGGCAAAGACCACACTGGTATGAGAGGTTTGGATAGCCTAAGAATCACTTCCACAGAGGATTGAAGCTCTGACATGAGAAATACCTGTTTTGTGCAAGAACCTCCCACCGGAGATCTACCCGTGGAACACAAGAATATAGGATGGGGGCTTTTACTCAGGTCTTCAAGCTGTGGGCTGGATTTTGGGCTAAATAATGATTTTTTTTTCCCCAACAACTAGAGGATGTTTCTCCTTCATTATGCTCATACAAAGCTCCCTGATCTGTAGCAATGTAACATCCTTCAGGCAATTTCATTATGTCTCCAATAACACCTTCTAGAACCCCAATAGCATCAATCTGTCACCTCTACTTTGGGAGAAGATCCAGATTTGAGTTGATTTTATAGCTATTATGTTTAACGACTAAAACCATAGAGAAATGGTTTTGTCTTCTCTTACAGTAAAGTGTTAAACTTGATGAATTGTGGGCACTCAGAGCTCTGACCATCACTTAATGGATTATGCATAAAGGAAGATATTCTGCAAGGGTGAAATAAAATCCAGACTATGACATATCAGCAATTTTGCAGGAATAGAGGAAAACCTGACCATGCTGGCACATGGACCACTCATTTCTCTTTCCTGCAGCACCCCTCTTTCTTACAGGCATGAGCTCACTGCTCACACACTGATTTGGGGATTAAGGTCAGAATGAAGTGTATTGCTTCATTAATTAGCTGTTTCTAGACACCCACTTTATATACATAGATGCATACAGTTTTTATCCATATTTCAATCTCTACAGTTGATATTTTTTTCTGGTGCTTCAAGAACAGGCAACATGGATAGAAGGGGCAAGTCCAGAGATGGCACAGTATAGACACTGAGCCAGGACTCTTGCAGTAATCAGCTGTAGGACTGGGGGCAAGTCCTGTCCTGCTCTACATAATGGGTTTTTTTTGTTNTTTTTTTTTTTTTTGTTTTAAGGTTGAGGTTTTTTTATTTAGAGTGTACAATCTTTGGAGCAAAAGATCTCTGTAATGTTGTAATTACAGGCAGTCCCCATGAAAATGAGACCTCACATGCAAAACAAACATCTCCTGCACTATAAGTAGCAGCTGAGAACTCCCTTCATAAAAATGAAAACCCTTCTGGTTTATTTGCTCTACAGCTAAGGCTCTTCTCTTTCCACATGTGAGATACCCCTGTCACCACTCCAGTTTTAAGGATCACGTAAGCTTCCAGCTATCCACTACAAAAAAGGTGGATACCTGTGTTTAAAGTTAAAAATTACTTCAATGTACTTCAATCACAGAAAGTAGTGTCAGACCCCCTGGCTTGTGCTACTGTATTCCATCATTAAATTAGATAAGCCTTATCCCAAATGTTGGCTTGCTTCCACCAGCCAGTGCTGCTTAAGAAATGGGAGGCACTGAGATAAGAGGCAGCTCTTTTCTACATACTTAAAGAAGTTAACATGTCCCCCCATAAATCTCTTCTCCTTTCAAGAGTTACTCAAAGCAAGGGGGATAGGTTAAAAGAATGCTCTTCTAATAACTTAAAAATCAACAGTCCAAGCTTCATCCTCAAACATCCAAGATAAAAGTGCTTAGAAACAGAATTATTTTAACAAACACACTTCCCTATCTTACAAGTTTCTACATCTGTAGAACACAAAGAACACTCTGTATGGTGCAAAGGGAACATCAGGTCAGCCTGAGATTCCAAGGTTAAACAAATCATTGATTTCTATAGCACACAGGTATTCTGGGTTTGTCCAGCAGGCAGCTGCCCCTTTGCATTTTAATCACCATCTCCAAGTGTACAACACACTCACAGTTTGTTGTCAGCAGTCTTCAAAATCCCAGAGCTCAAGATGCACTCAAATACAGGCCCATCATACACCACCCCTCCCCAGCTTCACGAGGATACATCTCCTCACTGCCTTGGCTCCTGCACTGTTTCTTCCCACAATTCCTCTGTGGCTTCTCACCACACACTCGCCAGTAACTCTCTGCAGCTGAGCTCTGCAATCCCAAATCATTGGGTAAATGACCACATCTGTGGTCATGGGGAGCCCTTGCTCTACATGCACTAGGTACAGTTCTGTACCCCTTGGGAATCCAGCAGCAGCAATTCCGTGTTCTTGCATTGCCAAGAGATAAAGCTATTTAAACAAAAATAAAATTCATGCTTATGTAGTGAAGTTAATCAGGCAAAATATTCTGTTTGCTCTTCCCTGCTCCCTGCTGCATTTTTCTTTTATAAATCTTCACACCACAGGTACACAGAAGAGACACCTAAGAGCTGTAAGAACATCAGAGGGCATCAGACACATTGAAGATTAAAGTGGATAATACTAATCTGAGATTTCAGATAGCTAATATTCTCCCAGGCCCCAGCTCATACCAGTTTTGGAACCATCCACTTTAGCCTTAATACCTAAAGAAGCGGAATCTGGGGTTTTGTATATGTGTCATGTATCCTAATTTTCTCCAAAGCAATATAAAAATGTCTGAAACAGTTTCTTTAAAAATTATTTATTTGCTGTTCTCTGTTTTTGTTTGTTCCCTGTGTTTTAAGCTCTCAGGTATTCCTATTACTGAAGAATTAACTGGCCCAGTCTTCTTGTTCTCCAGCAAGAAATACCTCAGAGCTGGCATCTCATCTCCGACCTTGACAGCCTCTTCTGTGATGACAAAGTATATCATGTTTGTGCTCATTCAGTCTCCAGCCCCTCTGATACAGCTGCCAAAGGAGGTGCCAGTTGTCAGGGTATTTCCTTTCTGCCAAGCACTGCCAGCTTGGCTGGCATCACGTTGGCAATAGCCAGAGGATTGCTACAACCTGGCCCACAGAAGAGTTTCAATTTTAGCAGATCCATTCAGTGGCATATTATAAACCAGCAGCTTAAAGTCTAGCTGCCTAATTAGGTCCCCAGCTTAGAATATTGATTTTCCTTTTAAATGCTCCTTTTTTTGTCTTCTTTCCAATCCCATGGACTGTCTCAGCCTAGGCTTAAGTGGCAGACTAAAAGGCTGTAACAGCAACTGCCCCTTGACAACACGCTTGAAAAATGTTAGAAAATATTATAAATGTTATGAACTCCCTGAAAGATTATTTTCAGCATTGTAGCTTAAAACAACCTCAATCCTGGCCCCACCTCTAGGAAATACAAATAAATATTGGCGAACTCTGCTCCCAACTTCTTACTTTGTACGACGCCCACCGGCGTAGCAGGGAAAGAAAAGAAAGAACAAGCATTTGGAACAGATTTAACGTGCATTTCCCTGATCCAAATTGCCTCGGAGCCGGCGCCTGGAATCGCAGTGTAACATTGCCACCCGGCGGGCAGCCGCTCCCCGTGCCAGGGTCTGTCCTGCGGGGCGGTTTTTGGCAGCCGCAGCCCCCCAGGCAGGACAAGCCGGGGTTGTTCGAACATCTGCGGGCCGGGGCCGGCGGAGCCGCTCGTCCCTGGCCGCGCTTCAAACCGCGACCTTTCCGGGAAGGAAGCCGGCGAAGGCTGGGGTTTCGTGGCAGAAAGCTGGCAGAAGAGCTGAGGGCCGGCCGAAATACCGAGCAAACCAGAGTGTCAGAGCTGTCACTGCTGTCCCTCCCTGCACGCTTTCGCCGACAGCGCCCTTCTCCCGCAGCCAGCACGGACCTGGACGGACTCGCTGGGGAAGGGTTCCAGCCCGCCGCCAGCACCAGCCGCACACCCGGAGCATGTTCACTAGTCCAGGGAGCGAGGGCTCACCGAGGACCTCACAGTGTGTCCCCACCACATCTGTAAGCAAACAGCTCACAGAAACCCGTGAGAGACTCCCCAGAGCTGTGGTAAAACTGAAGGCCACCTAAAGCTTGTATTCCTTGCTGCAAGAGGGGACAATCAGGGAAAGCAGCTACCGAGCCACTCGGCTTCCCCTCCTTTACTGAAAGCTGGTTGAGAAATCTGCTTCACTAATCAGTCTGTTTACCGAAGGACAGGGTTACCCCCTGGAGAAATTATGGGAGCACAGCCATATACTGCTTAGAGTAAAGCAACAACCTTTAAAGTTGCAGCCAAAAGTTATTTATTTATTTATTTTTAAATATAAAAACCCAACAACAAACAAAATGCTTCAGAAATTAGGAAAATTGTCCATTTGTTTGCCATCTCAAAATTATATGGAGATGGGCCCTAAGAGTAAGAGAACAAGAATAAAATAGATGATTTTTAAGGCTTCCTGAACAATGGCAAAAGGGACAAAAATCAAGCACCCAGCAGTTAAATGTTATGGCAAAAGCTTTCACATGAAATCTGCAGTGCAGAAGAAAAGGCCGTGTCAAGAATTTTGCACTTAAAATGCCACCAAAATGCCAGCAGAAAGAGGATCTCAGGCTTTGCCCTGGTGTTGGTGTCTCCCCCATCTCTTGCAGGCAAGTCATCACATCTACAGTGATTCCGATTAGTTCTGTGATCATGTGTGATGACTTAATATTCCTCCAGCAACCACAGTTATTAATGCAAGTTTCCTGGTGAAAAATAAAACAGCAAGGGAGATATCAAGCTGCTGTTTAGAATGACAACCAAAATCTTGGCTGAATTTCTTGCATCCATACCAGTATTGTCAGCTAATTTGCTTTCAAGTACTGGGGTATTTCTATTCAGGAGGAAGTCAAAATTTTCCCTTACTCTAAGTTTAGAAACTCAAGAGGGTATATTGGGAATATTGGCAGCTTTGCATTGTTTCAATTAACATCCTATTACTACTATCATGATACAAAAAGATTGGCACTGTGTCTCCCACAGAAAGAATTTTTATTAAACTGATGCATCATGGCCCCACTCTCCCACTATTTATTTGTGCAGCGCCTTTTAAAATGAAACTCAGAAAAAAAATCCAAAACAAACCAAGCATTAGCTCCAAAGATGTACTTTATTTCATTATAAAGCAGATTTTTTAGGCATTATTTCTTTTTTGTGAACATCCACTGTATGACCAGAAGGTCCTGCTTTGAGGACATAGCTGCCTCATAGTAGACAAAGATTTCACCACTAGACAACAAAAATACAGATGCACAGAACAAGTGCTGCTTAGACACTGAAGAGAGAACAGTCTAAACTGTAATCAGTTCAAACAGATGATATGACCAAAAATACAAGTACAGCTCCAGCCCAGCCGGAGCTTCATGCCCAAAAAGGTGGAGTCTTTTATATTGAAACAAAGTTTGCACTGGGCTTCCTGGAAAAACAATAACAAAAATACCCAAAGCAGAACCACACCACGCTACTTCCCTCTCCTTTTAAAGTCACTCTTTAACTGTCCCCATGTCACATCACAGTTGTGCTGTGGTGCACTAGTACTTGATGAAAAACAGAAAAATGATAGAACATACAGTGAAGTAATAGTAAATGGCTGACAGTGGGAATTTCATGGATCCTTTATTCCAGTACTTTTATTCCTTTTCCAATTGTGATCCTCACCCCAGGAGTTTGACTTTTAGTTGATAGGTGCGTCTCATTCCACATTTGCAGATTCCTCAGGCATTTGGTACCCGAGGCTCAGGGCATTAACAAGGGCTTCTGGATGTCATCCGTGCTCCTTGGGTCCGTAACAGTCCCACCACTCCCAGCAGGAACAGTGACTCACATACTGCGAGCCCAACACACAAGAATGCACAGGAGGCATGTTGATGCAGTGCAGAGAAACATCCCAGCATCACAACTCCTCATTTTGGTTTCCATGTTGTCAAATACTGATTGAGGAAAAGTGTATTTACAAGACTCGTACACAAATATTTGCATTTGGTCCTAGGCACCTGATTAGTACTGACAACCTAAATTAAAATGGAAAATTAAGTATTATTCTGGTCCATTAAAGCCTTTGCTGTAACCTCCCCAATTTGAAGGTGTGATCTTCAAATAAAGGAGGAGTCCTAATACCTTCTGAGAAAGTATTTTTCTATGTACTACTCAAATCCATGAGATTATAGGATGTAAAAGCCTTCTACATAAGCCCCTTGGTGGGGTTATCTGACAAGGGTCTCACATCTAGATCTATAGAAACAGACAAGTAACATACATTCTTTCCACAGTCCTTTGTGGTAATGAGACTCAAAATTCACTAGATATGAGTAGTCAGATAACATCCTGATCACTACAAGCCTAGAATTCATTATCAAGGAGAGAAACTTTGCTCCAGAAGAGAGCACAAGCAGATTTGCATCTAAGCAGCCATAACACTCATTTTTTTCAGCCAGCATCAGAACCAGCAGTACTGCCACTAATGGCAGTGAACACTAATTAGAAGGCTTTACAAAGCTGCCGGTTTGACCAAGTTTCAAAGTAGCAACTCTTAGGCACAGGCTCTGGCAGAATCGAGATTGACCTGAGTTTTCTGCTTATGGAAGAGAGGTGGTGGGAAAGGACACATTCCTTTCTTATTCAGAAACTTGACAACAGTCTCAAGCCAATACTCAACATCTGACAAGGTCTAGTGTAGAAATTACAAGACAAGACATTTGGAATTAGAGATATCATTTAGTAAAAAGAAACAACTGCCTTCCAAATCTGCCATACTGAAAAAATACCCAAACACATTAAACACTGTTTGTGCTTGCAACCATAATCATGGAAACTTGAGCATTAGATGGGGAGATTTTTCTCACCATTACTGCAAAGGAGCTGCAAAAACAAGTTAAATGGAAAAAAAATCCCTTCCAAACATTCATTTAACAAACATTTATTAAAACTTGCAAAGGTTTCTGCTTACTAAATTTGAAAGGGGCTCAAAAAAATCCCAAGAATTGTTGAACTAAATTCAAGTCAGAAAGCTGACTCTCCTAATACATAATTAAAAAACAATTTTCTTAAGAAAAAAATTTTTGCACATTTTCCTTATCAATTTATAAAATGCAAACCGTATGCTAGAAAAGTTTGAACATAAGGGAATGTGCTTTGGAAACATTATTAAAATATGTGTTTCTACAGAACGACATTATCAAGTTTATGATACTTCTTTTCGCCTGACTGGCTACACTTTTGAGAATGTCCCTCCCCTCTTTCCTGGGTCCATGAGAAGCTAGGTTTAGAAAAGAAGAGCTCCCATACTGCCAACTTCACTCTGTTCCTTTACAAAAATTTCAAAGTACTGATAAATGATAGTGACAGCGAGCAAAATTCCAGTTCCAGACCCAATTGCCCCAAGGAAGTCTGCGAGCACAGAGAGGGCACCGATGCAGAGCCCACCAAAGGCAGCAGCTGTGGGGATGTACCTGCAAAACACAGAACAAGAACAGAAAAGGGGCCATTAGAGTTTGCTCAGGATAGTAACAAATACAGAAGGTTAGTCATACAAGGGATCTATGGCAAGTAACTATATCAGAGGCAAGATTTTTTAGAAAAGCAATCCCATCGAGAACAGAAAGACCACTATAATCTAACCAGGTGGTTAAAAAAACAAGAATGAAACTGCATGAATGGAAAAAAGTCAAGGGCAGAATACTCTCTTCTCTTACAGGACTACAGTCCACGGTAAGGAACATGCAATAATGCCAGTACACTGGGTGAGGAAATGAAAAGCTCAACCTGACTGGAGGGGAAAAGAATGCTCTGCTAAGGTGATAAGGTATTAATTACAGTCAACCATGCAACTAAGCACACTGATTAAGCTTATGGCTACCCTGAAAAAATGATATAAATGAAAAAATTTAACAACAGGAAAATACAAGCTCCTGAACTTAAGGCTAATTCTCTAATTGTAAGGTAAGAATAAGCTGTACTGCAGAAGTCTTCCATTAATGAGACAATATTCTATGCCTCATGCATGTAACATTGAAGCTGAAAGAATATCTGTGTTCTAGGATTTAGACAATGGAAGTCAAAGCAAAATTCGCCACATGTTTGCCCATAACACTTTGCAGAAACAGCCAGTGAAATGTGCAGCTCACCTGTTGAGTTCATGTACCATTGAAGTTTCTCTGTGGCCTCGCATTACCATTTGTTGTTCTTTCAACTGCTTGGCAACCTGAATCGAATCAAGGAAGCAAGACATTGCAGTAAATGGTGGTGGGCTTGGGCTTTTTTCGTACTGTTTTGGGGTTTGGATTGTTTTCTACACTATTCACCTGAGCTTAAAATATCCACTATTTTAACTTCAGACAGATTGCAGACACAGGCACTTTTCTACCTGTTGATTACACAAAGTTTTTTGGATAATTCTAGTGCTATTGAGAAACGGAAAATCTGGACATTGGTAGGCTCTCATACACATAATTCAATCTGTGTTCTGCCACCTACCCTTCTCCTGATTAGGATTTAGTAGGTGTTAGTGAAACCATCCTATCAAGTGTCCACTGAGTTTCAGTTTCCACATTCAGTGGACTATTTGTGGGGCCAGACTAGAAACCAGACTTTAGAATCCTTTCTTGAAACATTATTCTTAAATTGGACTTCTGGAATTATACAGGGTTACAGTGGTACCCTGCAAACTACAGGTAACAAACTGTAGCAGGGGAATTTCTGAAGGTNGGGTTACAGTGGTACCCTGCAAACATTTTACTAACAACTGCAGGTAACAAACTCTAGCAGGGGAATTTCTGAAGGCGCTCATCACTGATTCCATGTAGTAAGAAAACACACTTTCAAATGAATAGGCTGCCAGTTTTCCACTATATAGCAAACATTTACATAATTTTATTTCTGACCTTGTTTACGTGAGCTTAACATAATTTTACTTAGTACCAGAGAAGTATATTAAAGTATTAAAAACTGTATGTTGGCTTACTCTGAAATAAAAACCTGACTATATCTGGCTGCGAGTGCCTCCCTGTGTGCCTTGACAAGCAGCAAGATCCAAGTCCAAAACAAGAGTGCTCATGCTCTTACAGTAACTGTGCAACTATTACATATTTGTTAAAGAATGGATTAAACCATTCCATATGGCTGCCAAACTTTATTTCCTACAGAAAACCACACAATACAAACACACCATGCTGACAGCTATTTTCCTTCTTGTTTTCCAATTCCAATTTCAGAATGATATAGTCCCTGAATACTAAATATCCTGTAGCAAATGGAAACTGTGAGAAGCTAGGCTCAGGCACACTAATGCACTGCACTATATTCTTCATTATCAGCACTCTCAAGTTAAAAATAACAACCTGTAGTTAATCTTCCCACAAAAGAAGCTCAGAACTCTCTATGCCATTGGCTGCTTGCGCTTTACCTGCAAGTTCTTAAGTGGCAACTGCCTTGCACATGGTGCACCTGTCATGTGGCACTGAAGGAGTTCCAGCCTCTCCTGTTACCTTGCCTGCTCTCACACTGATCAGATGTTTCTGTGTTCTAAATTCCTTAATGCCAATGAAAGCAACTATTCGAGTTTTGATGTTGTTTTTGGAAAAGCAGTAAAAAAGAACATCTTCCCCACTTAAAAGAAAGACACAGTCCCTGTTTACACAAATTATAAATATTACCAACAAAATTATCAGTGGAACAGCTATTTCAGAACAAAGACTTATTCTTACAGCACTGTTTCATCAGGTAAGCTGACATAACTTGCCATTTTAAACTTACATCTTTGGCAGAGGAGCCAGAGACTTCAATCCATGTCTTAGAGAAGAAAGCGCAGGAGCCCAACATAAATACAATATAAACAACTGCATGTACAGGGTCTTCCAACACTGAAGAAAAGGACTCTGGAGGTGACAGATAATAACAGAGTCCACCAACTGGATAAGCACGAGCAGGGCCCCCAGAGGATGTGTCCTGGAACAAGGAAGAAAGCAGTCACCAAACCTTCTCACTGTTTCTTAGACATTAAGCGAAACCTGGGTTTGTATCACCTTTGTGTCACTGTGTATCATTAGTACTGCAGCAGCACACAAAGACTCCACTTTACTATCACAAGTAGTTTCTCTATGCAGAAATGCAATAATGACCAGAAAAAATACTTCTGACAGCAGAGAACAGCCCAAGGAAAGAGGTGAATGAAGACGTAACTTCTACATTCATCACAGCAGGTCTCATACACTACCATTAATTTAAACACATTACTAATTTAGGAGCTTAGTGTGTGTGATCACTGTAGAAACGTGTGTTAATATTCAGAGACCATCTTTTCAACCCCACATTTTAAGGGTGCTTTATAAAGCTACATGCAAGATTAGGAGGGATACTCACAGACCAAGTGCCCAGCAGGCTGACCAGTAAGTTGCCACTGAAGCGGGCAGAAAGCATCTGGGAGATGACGTATAAGTTTGACACCAGGGCAGACTGAAGGATAATGGGAATGTTGGAAGTGTAGAACAACTTGATAGGGTAGGTGTTGTACTGGCCACGGTAGCGAGCAGATTTGATAGGAAGATCCACTCTGAAGCCCTGAGAAGTTTTCAAAAGAAAGTCTCTCATTAAATCTGGACATGAACCCATGTCAAAGGTCATGAACTGCAAGTGCAAGGCTTGACAGCAACAGAAAAAAGCTGCAATGATTTTGTGCAAGTAGACATACTTCACTCAGAGGGCTTCCAGGGGAAGCCTTCTGCAAAGGGCCTGCAATCCTGTAGGATTGTCTAAACACACACACAGGGATGAAGGGGATGAAAGATGAAACTTCAGATTTCTTCTGATGTCTACAAGAAGACTGAAGAAAGCATCCAGGAAGAGAAACATTAAAACATCCTGGATTCTTCAACAGATATATTTGCTGCAACAAACAGCAAGAGACACACAGGCCTAAAGACTTCAATATATTCTCCAGCAAAAAGCAATAGCAGCTGGGTTAGACAATATCACATGTGTATTTTCATCTGGGTTTTTGTTTGTTTTTTGGTTTCTTTTTTAGAGCCCAAAGTAGGCCTTAAGTCTTCTGTGTGGCTACAGCAAGTGTGGGAACTGATTAAGAAAAGGCAGAGCATAATGAAAAACCAGATGTTGCAGGTTAAAAAATTAGTCTTGTGAAAATATAGAAGTGAAATGTAGAAGGAAGTGGACCTATTTCCATACAAACAGTTTTACAACCCTCATTACTCCAACTGACCTGGAAATAAATTACAATTGCAAAGACAAAGATGGTGGCGATCAGATTCATGAGGTTGGGGAGATTCTGACGGTAAAAGGCCTCACGAAGAGCTCTGACTTTGTCTGTACGAGTAGCCAGAAGATGAAACAGAGCAATGATGGCTCCCTCAAATTCCATGCCTAGGAAAGGAAAAGAAAAAACAAGTCAGAGGTGAGCTGAGATTATCTCCAAATTTCAGTGCTTTGTTCCACTAGGGACACTTTGGTACTACAGGATTCAGAACGGGATTTCTCCAATTCAAGTTCAGTAAATATCTTGTGAGATACCATAAACTGAGAAGGAAATAAACGTCTTTGTGTTTGGACTTTGCACAGCACCACTTGCTGCATTAGCAAGATTCACTACATGCCAACTACAAAGCTCAGATACCAGTAACAGCATTTGCCATTCTGTTAACACAGTGTAAGAAAAAAAAAAGAAAGATCTTGCCTTTTTGTACAAAATTTTTGTTAAGAACATAGTCTACTCCACATTACCTCGCCCTGTGTTCACCGTGGTGGGGCTGAATGCTTTCCACACAATAGTCTCACAGATATTGGTAGCAATGAAGAGAGAGATGCCAGAACCAAGACCATATCCTTTCTGAAGGAGCTCATCCAAGAGCAGAACTATCAATCCAGCAACAAAAAGCTGCAGTAGAAAAAGGAACACAGCATTAGTTCCATGCTTTTTTCATTTTGTTAAAAAACTGATGCATATTAAAAGATAAGAAAACACCATAGGAAGAAGAAGGCACACTTGGATCCTTTTTTTTCTGTGCATGTGGGGTAGGTTGTCCATAAGGCTGATTTTTGATCCTTTCAAGGGAAGAGTAAGTAGACTAGACTAGAAATTACCTGGATTGTGATAAGCAGGCAGATACCAGCACCCATTTCCGATGGGTCTCCATACATTCCAGTCATTACATAGACAATAGACTGCCCAATGGTAATGATCATTCCAAACACTGTGGAATAAATAGAAAAATGTATGTACTTGTTCTGGAGCTTATGACAGAAGGCAATTAGAATCCTAGTAGAGGGAGAGTGAGCAAGTGTCTCATGTGATATTTAGATGCCAGCCAAAGTTAAACCAGAACAGTTGGGAGGGGCTGCATAAGTCACGAGATACTTAAAATCAAGGACAAGTTAAGTTTATGATCTGAAATCTACCACTGAAACAAAAAAACTTCAGAAACAAATATACTTAAAAGCAAGTGGGTTTGGTTACCAAAGACTGTTTTAGATACTGAAAACTCTGAGGGTGTTAAGATATTACCTTACCAATTTATGGTTCTTTTTTCCAGTAAACAGATCAGTTACAAGTGTGGGGCAGCATTAAATAGCTAAAGAACACTAATTTTTTTCTAAAAGTCATTATCAACTGAGCACAGAGACCCCTTATTGCTGAGAAAGAACCATGCTTGAAACTGCAAGGTATAAACAGCTACAACAAACATCTCAATCACTGTGAACATTTTAGGTTAACGCTGACCATCACAGTTCAAAAGCTGAGTCCCCACAGTCTATATATTGCTTTGCTTATCTGGGGAGATTACAGCAGCAAAGCCAATTGCACAGATACTTTTCCTTTTCACACCTTTCTGAAGCTTAGCAGCCAACAAGGCAGAGAGCAATCAGTAAAAGATTGATGAATACAGACATCTGGAGCAGAACATGAACACAGCACATGAGAATCCCACATTTCTGACTCCACCATTCATCATACGTTAAATTTACACTTTCTACTGTTGGTGACAGATACTCTAAACCACAATACGAGCTGTTACTCACATTTCTGGGCTCCGTTGAAGAGAGCTCTGTCCTTTGGGGTGTCACCAACTTCAATTATCTTAGCACCTGCCAGGAGCTGCATGATGAGCCCAGAAGTGACAATAGGTGAAATGCCCAGCTCCATCAGTGTGCCTGTCAGACACAGGAAGAACAATGAAAGAAAATACTGGGGTGTACCATGCCCAGGCACTTTTGAAGTTCAACGTTCCCCCCCGCCCTTTACATCATGATGGAGAAGATCTAAAACTCCACATCTCCATGTATGTAAAAGGCATCAATGATAACATAAGCTTGTTAGAAGTCAGTCTTCTTACTCTGCATAAAACAAACTATGATATAGACTAAGAAGACAGTCCAAATGATACAGAATGACAAAGTGAATTTGGGAAACTGTCACCACTATTAATTCATACCTGCATTAGAAAGCCTCCTCAAGAAACTGAAATCTGTATAAACTACAATGCATTTCAGTCTGCTGTGAGATAGACTCGAAGATGTCACCCAGGAAACCACAGCACACATATAATAGGATTTGAAACACAAATCACCAACCTTGGAATATTTACAGAAGATTGCAACAGCAGCAATGCTGTTTTTATGCATATAATTTATCTAACCATTTCCCTCAAAAAAATGCTAAGTTTTTATGCATATAATAGAATGCACACAGCCAACCATAAACTCATTTTGTAAGTTGTGCCTTTCCCAACAGCACACTGGTTTTTGCTGCATTACATAAAAAATTATAATAACAAAAAAAATTTTCCCTCTCTACTTCAGTTTTTATCTTCATTACAACAGAGTGCAACACAAAACAAGTCCAAACTCATTTTCATTCATGCTAAAAAAAAAAATGCCCTCCTGAAAGACTGACCCTACCTCTATTTGATGCCAAAATCACTCTCATCCAGTAGAAAGGATCTGCTGAGTCTGATGACATGATGCCAAATAAGGGGATCTGCATTTCCAAGCAGAGATTAAATTAGAAACTTCATAGCATGCTTCAAACATTTCAGCCCTTCCTTAAAAACACAAGAAGGAAACATACCTGGCAGCATACTAGGAAGATGAAGAGTGTGATAGCTGTCCATAGTACCTTTTCCTTAAACTGAATCTAAAGGGAAAAAAAACACAAAACCAAAATCCAACACCAGATGACAAAGCTGTCAAGATAACAGGACCTAGTCAATCAAGCAAACTTTCAGAGCAGCACATTTGATTTTCTTGTAAAGGGACAAAGTACAGGACATCCTAAAGAAAATAACTTACAGTTCATCCCTTTTATCCCATATAAGATCAAGGAAAATTACAAAGCTTTATTGAAAATCTAATCCAAATAAACAAGCTTATGTCAATGGAAGGTAATTCCAGTCCTTCCACAGAAACGAGTCTTACATTTTCATTAGCAAGAGCTTATGATGAGAAAAAACCAATAATACAGAGCAGCTTATCTTAGCAAATAATCTTAGATTAGAGCTTATGAAGCAAAGATTTTCAAAGATTGCTGTTTTAACCTACTCTGGTTTACACTCTGTACTGCTCCCAACATCTCACCACACACTGCTGTGGCATAACCAAATCTGCACAACTGCATTTACCAGCAAATGTATTCTTGTACAGCCCCATCCACAACACAGGAGGAGCCAGACAAGGATCTCACTAAAAACAATTGTGCCAAAAACTGCCATTCTCCCAGCAAGGAAGAAAGCCCAAATTCCACAAATGCAACCTGTAAACATTTTACATTACACAAATACAAACCCATGAAGAAAATTTTATTAACTTACCTTCCGTTCTGGCTTTTGGATTTCAGGCAAGATAACACAGAAGGGCTTGATCACTTCCAGAAATTTTACTGTATGGAAATAAGTTAAAAGACAAAGTGAACACAGAGATACAAGGAATACTGGGGTGAGCTCAAGCAAATTCAACTTGGACGTGTACATACAAAAAAAAAAGGCCCAGTTGTGGGGATTTTTTGTTGACTGATTCGTTTGTGGTTTGGGGTTTTTGTATTATTAAATTCTTATCTGTTCTAGATAGGCAGAGATTCAGCTTGTACATTTTAAGTACAGTATGAACTGGAAACAGAACTAAAAAAAAAAGTCAAGAGTTTTCCTATTTCATTGTGTAGGTTGACAGCACCAAAAAACCCTGGTCATCGCTTTGCATGAGTTTATCAATATCCTTGAACTTTTACTTCATAGTAGCTTCTCCCTGAGCCTGATATTTGAGAAAAAAACTAACTTGGATATTGTATACATATTATTTTTTGGCCACACAGCTTAAAAATTCCTACACACTGTTCAAAAGCATCAGTTCAAGTTACTTTACAGAACGTCTCGTGCCACGATTCCCTCCCTGCCAAAAGGACACATCCTTAGATCAGAAAGGTCTTTGAATAAGCCTATAAATTAAGAGAGTATTTGCAAAGTCACAAGTTCTCCCACGAGCAGAGAGATATGATTTTGAACAGAGTTAATGGTAGCCTGGTTAAGACACATCTAAGACTGCACTCGTATTTTGGACTGATTTGAACTGAAAGAGCACGACAGTACAGAAGAACCGAAACTACTTCATGGGAGGCTGCAACTTCGGTGGCAACTTGGTAACACTTTAAGACCAGCCCACAAAAAATATACACTTAATTTCAAGCGATTATGCCTGAAAAGTTACACTGGATCGTGATTTTAAACTTAAAGCAAACCAAGATTCTCTCCTACACCTACAACAATATTCTAGTCGGCTAACACGCTTTTTAAGCAGCTTCTCCTCGAGGTGAGTGACTCTGCAGACTCCCACTGACTCGGATCCCTCCGGGCTGCAGACACAGTCTATAGTTTACTTTGGCAATGCTGCCGGCAGCGCTGTGCCCCCTGCCCCAGGTGACACCCCCGCCCAGCTACCGCACCCGGCACCCTCAGCCCGGCACGGCACACAACGCGAGCTCCTTCCCCGGGATCAGCTGCCATCCCCGGGAGGGGAGAAGCCGCCCAACCAGAGGGGTCCCGCCGCC
>VYXB01008425.1:2112866-2177920 GCA_013397135.1 Pachyramphus minor | reverse complement strand
CGCCATGCACTGCGGCCATAGCGACACACATCCCCCGCGGGGTGGGCCACCGGGTTGTCGCGCGGCTTGCTGGGAGTTGTAGTCCTGCCACCACCCAGGCCGCCATCTTGGCATGGCTCCTGGGCGGCCTTGGGGCCGTGTGTGGTGTGGAGGGACGCGTGGTTTAGGTACCAGAATTCGTACCGCTGCTTTAAGAGATTTCAACTGATAAATAGGTAAACAAGTGAATAAATAAATAACCACTTAACATTTGTTTTCTGGTTTTGTATTTTCATAGCGGAACATTTCAGGTCTTTCTCTCCAGTAAGGACCTCCTTGGGCACCCCACCCTTTCCCCCAGCACCAGTGATCTGCTGGTGTCACATGTCAGATGGGTGATGTGCCTTTGCCTAAATGGCTTATCTGCTTTTAGCCCTTTTAGAAGTCAGGTATGTAGGGAGTTGTCTGGACTCTCTGTGGTCAATGGAGATACAAGTGGACACCTCTGGAGAAATACTCTTATTTTACACATCTGTTTTCAGATGAGATGAACCATCATCCAGGGGTGTTCATCTCTATTGATTATAGAGGTAACTAAGGTGACAACTTCAGACTAGACACCTATATTTAGGCATCTGATGATGGACACCTCCTGATGTCACAGAGTCCCTGCGTGCCTGAGGCTGCACTTAACGCACCCAGGTCCCGCTGATCTTCAATAAAGTATGAAACACTGGTGAAAATGTGAAGCATTTGGCTCTGTGTCAATGAAGTCACTGTACATCAAGATGTCACTGTGTCACCTGGCAGCGTGGAACAGTGGAAGCGTGCTCACAGTGGCTGATTGTTTGAGGTGTTTCTTTCCATGAGTCACACCATGTCCTGTGTGCTTTCCAGGCCTTTACAGGGGGAGTTATCAGCGATCTCAAAGGAAAAGGTAAACAGAAGTCAGAGGAGAGATTAAAGCAAATAGAGGTGTTAATACAAAGCAGTTTAAGGCAGTGTATACACTCTATAAAACACATAATGGCTTCCACAAATCTCCTTGATATTTTCTACGTGCTTAGATATGCTTTGTTTCATTATTTGATCTCTATTTTTCTGAGATTAATTTAAAAGAGTAGCCTAATTTCCATTTCATGGGTTTTTTTCTTTTACTTTTTTTTTATTTGTGGACAGTATATTTGCCCTTCTCCAGGCTTGTGAAACCATACATCTCATCTATGAGTTATTGAACACATATGCCAATAGGTCTGAGAATATTTTAGTCTTTAACCTTAGTTGCTCATTTCAAAACATCCAGTTTATTGAAACTGGTTTTAACCCACCCATTTCTAACTAGCGATGAAGCCACTGCTTTCCAGCTGACGTGCTGTCTTGCAGAGTTGGTTTGGTAAGATTGTTTTGACCTACTAACGTTGGCACTGTGCTGGTTTACCAGAGCTGATAAAGAAGGGAGAACCAGGAGTGGTTTTGTGGAAGTCTGGACAAGGAAGCACAGCAGTGATTAGGGGATCACTGGCAGAAGAATGCAATGAGATGTCAGAATTTGCACAGTCACACATGCTTTTGCTAGTAACCTTTGTCTGTGCCATATGAATAGAGAAACATATTTAATAGACTGTTATTCTTTGCACAGCCCACCTGTCAGTCTTCTTGTGTTCCTGTTTTTCTTTTTTTAAAATAATTTTAGACAATAAAATGATTTTTTTCTGATATGTGGAGGATGAAAACTCATTAGATTTTGCTCACATCTCTGTTTTGTCCATCCTGGGTCTGAACAACTTCACATTTTGGATGAAGAAGGTACAGTCCTACAGGTGAAATTTGCCACTGAAGTTCAGTTCTACGTGGCAAAACATGGTTGATGAAAGCAAGCTTTCTTCAGACCTTACAGTGAAAAAATAAACTGTTTTGCCAACTGAAGTAGAAAAATACATAGAGGGGAGACAAGTTTAGCTCCTTTAAATAATCAGGTGCCACTCTGCAGAACTGAAGAGCAAAAGAAACTGAAGATACAGTTCTTAGGGCATTATTACAGTAAAGCCATGGGAGACACAGAGTCAAATTTTGACCTGATATGACTTGTGACTTTGATAGTTTATCTTAGAGTACTATTTTGGCAACCAACTGCAGCTGCATGACAAAATTGCAATTTTATACACTAGGGCTGATTTTTACACTGTTTTGGAAGCACCTACTACTGCAAGAGGACTCCAAGTAGAGTTGTGCCAGCTGGTACAACTGGAATGATGATGGCATGGAGGATAGGACGTAATTAATAAACTGCTCTTTAGAGAACAGCAACGTCTGAGAAGCAGACATAGATTTTAAACAGCTTGTTCTTTTCATGTTTTGCTATTCTTCTTTGAACCAAATCAGTACCTCTTATATAACAGGGCTAATCCTGTTTCAGAAATAATGTAATTTAGGACCATTAAAAACATTAGTATTCATTTAGTGGCACTGAAGTTTGTTAGCCAATGTGTTCTCCACTGTTTCACAGAGTGCAAATCTTCAGCATTTTCTGCAAAATTATATGTCTCAATATACCTCTATTGCATTAGTGCAAAGCTGACGTTTAATTACTGCTTTTAAAATCAAGCTTTGCTCAGTGGCGACTGACTAGAGATGCTGGACCCAATTGTGCTGAATTTGCACCCTGATGCAAACAGTGAAGACTACGACTGCTTCAATAGCGAGAGGCAAAAAGCAGAAAATAAGAGTAGAGAGAAGAATTGGGGAGAGCAGCACAGATGTGTTTTCACTCCCTCTAAATGGTTCCTTTTTGTTCGAGTGTCATTGCTTGCAGAAATCAGCTACAATCTCTATTTGAAGAGATCACAGGCTCTGCCAGTAGTAGTCTGTCTAACCACAAGGTGGAAGAACTGCTTTACTTATGATGCCTCTCTCAGCTTGTATGAGATGTACACAACAGTGCCGGCAAGTTTTATTACTGGCATTGTTTGATTGTTACAGTGCATCAATGCCCAAGGGCCACGTTCAGGACCAGAAGTCCTTGTGTTAAGTGTAATGCAACACAGTCCATAGTCCTGCATGGAGCTCCCGTAAATAGATCCCAGGGCCCCACAAAGTGCTCGGGTCTGTGATGCTTCAGGAGATCACTGTGACCTCTTTCTCTGCGCAGTACAGCTATCCTGTGAGAGATCCCTCCACTTCAGTGAGTTCCCTGAAGAAACCAGCTCGTAGGGAGCTCCATGTGATCCTGCTCAAATGTAGCAGCTGTACCTTCAGTGCTCTGACACAGCATTCCAGGGAACAACCACAACTGTGACATGCTTTACCTCCCCTTTGCCTGCCACCCCCATGCTGTCTCTCAGGCTGCTTGACAGGTGCTTGTCAGATGTCCTTACTGATTTTTTCGTGCAGGTAGATGGGCTCTAGAGGTGGTAGCATGAGTGAAAAAAGGTCACAAGTGGAAGCTGATGGTCTGAATGACAGCTGAGCACTGACACATAAGGATGACCTTCAGGAAACCCTGAAGGGTTTTTCCTAAAGCAAATTGTTTATTATGCTACCAACCTAAAAGAGACTTTACTGCTAGCTCCTCTAAGCCAACAGCCCAACTCCACTGATTTCATCACAGCTAGAGTTTTCCTTGTAGTCTGTAATTAGGAGACAATCTTTCAGCTTGCCTGAGAAACCTGAGGCAGCGTGCCAGTCACTGAGCCCAGGGCTCAGTATTGGAGCCAGTTATGTTTAATTTCTTCATCAAAGATCTGGATGAGGGGATCAGGGGCAGCCTCAGTAAGTTGCAGCTGTCACAAGTTTGGTGGGAGTGTTGATCTGCTGGAGAAGACTCTACAGAGGGATCTGGACAGGCTGGACCGATGAGGTTCAACAAGGGGAAGTGCTGGGTCCTGCACTTGGGTGTTTCATAGCTGTGGCTATTTGCAAAACAATTTCCAATTCTGATATCTAAGATGAGACACTCAAACCACTGATTAAACAGAATATATCAAAAGAAGTATGCTTAACTTCTCTGTCAGGGATAAGTCCAATATTGCAATACACGAAAGCATTTCCAACATCATTGTCAGGACATGACAGGTTAACTGACTGCCTTTCTACCGCTTTGCTTGAAATGTTTTGAATCCTGAACTCCTGTTATGACTCACACCCCCATTTCTCAAATTTGTTCATCCAGGTGCTCCTAGAACATCACTTTATTCTGTGCATTTATGGCAATACTTAAAAAGGTATCTAAAATACTGTATAACACTGTACCTTTAATGAGCTGTGCTCCCAGCTGGCAGTATTACAGCACTGCTTTCTCAATAACTAGGATCCTGATTTTTGGCTCTGATAAAACAGGCATTCTATATAACACACACTGTGTGTAACACAAAGAGTCAGTGGCTAAACCCTGATCTTGTCAAAGAACAACAACAAAACTGCAATAGGACCCGCATCTTCAAGTGAAGCCTCAATATTTCAAGTAGAAACAAATCGTAACGTGTAGTTTTGCAATTAGAGCAGCGCTATTGATTCAGAAAAAGCTCACCTTCTGTTTGCTAAATTATGCCACAAGGGTAGATTATAAAAATTATGGTAAAATTTTGCAGATCAGCAAACAAGGTCAGGCAGATACTTGCCATTGTCAGTATGTGCAGTTGAAATATATGCAAGAAGAGTGAAGAGGTTTTACATCCTTCACTGAGGTGATGCAGTGTTGGCTGATGCTGGCCTCAGCACCAGTGCAGACCAGATTGATAAAGGCTGGTTCTCAGCTGACAGCCTACAGATTGTACCTGCTCGTGGTGAACCAACAGGTGAGTATTTCAGCAAGACTGAAAGGCCCACAGCTAATACAAGGTTAAAGTCTTTCTACCATCTAAATGCTTCCCACATGTTCTTTTCCTGCCTTTTTTTTTTTAAGGTTTCTGAAGTCTCCAACATGTTTTTTTATGTAAGAAAAAAACAATCCTTAAATTAGTTAATTTTCATGCCCTGCTTGTTTTACTGTGGCTTATCTAACTGGATTCTGTAAAAAAAAAAAAATAATAGAGCTAACTAACCCAAACATGTGATATTTCTAGGGGATTAAGAACTAGCTTTTGCTTATGTGATCTCTTCTTTAATCCTCAAACTATTAACTTGGAACCATTGTTTAGAGACAAAAAAACCCCAAAGCAAAACCAACAAACAACAGTGTTTGGAACATTAAGGAAAAGAGTGCTTGCCTTGGAAATACTGATGCCAATTTCCCTTAAGGGCATATAGATTAGTAACCAGATACATACAGCTCTGATAATGGACTCATTTACATAAAAACCACCTCCAGCTTGATTGGAACAGTCACCCTGTGGAAATCGGCCAGAGCTAGAATCATCCCTATTGACTTGAGAGCCTTTACACCTTTACGGAGACAGCTTTGGGCACAGAGCATTCATTTAATCTAGAACCTTATGAGTCATTAGCAAAAATACCTTTCATTCTACAAACATGTTGGACCTGTAGTTGTGAAAGGAAAAATACCAATAAAAGGAAGGCTCTCTGGTTTACAAGTCAGCAAATCTTAAATGACACTGGTCCCTTTAGTCTACCTGGAAAGTTCTGGCAGTAGCCAAAAATAATAACAACGTGAACATTGGACTTCTGCATCAGCTGTTGTTTTTCAAATCAATGTTTGGATATTGAATTTGAATAACCTCATGCACACAGTGACATGGAGTTACGCTCCTCACTTGCACATGAAGCTGTTCTGTTGCAGTGCACACAGAGTGGGGCTGAGCTCTGCTTGTAGTTGCATAACTTCTTCATGCAAATGAAACATGTAATACATTAACATTTTTGCATGCAGTAATTATCATATGCATACTTGAAAAGAAAGTGCTGCACATGTAAAATTCTGCTTTTGATCCTGAAATAGAACTGATTTCTGTTTAATTTATGGATATTTGCAGGTTGCTGAATAATTCTGTGAGTCTTCAATTTTGATCTCTTGACAACATCAGCTTTTAAATCCAAACTGTTTGTAAACTACCGTTTGAGCTACTGTCTCTTTTCTTCTTTTTTTTTTTTTTGAATTCTGAGCAACAGCAGCAGAAATTCATCAAGTAAATTATCTTTCTGGCTTTAAAACCAAAGCTGAAACCTGGGCTGTTCCGTTTGGTACATAGTGAAAGAGCTTTGATTTGATTTTTATTGTATTTCATTCAAACTTTATTATAAAACATCTCCCAGGGACACTTGCATGAGAAGCACTTCGCAAGTAAAAACAGCATTGCATTTCCAGTCTCCCACTTTTAAAGGTTATTATAACATTTTTATCATGCCTGCTTATCTCCATAATATACCACTGTATGGAAGAAAACTGCAGCAGTTAGGTCATAGAGCTGGATGTCTCTGTAGGTTTTTCTAATGGATTTTCTTTTCCCATACAACAAAAGGGGTTTCAGTGTGTCATTAACCCAGTGACCAGTGCTTCTGCAGTTGGACTGTGGGCTGTCCCCAGGCAGCTGTATTTCCAGTGTTCTCTGACTCCAGTTTTGTTTCAGCTCTTTTACTGACGTGAAACTTGGTGTAGGTTTGTAACAAATGCCCCTCAAAAACCTACTATAATTTAAATAGAGCAGATTACCTTTGTGAGTGGTTCTTTATGAATGGGTTTTATGTTGATCCCAGTAGCTGGTTACTTCCCTAAAATCGATCCACCCATATCCTTTAGTGGAACAATAGTGACTTTCAGCAGCCGGATAATTTCAGGCTTGTATTCAGGTTGAGCATATGAAGTGCTTACTTGATAACTCTTTCATTTTAAAAATTGCAGTTTAAATCCAAACTAGATATAAATTACAACATATCACTTCTTTTTATCAACTTTTGGTTACTATTTATCAATCAGTCTCAGAGAAAGCTTTTTAAAATACTAACAGGATGACAGGTTTGGGTTGATCCTGCTCCTGTTACAATCATTTGCCAAAAATCCTGCTGGGTCACAGCCTCTGAGTGGATGACATCCCTATGGATCTCCTAATGCACTTTATAAAATGTATCCAGTAAATCCTGTAACAACCAAAATATGATTAAATACATAGAGCACAGATGGTTCCAAAAAACCCCAAGCTATAGCTTCACTTTGAATTTTTACTTATAAAGATTTACTTTCCTTATAAAAGTAGGCTGTAGAAGTATTTTTCAATATTTATCTAGCTCAGCTAGGGAAATAAAACAGTAACTACATGCTGATCTGTGCAATACCATAGAAGTACAAACACATTAAAGTCCTCATTAAATGCAAGTGAGCAGGCCCCTGGCCAATTGGGAAGAGCAAGAGAACAGCTAACATGGCTGAGTTTTACAGACATGCCAAGTGGCTTAGCAGCCTTTACTCAATGTTGCTATTACAGCAGCTTGCCTGAAATAAGAAACAAAGAAATCTGATTAAAGACTGAGCTGCTTAGGACAGCAGCATTAGTACAGCAAATTTCCTGGCAAGAGAGCTGTGATTTTGGGCATCAGATGAGTGCTCCATGCTGCAGTGCTGAGCAGGGGTGGATTCTTAACCCATTTTGAAAAATACTGAATGAAAACTTTTAGGAAGGTTTTATCAGCTGTGAATACTGGAAAGAGGGTGAGCTTCCTACCCTGTGGTTTTGTTCATATGCTATTTGGCATCTTTGTGTAAGAGCCTGAGAAGCTGTCAAGCAGTAAGCTGTTAATGCACCAGTCATGACAAGGCTTTGGAGCAATTATCAATCTCTGTGTAGTCTTTGACTGTTTGTGCCCTTAGAGCACTCTGAAGAGCCAGCTTTACAGTGGGCTGGCTCCAGAGCTGAGGTGGATACTGGTGTATTAAGGCACAGTTTGATGAGTGAATTTTCAAGTGGCAGTGCTGGCACAAGCGGCCGCTATTCCACACACTTGTTCTCTGCGCCTCTCTCTGTGCTGTGCCAGTATAAGCAATTTGTGGCAACATGGACTACAAAATGTTCTGGCTGCAAAAGACTCTTTCAAGTTCAGCAGCTGAATTACAGAGTTAGTATTTTTCATACTCGTTTAGGACTTCTGACTGCAACATGAGTGAATGCCTTAGTTATCTTCAGTTGAGCCTGATAATTAATGAGATCAGCAAGCCTGTAACAGCTTGGGCTTCATCATGGGCTGCCCAAGCCAGCTAAAGATCACACTGAATTGCAATGACAGCTGGCACCTGGACTATTGAATCTTCACATGCTAATCACTACATCACATCACATCTGGTTTGGGTACATCTATTCAGCTGAAAATCACCTCTCATAACTGCAAGATGGCTATAGCTTTCTTAGGTGCAGGTGTGTCCAGCTGACAGAAAAGATGGGCTAGAACATATCAGAAACCTTTAAAGACCACTTTTCTTCTTACTTTTTTATCTGCTTACCTTTCCTTATACATTCTGTAGTGTACCTGTAGACTGTTTAAGTACTTAAGTGGGCAACACAACCTTCCAAGGTGTCATTACAGAAGGATGGTCAGGGAATGAGCAAATTAAGAAGCCTTTAAGTTTTACTTAGTTTTACTCAGTTCTGTAACTGAGTGAGCAGATGCCACATTGTTTACACTTCAGCAATATCCTGAAACCCTTTTATGCATAATCTGTAGGTGATTCCTTGGATGCAACAGCACTTTTTAGTGGCTAGTTAAATGTGTCACAGGTTTGTCATAGAACTCCCTGGAGAACTGAAGCATTCCTATCAAAGATGTCGTAGGTCATCTAAATTCAGGTCTCAGTTACCCAGTTAATCTACTACACTTCTGCAAAGTACCTTCTCTTTTTTTGCTTCATAGCAACTGTGTCTAAGTGGAATAATTTATTAAATCAAATCTGCTTTGAGAAAAATACAGTTCATTCATCCTTCTAATTACTACTGTTCAAATTTAGCCTCAATTAGTGACCTCTCAATTTACAGAGATTAGTTCTGCCTGTGTACAAGTGAGACTAGCTATGAAGGCACATGTAATAAGCCCTACATTTCTTCTACTTAATGTATCACAGGATTGGATGTCTGTTGTTGCTTTTCTATGAAGCAGTAAACAAAATGCCCTTGGTTAGCTGCAAACATCTCCTTTCCTAGGAAGGCTCAATTTCTGAATGATATGGACAACCATGTTACCAAAAATCAAGATGACAGCAGTGCAACATGTTATTGCTCTACCATTGTATAACACCTTTTGGTATCTTTATCTTAACATCACAGACATGTGAGCCACTCCCTCTAAAAACACAGCAAGACAAGCCCACAAAATGAGTAGAGATGTATTATTCAAACTATTTTACGTGGGTGAACCTAGGAGGGGAGACCAAATGCCCAAGGCTAGTAAATGGAGTCATTGAACTGAAAACACACCCCAGAGGTTCAAATTTCCAATCTGTGCTCTGGTTGCAAGACATCACCCTGTGATCCTCCTCCTCATACTGGAAATCCTGGAAAAAGCCTATTGAATGGCTATCATAGCTTTTTATGTTTGGATTCAGCAGTTGTTTCAGCCACATTTGAAAGGAATGAGTCAGGAATTTGTGTACGTGGGAAGTGGTTTCCTCTCACATTACTGCATGTATGGATGAAATACATTTCCTCTACTATGAAGCTGCTGAATGAGAAAATAAAGTAGTGCAGCTGACTGGCACTTTAGTTGTTGTACTTGGACCCTGATAATGAAAAGCCAGCAGCCTCAGGAGGCCAGTTTGGATAATGCATTCCATAGGAAAGCTGGTGAAGTCACTTGCATTATTATGAAAGTGGAGGAAAAATACTAATATTAAAACCAGATAAATTAGAGACTCAGTTCTTTAGTGAAACCTGGCCTGGCTCAAAATGCAGGAGGAAGTCTGGCTTTAAGACGTGAGCTATAATGGGATAATGAAGATGCCTCCCTCTGTGCTTCAGACAGTTTTTCTAGCAACTAGTGTTCAGAAATCAGAGATAATGATAATGGCTTGTGTCTGCAGTCATTACAGCTCTGGCACGCACAGTATGCAAGGCATTTAACGTCAAACTTACCAGCACCATGCAGGGAGACAGCAGCAGGGCTAAGTAGAACACAGGTCACTTGCCTTCCAACCCCAGCTGTAATCAGAGGATCAGTGACACTGCAGAGCAGGCAGGTTTTGTTTGGTATGAGACCTGCCTCAAGACGAATGTCCTCCAATCCTGGGGGCTGGTGTGATATTCTGTCTGCCAAAGATGATTTGCTGCTGGAGCAATAGGTTTCTGTAAGGTCTGGAGCCTGGTGAACACCTCAGGTGGCTGTTCCCAACTTCTGGGGAACTGAAGGGGAAACAAAGGAGTTTAAGGACTGGTCAGACAAGTGGGCTGAGGCAGAAATGGGATTAAGGGAAGAGAAACAGAAGAGACTAGCACAAAGCTTTCAAGAGAACTCCAAGCTTCTAAAGGGAGAGCTACATCCAGCAAAAAATTGGAGAAGGAGGAAGACAAAGGGGAGGACTAAAAGATTTCCAACAATTGTTCCTTACCGCAGCAGGGAATTTAAGGTTCTTTTTGATGTGAAGCCCAGAGTTGCTCCAATTATTTAAAGACCAGCACCTTTTTTTTAAGTATGTTGGTGAGCTATGCAGAAGACACAGTTGCTAGGTATGTTTTATAAAAATGGATCTTACTGCTGTCAGTAAAGAACTTCTAAAGCTAACCTTGTACATATGTATATAAAACACATAGTAGTGGACATCATAGGACACTTATATGCATTTTTTTTTGAAGGTAATTCCTTGTGGCAAGGCAGGCCAGCCTGTCAAAAGCCACAGCTCCACACTGTGCTGGGTCCCTCTACTCTGGCAGCACAAACATGTGCCCCCAGCCTGGTCTGTGCTGTGGCTGCAGTCATGGGTGATTAGTAAATCATTCCATCAGACTCCAGGCAGGGCTGTACACACTGAGGAGACACTGTAAAGTGCGCTTCCGGGTACTTTTTATTTATATTTTAGCCATTTTCCAATATTTCCTTTGCTTTCAACCTCTGCATGTCAAATGATAGCAAATTGCAAATGTACGAGTTCCAGCTGAGCAAAACTGGGGGTGAAATAGCTTTTCTTTGAACCTGGAGCTAGAGTCCACTTGAAAAGCTGTAGGGAGAGGCACAGACATTTGCAAATAAGGAACTGAATTTCTGACCAGGTGATTTTTCAAAACGTGTTGATTCATGGAATATATTTTCAGAGGAGCTGCATAATCCATTAGGAGAACAGCCTGTAAAAGGGACCATGTCCATAGCTAAGATAACAATCACTAGGTAAACAGCTTATTAAAAGACTGTCATCATCTACCAAATCAGCAGAGAAGCAACATAGATCTTTATGAATATATTTTAACATAAAAACAAATTATTAAAGCATTTTTCCCATTGATTTTCATATGATCATGGATGTCATTACACATTTCAAGTAGATTTAAAAATGCAGGATGGGGATCCGGGGCCAAATCCTTTTACATCTGAACCGTGTCTACAAGGAGATGGGGAGGATCATTCACCCCACCCTGGCTCCACTGTGTGTTGTAACACTCTGGGATCACTTCTCATGTCTTGTTGCCGGTCTCTCAGTTTTGATACTCCCTCAGCCTGGGAGCAAATATGCCCTGGAGCATATTTGGGAGTGCTGGTAGAGGAGCTGACAGCTCTGTGTGCACAAAGGCAAATTTTCTTTTGGCAAACCAAGGCTTTCCAAGTGCAGTGTGTGTCTGCTGGAACACAATAGAGACACTGCCCCATAAATTTCAATATTGCACACGTGCAAATTGTGTGTTTGTGTGTGTTTGCCTGGCAGAGGCAGGGACTGAGGCATCAGCAATCCCAGCAGTGGTGTGTGAGGGTGGGCAGTCAGATGCCTGATGGTTTACGTACGTGGGCAGTTCCTGCGACCACACATATGAAAACAGAGATGAGAAATCTGCAGGGATCCTTATGCAATCAGTTATATATGTACAATTTCAAAATAAAACATTAGCTGGGGATAAAAATGGAGAGCTTCAATTAGCTTTTTATAGCTTTTTTTTTTTTTTTCTTTACTCCCTGTGTGCCACACAACCAGCTACCTCTCCAAAATTTTTCTTCATATTTGGGAACTAGTGATGTACTTTAGCACTTCAGGTGAAACTGTTGTATATGCCTTTGCTTCGTAACCCCTCATTCATTTAAACAGCTAGTAGCTTCCAGCACTTCTTTGTTTACATTTTAGAGTTATGGATGATGTCAAATCAGCCTTGATGAAACACTCAGCTAACTACTGCTCAGACAGAAAGGGGCTGCAGGAAAGTATTATTTCAGTGAAACCCACAAGCTTGGAGAATGCATATTCTGTAATAATTTAATAATTTTTCTTGCATCAGGTTTTGTTATAGAAGAAATTAAGACTCTTAAGGACTTTACCAGCAATGTGAGATTATCCATGGACATAGCAGACCTGCAGTATTCTAGCAGTCTCAGAAGGATTTTGGCTGAGATCTATACCTCTCAATAAGCATGCTTTCTTCCTCTTCCTTCCTCAGCCAAGATACATTTCCAAATATTGGTTTAGAAATTTTAGTCACCCCAAGGACAACCCATGAACTGCATAGGGACAACATAAAATAAAGAAGTTAGTGCCCTCATTTTATATATTTAATAAAAAAAAAAAGTCTCCTGCTTGATATACAATGCTAGACATTCCGACTTGGGCAGAAACTGAGACACACACACACGTGAAAGGCCCCACTGACAGTCAGACCCTGTGGGCAGCAGGAAAGGTGATGCTTGGTGCACGCAGGGGAAGGTCAATTGCCAGCGCTGCATGAAAAATAAACCTGTTAATTGCCCACTACAGCTCGAGATTGCTGATTGCAAGGCCAGTATATAAAATATATGCCATTACTCTCCTCAGCTATTAAGTCAGACCTTCTCAGAGTACATACTTTCCTTCCATCCAGCTGATTTAATATCAGTCAGAAAAGCAAAACATATGAAGTGGGAAAGAAACAGCCAGCTCACTACTGCAATAGAAGTTTAATAGAGGAGTGTCAGCTGTGTTTCACATACGTGGTCAAAGACAACCAGTGAAAGCTTGCAAATGTCTCCCTTCTCCCCTTCAAATATTCCAAGTAGGCTGCCTTTCAGAGGGTAAGATCAAGTACATTAGCCCAGGTTTTGAACCTCAGGAACCATAAGGAACAGGCTACAAAGCAGAGACCAAAGACAAAAAAAACAAAACACCTTTAAAACATTCTTCTTTGAGAAAAAAAAAAGGTGAAAGAAGCAAAACCAGTAACTACAGTCACAGAATTTCACAAGGAAACACTCAATATATGCTCAAGAGCATTGTTTCCAGCTGCCCTAAGACCCCCTTTCAGAGAAGTTAGAACAAGACTACCTTGACTTCGCAGTAACAACAAAAGCCAAAGAGTTTCCAATATTGGATGGTTATTGATTGGAAGAACTTACTATTGATTTTGCTTAAAAACATATTAAAGCAGAGTTTGCCTCCTTGATCTTATGCCTACAACTGCACTTAGCAACCAGAGGGGTTAAGATTGTAAGAACTGGCTGCTGATTTGTACCGCTGAAGTTGATGCTTGTCACAACTCTGTTCTGGGCAGATGATGACCTACATATGAGCCAGACAAAGAAAAAAGAATGGCTGGATGATATAGACATTATACAAACAAAAAAGAGTTTAGGCTGTCACACTCATTCTGCTTGGGAAATATAAAGGGAGACAAGTGATTATCTGCTCACAGATTTACTCCTTTTCTACGTTTTCCTTAGTTTCTTCCCCCCACCTCCCTTATTACATAAGCACTTCTCAGTGTCCTACTAGTATTATCAAGTAAGATTTAGTGACCTTCATGCTAGTAATTTTTACATGACAGTTTAATACTCCCATTGGATATTTTAGAGAATAGTTCATAAATCAGAAAAGTCAGAACTGGGAAAGAGCTTTCAGGTCATCCTCTCCATCCTCCTCTGCCATAAGCATTTCAAGCAAAAAAAAAAAATTAAAAAAATAGCCAGTATTTTTGCAGCCTAAAACAAGACTGAAAAAAACCCCACATATTTGCTCTGAAGTGCAAATCCTACAAATAACTATTGATTAACTACCTGATGGATTCCCTTATTTCATTGCCAGTTTTTTCCTTTCAGTTTTGTCGCTGCTTTTATAGGATCAAAAGCAACTTCTTGCTGACAATGATCATTCTCGTATCTTGTAAAGTATGATATATCATACTTTATTCTTAGTATTTGTCTCTGGCAATCATTCTGCATTGCAGCATACTGTCACTTGCAATTGTGGCCCAAGAGCACAACTGAGATTTCCAATTCCCTTGTCAGTACTGCCCAGACAGTGACAGACAGATACACTGTAAGGTAGGCACCAGAGAACTGATGAATAGTTATTGGTAATTCAAATGGGATTGTAGTCCTGCAAAAAATTTTCTCTCTAACCTGCTGTCTTCAAGCTCTACAGAGGATATCTATGCCTTCAGAAGTACTGTTTGAATTATTCCTCTTCCCTGTGATTACAGCCAATTCTGTTGGTAGAGAATTTACCCTATGTTACTTCATCAAAGCTATTCCTATTATATAAAAATTTATTGTGTAGCACATCTATCCTTTCCCTTTAGCTGCAAAGCTGATATGCAGATAATACTGATCTGCTTTGTTATTTTGCATCCCCTTCTCTATCTCTCAAAGGGAGTTTCCTAACTGAGCTCTAAGATCCTGGTCACACCAGACCTTGTAACAGGTAGGTTCTATGTGAAAATTTAGGATTCTCCTTATCTTTGGTACAGACTGACTAACCTTGCTGGAGGACTTTCTTGTGACTTGTTGCCAAAAGACTAGTTTTCTACTAGCAGGATCAGCTCTACTGGCAAAGACAGGATCTCTTGACTGTCCTATCTGTGGAAAAACCCCACTTTGCTGTAGCTCAAGTACTTGGCTAATGAACCTTGGCTAATGGGTTTTTGCTTAAAACAAACAAAGGCTTTTCTATCTTTTCCTTTTTCATCAGTCAATTATGGTCTGGCACTTGTTTTCATCAGCTGACTTCATACATTTCTTAGCTTCCTGGGTAGCTTAGTAGAGCCATGTGTGATGAACAGCAAAGGAGGGGTTTCCCTGGCTAAAGCTTTCTGTCATATGTCATGTTCTGCTGTGAAATGAGCCCTGGACCGTGCCCCTTGCCTGTGAGGCAAAGGGTCCCAGCAGTCCATGTTATGCCCAGCACTGGAGCTTGCGCAGCCAGATTGAAGATGAGGAACCACAGGCAAAGGCTGGACAACCTTGACTTTCAATCACAGAAGTCCAGAGTACCAGTATTAGCAAATAAAGCATTGTCTGAGAAGCACAGCTCAAAGGCGATTCTGTCCTTAAGCACATGTTGTTGTTTCATCTCTGTGGCACTCAGCTCTCACCCAGAGCCAATGCAACATTTGTCTCTCCACATTCTTCAGTTTCTGCAAAATCTGGAAGCATTGAGAGTCACTGAACTTCTATTGGTCCACTAAATCTGGGGGAGGAGGGATAAGATCCCGTGGGTTCAGCCGGGCAACAAGGCAAACATCATAACTGTCGTGCATGAGGACGTTGGTGGCCACCACATTCCACTGGTTCTCCCATGTATCCAGCTCAAGGATCTCTTTGGTGATAACTTCGTGACGAGCTGAAAGACAGAGGCAACAACAGCAGGCATCAGGAGGCAAGTCAAAAAGGATCAAAGAGGTTTTTGCAGTTGTTATTATGACCCTTCTGAAAGGGGGCAATAAAAAGGTAATTTCTGTGGTACTAATGACTACACTGTGTGAAGAGCACACAAGCTGTCAACGTACAGCAAATGAAATAGTGTAGATGGAGATCTGTGCAGTGCAGTCAGTCCTTACCCTCTGGGCTGCAGGTGCCGCCGCAGGGACAAAAGCATCAAGTGCTCCATCCTGGTACAAGTATGCAGGTGGCATTTCAGCCTGCAGTCAATTGTCAAATGCTCATTTTTTAGAGGCAGAGTATTACCTCTTGTTCACAAGTATGCCTACATGGAGTATATTGTCTTTTCTTTGCCCTGACTAAAATGCAGCTTTCAGGCTGCTGGAAGCACTCCAAGACTATGTTTTTCCTTGGGTGCAAAGTCTGGACATCCTGTGATTTAGGGAGAAATAAAAAATCTCCAAGGCTTTAAATGTACTTTAGATGTTCTGAAGTGCTAAGGAATTTGTCATGAACAGTCAGGTTACAAGAATGCCATTAAATCACAGCCAATCTCCAGACAAGAAGCTTTTTACAGAGACTAACAAAAAATGAAAGAATCTCCATGCGGTGGAGAACCATAGCTATCAACCAGCTATATTGAAGTGCTATATTGAACTTCTTACAAGACCACAAGCCCTTTCTTTGCTAACAACAGTCCTGAACTCTGCAACAATTGTTACTCAAACCAAAGTTCTTTCCTAAAAATAAAAAGCGTCTTTCGTTTCTACTCACTTTTTCTTTTCATGTTAGGGTTGCTTTCTCACAGCAAATAGCCTAAACTTTTCTTACTTTGATATGAGAACATGCACATGCTTTGCTGTCAGATGAGTTTCTGGAGAGATGCAAGAGAACAGATACTCCACAGGTACCAGGGCAAGAACTGCCATAGCAAAAAAACATTGAATACTCCATGCTGTTTTATTGAGTTATGAGGGACTGGTGACAGGATAAACTTTACAGGGTCCAGACTGAGGTTCCCATTCAGCCTTCCCTTATAGAAAGCTTTTTTCCTAAAATTAAAAAGAAATAACAACAAAAAAACCTACTGCCACCACCACCAACGCTGTCTCACATCTATCAATTGCACCTCTTTGTTTGGGCATTCCCTTTATGTGGAACTGGCAGCAAGGATTGCAGAAGGGGGAAAGAATGAAAAGCAGATCATCCAGAGACATGTATTGTTTCCCTTGTTGGAAACAGACCACATATTTTTCCAGAGGACAACAACCCTGGGGATTTAGTGCCCCAAAAACAGTGCTGTCATGGTTTAGGTTCCCTGCAAAATTAGTGTTGGTGTTATGATGTTGTGTAGTGGGATTTAAAAATACCTCTAAGTCTCCTCTGCAAGGAGGAGCTTCAGAATGTGGGGAGGTCAGATTGAAACAAGACCCTGCAAGAGCAAACAGGTTTTTCCTAAGAGGCAAATACAGAGACACAAACAGACCTAACCTGTGACATGGGAGGCTCCAGTGGCTGTATTTTTTTATTAGATCATCTCTTTTATGCAATAAATTTTTATGCCTGGGTTTTCTTTGGCATGGATGATGACAAAAATGAGACAATCAGAGGAAAAATAATCAAACGTTGGAACAAAGACATTCTGTGAGTGATTGCAACACTTCAGAAAAAAAAAATCATAATTAAAACATCAAAGGCATGTTCAGCAACCCTTCCTTACAAGCCTTGCTGTGTTTTTTCCTGACCCTGGTGACTCCCCACCTTTGGTGTCCCTTGTTTTCCTTTTCTGTGGGATGTTGTAACTGGTTTTGTTCTACTCTACAGATTCTGCTTTCCAGCACACGGAGTGTTAGTTAACTCTTAACCCTTGGGAGATAAAAAGAGTATGTTTTTTAAATAAGGGAAGCAATCATTTCTCTCATCTTATCTTGTTTAAAATGAAAGGAAACAGCACCCTTTAGATGAGAAAGTTCATGTGAGGAAAAGCACTGCTCAAAATAGTCATACTTGAGAAAAAAAACTACATCTTTTCTTTTTAAAAGAGAAATTAGTTAAAGCATCTCCGTTCTTAGACCTTTTATTTTTAAATTTTTCTTGGTAAAACTAATAGAAAAGGTGATGGTTTTCAAAGAGAATAGCACCTTTGATTCCAGACTCTAATGCTGGATTTCAGCTTTAAAGTTTTAAGCTTGAAGGTGCAAATAATTCCTGATTCTGCTTCACTGGTTCACCTCATTTCATTATAATTTATTTTTTTAAATGTAATGTGTTAGCATTTTGCTTACAAGAGAATCATGAAACACCTACAAAAATAAATTGGCTGTATTACAGACCTTAAAAACTTACCTGCTTAAAAAGCCAGCCCACACAACTCCCTCTCCTCATAGCATTATTCTGCCTCACTTACCAGATGACCACCTTACCTAATGAAAGGATTTCACTCATTTTTTCTACAAAACGAGGCAGTTTTTTCCTGCACTTTCTTGTTTAACCATGAGAAGTTTTAAGATACTTTCTTATACTGTGTTTTTCTTCAAAGGAGTTAAAGTTAGAATTATTCCAGTTGTACAAACCTAACTCTAATGCAGATCCTTTTCCAGCAGTAAAACTGTGTTTATAGCAGTATGATTTATTCATACTCTGGAAAGGAAAATGCTAAACCAGCATAGGGAACATTAATCATACATTTATCCCCACTAGAAACTATTGTATATTAAAAAAAATCAGAACTTTTGGTACAGTTATGCGTTTTTGAGGTACAAGTGCAGACTGAAGCCACGTAGAGCCTACAAACTTACCTTTTACCAGCATCAAGACTTGAGTTTATACCTGAAAACATTTACTTTATAAACACTGAAATTGTATTTCATACATGCAAATACAGTAGTCAAAGCAAAATGAGTCTAATCTTTAAGTTATCTTTTATATTCTTGTCTGTAAACACAACAATTTCCCACAATTTTTCATATGATTTTTTTCTTCAAAAGTACAGAAGAACAAAAATATTAATTTTCAGTAAGTGCCTGCCTGCACTCCATATACACAGTCATGCTTTTTCTTTAAAAGATTTCTATGATTCACTCCCCAAATATGGCCAGACTTCATTTTATGATGTAAGTTTTCTCATGTCATTTGAATGTTTGATGAACGATTCTTGGAAAGGCCCCCAGTATGACTGCAGGCAACATAAATATTTGATCTGCTTTTTCATCTGGATTTTTTTTCTTTCTTTCTTTTTTTTTTTTAAACCACATTCCATTTGTGATTTGGAGGATGAGGGGAAGAAGAACTTTCCATGTGACAACAGTATTTACTAGCACTTTTGGCCTTTTTTTTTTTCCTTTTTTTTTTAACCTTGGTTTCTCTTTCCTATTCATAACCAAAAATTCAGATACAGTTATTAGGTTTTGGGTTGTGAGGGTTAAAGAGAGGCAGATGTAGAAGAATTAAGCAATATACTTAGCAGGTAGAAAGTCCATAGTTCATCCAGGGTTATTAATCACGCAGCTCTTATGCTTGTAAGCCAAAAAAAATAAATTCACGGTGCTGTAGCCTGCTTAGTGTCCAGAGGACCGAACTCAAAAGATTTCATGCTGAAATTCCATTTGGTGGAGTTATATCTACAGCAAGTTTGCTAAGACATGGTCAGTATTTAATCATTTCTTCCAGAATTCCATTGACATCAGCTAATGTATTTGCTCCAGCTTATGAGTGAGGAAGCAGAGTTACGGGGATGGTGAGAGCATGGGCCAAGTCACGAAGCATGGTGCCCCTGCACCAGTGTAGGGCAGAGACATCCAAAGTAGTTTAGGAACAAGCTCACCTGCCCACTAGCAGTGACAGAACCACACTGACACTGTTGGATGGCCAGCAGCACCTCAGCAACTTTATCCAGAGTAGGGCCAGGTACCTCAGCACAGAACCACCTTGTGTGGTGGGGTAGTCTCATTGTCACGTCTGTCCTTGAGCTCTATGCCCTGGGACATCCTCACACAGGCCACTCACTGGAGTGCCTCCTGACATTGTCCTTAGGTTGTTTCCTAATACAGTCTGTCTTCTTCTGCATAAATCAATTTATATTGAAAAAAAAAAAAAACACACCAAACCTGTAGCAGTTAAACTGCTATCTGCCTGCTCTGCTCTTTCCACAGAAAAATAGTCCTTACACATCACTAGGTGCTTGCCAGTTCTCAGTCCTCAAAATGCTTCCTCAGGTGTTTCTTTCACTGGTTTCCCAGTTCTTGACACATAAAGCCACCCCAGAGTTGCCTTGAAGCAGCTCAGCCTCCTCTACTTGTTTGTACCTGTTTTTTCATGCCATTATCTGTACCAGAGAATGATTTCAAACATATGGGACTAGCCTCTGCTACTTATCTTCCTCACCACTAATAGCTGCTTTCATAATTACACGGCACGGAGTTAGGTGACCAGGGAATTCATATTTGTGTTGCAATGGGATAAAAGTGCATTTAGATCATTACCACCAGATGCCCTGGCTCCTCATTTGCAGTAGGAAAAATAATAAGTTCATCAAACCTGCGGCCTTCAATCCCATTTGTGTATGTGAGCTACCCCCAAACTCTACCAGTGTAACAGAGGCAGCACCCCTCGTGGGGTCAAGGACATCCATCATCTGTGCCTGTGGGCAGAAGCAGGCAGAGAATACACAGGAGAGGGAACTTGGCTTGGCTGTTTAACATGCTGGCCAGCCTTCGTGATGTGAAGTACCTAGGCAGTGTATCCCACCAGACACAGCCAAACCTGGGAGGAAGGTTGGGGCTTCAATTTACAACTGTGGCAGCTTACTGTTTTCAGAGCACCTGCATGGAGTAAGGTAAGATATTCACTGTCATTGACAGGTCCTCTATCCTCCTGCTCTGCAGTGTAATTCTTCAGGACCACAGTTTCACAATCCACCCATTTACTCGCAAATTAGTGCTTGCTGAAATTTAAAAAATATATATAAAGAACTGGATCGTCTACAGAAGGAAACTTCTAATTCAGTTACAACAACTGTTTTTCTTGATTGATTGATCCAGCTACCTCAGCTTTTAAAATCTTTCCAGATTTTGCTGGCTGTTCATAGGCAAGGCCTCTTTCAGACAATCTTACAAGCACTGGTCCTGCTTGCACTGCGGGTGATAGCAGGATCACAGACTACAGAGGCAGCGGGGTCAGTGCTCTGGAAGCCAATGCACCATTCATATGAGTAAAAGCTGCAGAATCGGGATAAGAGCTACTGGGCCCAGCCCGTCCTGAGACACTGTTTCTAAATGCCTTACAATGGGTTAATACATTATTTATAGAGGATGTAAAGCATGTTTAGACTGTATGCATGACAGGCGGTTATGAACACAATAGGAGATGTCATACATGGCTACAAGCCATGTTTTTAAACAACCTATTGACCTCTTCAGCAATTAATTAAAATGTATTAAAATATCTATTAATCATTCATTAACCCTTTATAAACTATAAATGAGATTTAGCAAGAAGCAGGGCTGAATTACTAATACCATGCTGCCAGAGGGTGGGTCAAATTTCGATGTGGAACGAGCAGGTGCTGCTCCCCAGCAATTCCCCTGACCTGATTTGGCCTCATTTATGGCAGCACATTTCCAGCTAATGAGCAGGGTAGATGGGCAGCCCTCCCTGGGCAGGCAGCCTGGTGCAGAGGTCTCTCCCAGTCCCAGCAGCTCACGCTGGTGCTGGAGGAGAATTCAGTGAAAGGTCAAGCAGCATTTTTCGCAGTGGACTCGGCTGGAGAGCTGTGGCGATGCCTGCGGCCGGCCATGAGCAGATTTCCGGGCTGAGCAAAACACAGGGGCCTTGAACCTCTTCCATTGGTGGGAATATTTATTCAAATGGTAACTAACAACTGTGGGCAGGAGAACTTTAATTATTCATCAGTGCCCAGTAAATTTTAACAGAGGGAAACGAACAGTGCTGCAGATAGGCAGCCTGGGGTTTGCACCTCTGCTTTATTTAGCTGGGAACATGGGAAGGTGCTGGAGAAACAGGTTTTGTTCCAATCTCTCAACCCCCAAACTTCACAAGTGCAGTATTTGCTGTGCCAGACTCCTTAATATGTCTATATTTAATTTGATTCCAGTAATGTTCCATAACCACTATAATAAAAAAACAAGCACTAGAACGATTCTCCATCTAAATGACATAATGGAGGAGACTAGGGGGAACAGCTTTTATGGAAGATTAGTCAAAATAAATAACTATTAAGCTAGTCCACTGTCAGGAGTGGATGGTGCGGAGATGCAAACTCATTAGCTCAGCTGGAACAGTAATTACTACACAGTTCTGCACTGCTGCAAGCAGAGCTGCTTCTGTTCCAATGCATGGATTGCAGTTTATGTAAATGAGGAAGAAGAGGCTAGAAAATTAATCCAGGGTAGCTATTAATTTATTTTTTTTTTTTTAGAATCAGAATTACTGAGTTACTAGAAGGCAGTATCACTATCACCTTAGGTAACAGTTGCAAACACAAAATTGAGATTCTTGCATAGATAATTTTTACCTTTACCCTTCCTCTGACTGTAACAACACTTAAATTAAAAACTAATTTCTACTTGATATCAGTAAGTAAATAACAAAATGGAATTGAGCAGCTTTTGTCCCACATATGATGCTAAACACATTACAGAAATTTTCTATATATATTTAAATATAGTAGTGAAGCAGTACATTTATCTCCTCTACCATAAACTACATAGGAGGGAAATAGAAAAACTGACAGTTCCACATCAAGTATTATTAGCTCATGAAATCATAAGACCTTTTAAAGGATATGTGCTGCTAAGAGCAGAGCTGTTAAACATATTGTTATTTGCAGTAAGCTGGTTGCACCTTGACTTTACACATCAGCTAATGTCACACAGGTGACATTATCACAGTAAAGATGGATTCTAATAAATATAATAAAATAATTTAGATTGGGAAAGACCTAAAATCACTGAACCCAACTGTTAATCCAGCACTGTCAAGCCAATCACTAACCCATGTCCCTCAATGCCACATTTACATGGCTTTTAAATGCCTCCAGGATGGCAACTCCACCTGCCATGGGCAGCTCATTCCAGTGCTTGAGAGTGATTTTGGTGAAGAAATTTTCCCTAATATCCCAACTAAACCTTCCCTGGTGCAACTTCTGGCTGTGTCCTCTTGTCCTATGGCTTGTTGGTTGGAAGAAGAGACCAAAGCCCACCTGTCTACACTCTCCTTTCAGGTGGTTGTAGAGAGTGATAAGGTCCCTCCTGAGACTCCTTTGCTCCAGGCTAAGCAGCCCCAGTTCCCTCAGTCATTCCTCATCAGATTTGTGCTCCAGCCCCTTCCCCAGCTCTATTGCCCTTCTCTGGACATACTCCAGCACCTCAATGTGTGTTTTGCTGTGAGGAGCCCAAAACTGAACAGAGAATTCAAGGTGCTACCTCACCAGTGCCGAGGGCAAGGGGACAGTCACTGCCCTGGTCCTGCTGCCTATGCTGTAGCTGCTACAAACCAGGATGCATCAAATTAAAAAAAAAAAATCCAAGTCTGGATTTCAATTTCTCACTTCAAATCTATGAGACAGGCAGTTGTACCAGCCTCCAAAATCTGAAGCTAAAGCTACAACCCTGAGACACAGGCTATGAGATTTGTATTTGTGCAGCAACAACTGAAAGTCAACAAACATCTGCCTCGGCAAGTGACAATGACAGCAGATGACAGGGTCCCAGCAAACAGGCACATACCCTTGCCTTCATTATTTTCACAAGGAAAACAAATATCTATAATGCTCAGCAGCAATCCAAAAGAAAGGGAAGCCAATATGGCAAGCATTTTATAAGGGCATAATCCTGCATACCTGAAGAGCTGCTCCCCCCTCCCTCAGGAACCACACTAATGAGGCTCCTTCTGCCAGGCACAAGCCAATGTCAGCAGCTGTCAGCCTGTGCAGGTGACAGGTTTTAGTTCGATGCAAAGGAAATAAAACATGTCAACACAAACACTGTACAGTCGCACTGCAAAGGCTGCTCTAAAATCCACAGTTACAGCAGGAAATGCAGCAGTGTACTTACTTTAGCAGTTAGTGGAAAGCTGCTGGTTGTTGCACACTGAGCCCTGCGGAGTACTCATAGTAGGGGTAATGTTTCCATTACCCCTGTGTGCAGCACTATAAGCTAATGGACAAAATCAGCCATTTAAAACACGTCTGATTATCCTGATGAATGCTACAACATTGCTGAAAAATGACAACATTTACAACACAAGGCTACATGAGCTGGAGCTGAGACAAGCAGATTAATGGTTCCTGTTTTCCATAGCAGTTTTAGTAGAAAACGAGCTAATTTGTATAAACCACTGGCTAACAGGTGAAGTTTTGCAAGTCTTGCTAAGGAGAAAAATTCAGAACAGGAATTGCTCCTTTTGGGTAGTTATAATGACTGTAAGAGCATACAACATTTGTCAGCTAGTGATACAACACAGAAGTGTTTGTATTATCAAAGCATAGACACCTATATCCTGATGTGTTTGCCTTAGGTAAGCCAGATTAGAACCCCTCATACCCTGATCAAAACCCAAAGCTTTAAGAGAGGAGAGCTCCTCAGGGTCCTGAATTGCTTTCTGGTCTTTCAGAGCAGATGTAAAGCACCAAGGACCTGAATCTCTCTCTGAAGTGTCTGTTCTTCTCCATCTGCTGCAGAGAGCCTGGGGTCACTAAGGTCTTAGCGTAGGCACTGGAGAGAAGTGTCTAAGCTTCAGCTGAACTAAACCCATTTTCCTCTTTCATGGGCAGGCTTTGAGCAAACTTCTAACTTGAGGAAGCCTCAGCAGGGGAAGCCTTACAAGCTTTACCATCACACCTCAACACTGAACAACAGTTCAGAGGAAGCTTGAACACACTTTGGAGCTCACTCATCCTTTAGAAAGACTGCTATTGCTACCTTCAGTTGGCCAAGCTGACTTTCTTCTGGAGTAGCCACAGGTTTTCTTCCTGTGCTCACAGGCAGTGGGCAGTTCAGGCTGCACCACTTGTCCTCCCTTCAAGCAGACAAAGATTTGTGAGAGCCAATATGTACAGAACGAGAATTCTGCCATCACAAGATTTCAGTTGTCACATGAGAATCAGAAAAGATAGAACCTCAGCAGTATTCACCTTTTCATCCAATGTTAAGGCCCTTTGAGCAGTTGACAGCTGCTTTTCAGCTTTGTGTACAGCATCTCTGGACTCTAATAAATCCACTGGGCCCAGACTTGGCTAATCTTGGGAGCCAATCAGCCGAGCAAGGAGTGTTGCCAGGCCCATTTGAGGGTAATTTAAACAGCTTGAGGGAGCTCAGAGAAGAGGAGTGGGCAAGCAGGGGTGTAGCACGACAGTTTGCAGGGCAGTTGGGGCGGCAGTTTGCCCAGCAGCACGAGCAGGAAGGGCATGGCCATTCTGCCTGCTCTTGCTGGTGGGTTGTGTGATAGGTATGTGTCGCTTTTTTCATAGTTTTTTTTGTTTGTTTGTTTGGGTTTTGTTTTCCCCCCAACTCGACTAGATACAACAACAGTTTACAAAGGATCAAAAGCCATTGCTGCAGCTGCTGCCAGCAGGAGTGTGCTGACCCAGGCAGAACCCCCCAGGAAGGACACAGCTGTCCAGGTCAGTGGCTGCAGAGGGTGTCTGAGCCTGGCCTTAGTACCAGAGGGCAGTGCAAAAGACACCCACATAAGGTGCAATCAGGTGAATGATCTGCTCTCTTCAGTGGCAGAGCCTAAGGAAGAAGTGGAAAGGCTAAGGAGTATTAGGGAGAGTGAAAGGGCACAGTCTTGAGCTGTGCCAGGGAAGGTTTAGGTTAGACATTAGGAAGAAGTTCTTTACAGAGAGAGTGATTGGGCATTGGAATGGGCTGCCCAGGGAGGTGGTAGAGTCACTGTCCCTGGAGGTATTTGAGAAGAGACTGGACATGGCACTCAGTGCCACGGTCTAGTAGACAAGGTGATGTTAGATCTAAGGTTGGACTATCTCAGAGGTCTTTTCCAATCTAGTTGATTCTGTGATTTAGGTCTATAGACATGCAGAAAGGCATATAGAGCATGACACATACCAGTAAAATTAAGATGCAGCAATGTCTTTAGTGGGCTAACTTTCACACTGCTGGATCAAGAGGGGGTTTAACCAAATGCAAAGGCAAGTTGAGTCTGGAGAGTTTGGAACAGATCTATAGTACACAAGGGGTTGGTTTCAGCCCCTCAGGCTGAGACTTCCACTGCAGCAATGATTTTGGCTTATTTTCTTCTTGGTTTTTTTTTCTCTGAAGCACTCTTTTTTTAACATTCCAGCAGCTCTTTAGTGTTCAGCAGGCAGAAAACCCAAAGACTACAGCTGTGCCTTCAGCTTGTTCCAAGAACTCCACTTGGTTGAAACTAAATTACAATGTTTTGTAAAATTGGAATATCCTCTCTTGGTTGCATCCCTCATAAAAACCAAAGTGACATGCCAAGAAGCCCAAAAGACTAAAACCAAACAAGCGCATTCTAAAATAACCCTGTCTGCTACTAAAGCAGCAGCAGCACATGCTGTTCTGTACCTTGAAGCTGCTGAGCAGCTGTAATTGTGAAAGTGCAGAGTCAAGCCTTCCAAGCTCCCATAAGACAGTAACAACCATCTCTCACTCCACCCTTCATCCCCAAAAGAGCACATCAGACAAGAGCCCTTTCCAGCACGCAGAGCAGATGGGGTCAGGAAGAGAGGCCAGCTAGGTAACCTCTTCAGGTTCAACATATGGCCTACACTCATCCTTTTCTTCAGCTAGTAGCTAGAAGCTGCTACTGTTGTCAAGATTTAGAAAGCCTTTAATAAACTTGAAAGTCACATTAAGAAGCCTGTCTTTAAGGCACAGATTCCTCTCAGCTCCTCAAGTATGTGGTTATACCCGATTTACAGTTGACAGTGAGAATCTTATTTTGGCTCCCCTGTTAATAGGCACCATAACAACATCTAACAACTCAATCATATACTACTTCTTTACAGGTATACAGAATGCACACACAGGGAATCAGAATTCAGGTTGCACAGGTAACTGCAAAACTGGCATTTTCTAACTTTGACTTCTTGTTTTTCAATCTAAATCACAATATTAGAGCAGGAGTATTCTATACATAATTATATAGATTGTACCAGTAGAGTGAGGAATCGGGACCCCATTGAGCTGGCATTATTCAAACATACAAAAGATGGCCTTCTTGAAATCCACAGGAGGATTTTCAAACTCTCCCAGAACAACCAGTCTTTATACATGACTCAGTGACAGAACGTGGTGGTATTGTACAGAAAGTGTTTTTACGGCTCTGAAGCTTCCCTAGTCATAAAAATCTGATATTAATCTGTTAGTCATCTTGAACAAAATTGCTTAATTTGTCAGTGCTAATGATCAGAGAGTCATGGAATTGTTTATGGTGGAAAAGACCTTTAAGATCATCCAGTCCAACCATTAAGCCAGTGCTGCCAAGCCCACCACTAAACCATGTGCCTAAGCTCCACATCTACACATCTTTTATATCCCTCCAGGGATGGTGACTCAATCATTTCCCTTTATCAGCCTTTTGAGATTTGTACCCACTAACTTTAGGCTTTTTCATAATATTGCTGAGAAAAAGACAACTATGATGGCACTATGGAAACACAGTGATGGGTCATAACCATAATTGCTCTGAAGTCACACAACTTCTATCAGAGGTGACAGGAGAACAAGCCTGTTAGAGGCTGCCAAACAATTGTTTTCAGTAAGTAACTTCCTCAAACAGTAGCCAATGAAGGGATTAGAAAGCAAGATGTGAACTAGCTGATGAAAATCATCATTCTAAAATAACAGTGGCTTTATGTTCAGAGGTTGTTATACAAGTCAAGGCAACTGGAATCAGTGTAATGTGAAGACATCACCCAGTGATACCATGTGGCCATTCCTGGGCAACAGTGAGACTGACATGTCATTTATTAGCAGTGGATAATGCACCTGTGCTATTGCTTTCTCCTCAAAAGGAAATTAGGGTAGCAGCTCTATGTAGCAGTAGAGTTTGAGTGTGCTTGTTTTGTGACTCTTTGCATTTATAATGAAAAAGTGGTTATAAGTACTGGAGATTTAGATAGAGATGAGCACAGCTGGAAGGAAGAAGAAAAAAGAAGAAAGGTGTCCATGGGGCTAGGATTATTTAAAATCACCAGATCTGGAACTTTAGTCTGTTTGTATCTCAGTTCCCTACCCCGAGTACTCATTAAATACACAAGCTTTTTCAACACAGATAACAAAAAGCATGTAAGTAAACAGGCAGATATAGAGTGGGAAAGGACATACGGACAGGGCTTTAATGTTCAACAAATATACCCAAGTTCTTTAATGTCCATAAAACACTAAGCTCCTGATCTGTAGCTCTGGATATAAATCCAGAATAATTCTACTGAGGTTTTAGATTTGGAGAGGTTTAGCGCATATTGGAAACACCCTTATGTTTTCATGTTTTGTTAAGGAAAAAAGCAAAGGTTAAACAGTAGAAGGTAGAACACAATTCATATTGACATTAGGGGTTGGCAGTCCAAAGGGTAGAATCATCTCTGTGGCTCCAGGGCATGCCAGTGCCACCTGATTGGGTTGATCACTCATCAGGTCAGTCTGTGTTCTGTGAAAGTGATTTTAACTACACAAGGAATATCAGACTCATTTTAGTACCTGCTCCGTGAAATCCTCCACAAAGATACAGCTTCCCTTCCACGCAGCCTGCACTGGTAGAATTTGTTCGTAAGGAGAGAAGTGGAGAAGGCATAGGAGGTCCATCCCTCCAAAAGTCTCCATCAGGGTTATAAATCTCCACTGCGTCAAGACATTTCCGAGTCTGCCCTCTGTCATAACCAAGGCACCCAATTCCTCCTGCAAAAGATATGTAGGTGAAATGGAGCAGTCCCACGTTCTTCTGAAAGATACATTGCTGCCTGCATTTTCTGTTCACATATTCTCATCTCCCTCTCTTTCCCTTTTGCAGCTCCAGACCTTTGTGAGGAAGTAAACTTGAAGCAGAGGCTACTGCACATTATCTACAGACACCAAAGCAAGATCCTTTCTGAAGTCTTGTATCCAAATAAGGACAAGCAGCATGTCTTCAAAACACAAAGGTATTTTGTTTTCTCCCCCTATAGTAGAAATTGTCATAATTACTTGTTCTGTTTGCTGCACAAATTGTAATGGATCAAAAACTATTCTTCAAATATTGCTGGTGGATTTGACCCTCACACATGTTAACCAACAATCATTTGCATTTGTTGGTTAGTTTTCTTCAATGAAAGAAAAGTGTTACACCTATTTCTTAAGGCAAATCAACTTCCAGAAACAAACCTACCCTATACACAGGAATGCCAATCAAGTTATTTGCAACAATATTTCTGTTGAAAGTTTAATTAAGGTGCTTGAAGACTGTGCAAGATTAGAAGAGACTCCAGTTTTCTTTGGCTGGCACATACTGCAACAGGCTGCAGATATACCTGAGATCTCAGTGCATGCTGGAAACACTAAAAATCAGTGTAAACACTGCCTTCCCAAATCCCTTCAAGCAATCAAATCCAGATTTTGAATTTGCAGCATTTGGTTCTCCAGAATTAACATGCTGACGTACCCGCGCAGGTTTTCCATCTGTGCCAATGGACACAATACCCGTAATGAGCACTGATGGCATGCTGAAGAGGTTCTTTTGTGCATGTGTGTGTGACCACTTTTAAATATAAAATGACTGCAATATGCAAGCAATTTCCACATGAAGGCTAGCATCCCAGAGACATGTGTAGGACTGCTCAGTTGGGGAAATCCAAAGCGCATTGTATGGTATGTAATTGTGCCCTTGCATATGCAAAAGGAAATGACTGCAAGTGCAACCTGTGCAAGGTTGGTGACGCTGCTTTTAAAATATGTTGCCCTTAGAATGCTGTTTAGCTGGTCTGTCAGAGAAAAGAGTCCCTAGTTGTGCTCCAAGTTTTACTTGCATATAGTTTTCCCTCTACCTCTTAAAACTGTTGGGTTTTTTATAACCTTTTTACATTCTCCAAAGGTGTTTGCAAGAGGGAACTACATAGATGGGGACCACAATGCTCCAAACACTGTATTTCTCATCTGTATTTTAGAGTCAGGTAAAGATAACCCTCCATCAGAGCAGCAAAAGTAGAACCAAATTCAGTGTTCATTATAATCAGCAGGAGGTTTTCCTGTGGCTGAAGTTAGCAATATTTGATTTTGTTCAATATTTGAATTTGAAAACCTTAACTGAGTTGAGTTTTCAGCTTCTTTTCCACACACATCAAATCTTGACTTGCCTCAATACCTACCAACTAAGTCCTAGCAGTTTGTAGTAGGTACCCCTTAGTGTTTGCTTAAACAAGGCTGGCATCCATATGCATTTGGTATTAGCTTAATACCCTCAGCTAATCAGTATTTGCTCTGATGGGCTCCTCCTCTGAGGCTTGATTCATCCAAGAGAGCTGAGATTGGGATTAATTGTGGTCATGGAATTTTGCTGATCATTTCCATGCCAAAAAGGGAAGCATTACCCCTCTGAGCCGTTCTCATGATGGCGACTCACTGAGCTGTTCCTTGGGGCTATTTAGAAACAAAAATAATTTTCAGACTTCAGGAGGTTACTTATGGTATTGTTCTCTATGACAAAATTATCATCCTCTTCTATGTAGTATTTTCCACTACTCCTTAATGGCTTATAAGAGAGGTGCTACACTTAGGACAGGACACCATTCCCCTAAATTTAATCAGGGAAACTTTTAAGGGCTAATCAATTTAACTGATAAGTCTATTTAGTTGATTGCTTATCTCATAGGCTTTCTGATTCTACAGCATCTGTTGGTATGATCACAGAGTACAGCATGCAAGACAACTTGCTACCAGGGCATGTACAATCTACAGAGTGCAGTGTAATGCAGAGAGAGATTCTCAAGGCAGTTTTAACTGGGAACTGCTAGTATTAAAGCTCCCCACAGGCTAATTTGACCCCTTCAAAAGACAGCTTTGTGGTGCCAAAACCAAATTGCTGCTGGTTATCAAGCTGGGTTTTATAAAATTAGCCCAGGTGTTACTGTACCCCACTGAAGAATATGCACTCACCCACAAGAAAAGTCTTAATTTGAAAAATGAAAGAGCTTCTTGCTCAATCAGAGGAATGAATGGTGCCAGTTAGGGAATGCATGCAGCGTGTCAAAAAACAATAGCTTTGCTGATTGCCTCAATATTTCAGCAGGGAGGGGGAGGCGAACAAAAGGGCCCAGAACTCTTCTAGAAGGATAATAGCTGCTTATTTCTTCCTGAGTTTTTGTTGTAATTTTCTAAATAGAGTAACTGTAGGGCAAGGTAACTTCAGAAAGAACACAAATAATCAGGTACAAAACTGATACAGCAGTCACTGGCTTTTTGCAAAAAATCCCAACTGTTACCTGTCAATGAAGACATTCAGTTGCCAGTCCAGGGGATCCATCAGCAAACATTTTTCATGTATAGTTATTAGGAAAGTAATTTTCCAGGACCTATTAAAACATCTTTTAAAAAATTTCAGAGCTACCATGTTTTCAAGCACTTATGAAACCTTCAATGGGTAGTTTAAGCAACTTATATTTAACCTTCTTTAATCCTATCATTATCAGAGACAGTCCTGAATATACAAAATATCTCCCTTTTATTTAAACTCAGCACAGCTATTTCAGCTAAATCAAATTTTATATTCAATTTACAAGGGCAATGCTAAGTTCTTAGGAAAAAAAAAAGAAGGAAAAATCAGGGCAGAGTAAAGTTTAATTTTCTAGCTTAGAAAAAAAGCATTCTGAAAAACAACAAATCAAGAACTTCAACCTTCTCTCCTAAAGCAATTCTAACATTAAAATATTGTTAACAAAGGAATCTGAGGGTATTAGGCTCTATGAGTCCTGTTGTGCTGTGTTCCAGATGCACTAGCTGAGAAATACTCCTCCGAGATAATATATTTTTTCCTCTATGGAGACAGATGTTTCAGGACTCTTTTCCAAAGAAATTAATATACAAATCAGGAAAAAAAAATCTCAAATTTAAATAAATTCACATCTACAACCAGCTGGAGGTATCTCACTTTTACCAGGCCATTCATCATCTACAATGTAGAATTTTAATTGGCAGAAAAAAAATAAGCTTTCTGTATCAGACAACTTGGGCCACTTTCTGGTCCATCACTGAAGACTCCTGATCACCCTGTCCCACAGGTTTATTCATTTAGATTTAGGAAGCTGTTAGGAGTGCATGTGGAGACAGAGGGAATTACAGTTAAGACTACTAAGACTGTCTTTATCTCAGGTTATCTGGGTAAAGCAGCAGAACAACTGAGTTCATACTCTACTCCTACAGGAACCTCTGCATAAAATAAGGGAAAGCTTTAGGAAGCTAAGGCAGGGGGCAGAAAGAAGGCAGAAAGAGGGCAGAGGTGCTTTGGTCATTTGAGGGAGATTCTTGTGCTGAGTGACCTGTCAGCAGTGCATGGTGTACTTGCAGCTGTACCTTAAACCACGCAGAGCTATAGATGGGGTCATTAAAACACAGCTGCTGTGGTCACAGCCTCCTGGGAGTCCCAGCAGGTGTGCCAAGGGCACCAATGGCTATTTCCATGCCCATGGTCTGGAATTTATGCTGGGGAGGGTCCTTTATTAACCCACATTCACAAACAGAGTAGGTGAATTCAACCCCATCTGGCTTAATTCCCTGCACAAAGCCTGATTACATGTCCTTTATGCAGGGGAGGTGGATTTCTCACTGGGAGTTTCAAATATTTCTGTCATTTTCACGTTGATCACATAAGAGGATTTAATCCCAGAACTCAGATTTCTCATCCTGTCCCTTCCAAATGCACCCTTTCAACACGTTAGGCTTTTTACATTATGCACTTTCCCTAGGAGATATTTCAGATGCCACTGAAGGACTAAAAAAGCCAGTGAAGCCACCTTTGTGTTCCCAAACCCATTAATGCTTGAGAGCTTTCTACATCATGCTTGGATGACTCTGCAATCAAACCCTACTTTCAAGGGCACTCTGTAAGCAGTGGTTCTAATGGACTTTAAATTTAACATGAAGCTCCATTAGTAAAATAAATATATAAATATAATACACGATCTTTATTAAGAAATCAGGATTGAGAAGACAAGTCTTTGATGCAGGAAGGCAAGGCGGGGTAGGTGATGTGATTAGCACATCTTCAGAATCTCAATGAGGCACAGTTCTGTGCTGTGCTCTACCCACACACTGCTCGTAGCTGGCTGAAGGCAAAGCACACAGCTTTGGCTCAGGTCAGCTGCCTCCCTGGCCCCATGCTCATCTGAGAAGACCAAATGCAATTTGAGCCACATCAGCTCTAATAACAGCACACCCTTCCAGCACTTAGGGGGAAATGTCTATAAATGATGGTGAAGTGGTAAAGAGTTGCTGATAATGATTAGTTCAGCAGGTACAAAGGCTGTATTTCTATAGGAGTGAGCCTGACATGCAGGTGAGTTATAACATATAGGGAACATTCCTACCTACATGCACCCAGTGACTTCACCCACATCACTGATACTTGTAAGAGCAGGCACTGGCACAGAGCCTGCTCTTGCACATCCACACCAAGCTCTTTTGCAATTAAATTTCCCAGGCAGCTGAGTCCAACAGAGACAATTTTCTTTCCTACAGGAAAAACACACAACTCCAAATCTAGGTTGCTCATTGCATAGACAGGATGGCTGACCAAAAGCCAAGAGGACACCGACAATGTGGTTTGGGGTCCAGATAGAACTGAAAATAGCTCTCCATTGAGGCTGAGCAGCAGATTTCATAACACTTTATTTGGTTCCCCCACTAACAAACACCTGAAGTTAGACACGAAGTACAGTCTCTCAGCCAGAGCTACACCAGGGTACAACTAGAACAAGGCAGTTTTCAAAAGGAAGGTGACCCAGGTAACAAGCTCACCATCAGGGCACAGCTCCACAGAACCAGGGACAGGCAATTGCAGAAGGTCCCACCAGCAGCTGCCAGGCAAAGTCAAGGTTCCAAGGAAGGAGCAACCTCTCCAGCCTGTGTTTAAATGGTGCTCCTGGACCTATGGGCTGAGGGCATAGGTGGAGGCCCCAGGTGATGCTGACCAAGGTGATCAAGACCTATTAGTGCCCTCATGGCACTAACACTGTTATTCTTTATGGTATAGTAAAGTCCTTAGATCATAATACCAAGCAACGTTTGTTCTTACTACTGCCTCTGAATTTTTATCAAAGGATCCTGGGGAATGGGTAAAAAAAAAAAAAAAAAGGAGTAATTCTCCAACAAGCAAATGAAATCCAACTTTGCCTCCTGTAAAATAATTCACTATTAAATCGATCTCTGGAATGCACAATGGATTTAATAGTGCTAATCTCTTATGTAACGTTTCCCTTCATTAACAGCACTCAAGCTGAGTCTCAGCAGTTACGTTTCTCTCTCTCTCTCTCTGTAAAGTGGGGCTGCATAGTTGGTTTCTCAGAAAAATGAGGGAGCCATAAAGCCCTGGCAGGCACGTCCAAAGATGAAACTGAGGAACACTGTCATCCTTTACTAACCCAGAGCACAGCAGATGAGGTAATGCAGCTTGTAGAAGACATGAGAGCAAAAGATTAATTAGAAGCAGGGCTGAAAAAACCCCAGATGATTGTCTTTCTAAACATGGTCAGTGTTTCAGATCCAGCTCCATTTCTCATGAAGTGCCTTTTTCTGATTTATTTTGATAATCCTAAAGTGAGTAGAAAGCATTTCTGATCTCATCTATCGGACCATTTTCTGCCTGTTTTTGTTCCTCCCTGTACACAGGCACTAAAGAGGCTGTTGCACAGGTATAACAGAGCGGAATCAGGCCCATAAGCTGCTACTTGTCACGAGTCCAAAGCATATTTATAAATAGACAGGTTTATTTTAGAAGAAGTTGTTATTCAAATGCACAGTTAATACTCAAGCATGAAAGCTAAAATGTCTCCTTCCAGCCCCTCCCACACACACTTTCATTTCCAGAGAGACCCCAAAGTACATATTCAAATAAGCATTTTATGATTGAGACATTCAGTATTTAATTGAACTTCATTTGACTGCTTAAAACTTTTAAAAGAAGCTCTCAGCAACAACTCAGTGAGAAAAAAAATCAAGTTGTAAGAGGTGGGATGCCAGGCTGAGGAGGATAACAGAAAATTCTTTTTTTGCTAAATCTTCCCTAATAGGATTTCTCATTTAAATCCTTCTATGCATTCTTATTTATAAGGTAGAAATTATATAATGATAAAAGCAACATATGGTTAAGGATGTCATGGTGATACAACTTTTTTTTACCAGTAACCTGTATTTCAGAGGCAGTGGTTCTACTGAGTGTGTTTTAACATAAAGTAATGAATATAACATTCAGATGGATTCATTTAGATAAATTTTCCTAATTTGTATGTTGGCTGTGATAAGTTTTCAGAGACCTAGCTGGAAAGGGTATTTTTTTAAATGGGAGATTAAAATGCATGACCTTAAATAGAGCCCTCCCATCTGGTTTTCTTCCAAAAGTGTCTCAATTGCCTCTGTCATTAAAAACACAATACTGCTCTTTCTTGGGCTTTCCAAAGAATATAGTTATGTTCCTGGGAAAATATGGAGAGAAAGAACTGAGAGCAGTCAAATGAGATGAATAGGAGAAAGGATTTTGAGCCTTAGGAAATGCTGTTCATTTACTTATGAGGATTATGTATGGTGTATAAATAGCATGAGATTCTCTAGGAACATTACAAAACAAACAGACAATTACATTGCAGGACTGCTGATTAAGACACACGGTACAGGTTCCTGAACAATGCTATTACTCAGACCAAAAACTCTAATCTATCTCTCATTCTCCTTCCATCAGTGTGACTCTGGAATAATTCCATTTAAGTCATTAGGGTTTTACATGCTGGAGCTGCAATTAGGCTGGGAAGAGGTTTTGGACAGTGACTACATACTTTCTGTTCTGTGCCAATAGGACTTTTCAGAAATTAGCACTTCAAAGGCTAAGCATCAGATTCTGATCTGGGTTAGAATAAAACGAGCCTGACACAACGCAGTTGACATCAGCAGACTACTTACTACCTGCATGCATGAAAGCAAAAATTGGACTTGTCTGTCAAAGCAACTGCTACTGCACCTTATTCAAAGCTAGTATTCCATATTTTCTTTCTTCTTCATATTTGTGATAGAAATTACTTTCGTACATCAGAGATACTAGAGAGGATCAACTTTCTCTGCAGTGATTTTTCATTTCTGCACTAGAGTCCTCAATGTGCTGACACCTGTATAAGTTATACAGAAAGACAGAGATCCTGCTGGAAAGAGCTGACAAACTTACATCATTTAACAACTTTGTTTTCAAGACTTGCTGGAACAAAATATCATCTCTCTGCAACACTACTTTATGTACCCAGTCCATTACAGTGAAATTACCCCAGATTTACACAGTCAAAACTGAGAACAAACACTGCCTTTATGAGTTAGATTTAGTGGCAAGAGGGAAAGGTCCAGTGCAGCAAACTGTTAATCTCAGCATTAAGTATGTTGGTTCCCTTAGGAATAGGCTCAAATAAGGAGTGCCATGGGAAGGTATGTGAACCAACGAAGTGATGGAGACAGATCAAGAGCCTGTTACAGCCCATGTGCAGATTTGACTGTTAGCAAAGATTTTCTCACACACACACAAAAATTATTGGTATTGGCTAGCATGTAAGACAGAATTCAAGTCAGTGTTCAGCTCCCTGAATACAGCAACACTGGCAGCTATACATACCAATACAAGGCTTTTTATTTTTTTAACATTAGCAAAATGCTTCTGCAGGTCTTTGAGACCATGAACTTGCCTCAATGCCATTTAAACAGGCACTTTGCAGATCTAATGCTGTGCTTTGTGTTCAATCTGTACATTTCATTACTGTAATTGTTCAGATATGCTTCTTGCTTTGTGAGAGTTGAGGGAAGAAAATGGATGCAGTTTTCCCTATTAGCCACTCCTTTTCCTTGTCTCAGTGTCAGGCTTGCTGTGAAGAAGACTGTCAATTTGTTTTATCACATGCATCCCAAGACGGCTCCTTTTTTTGCTCCCTGACTCTCTTGTGTCATCACAGTGTTCAAGGTCTTGATCTTGGAGCATGGTCTTACTGAAACACATGAATGCAGCCTTTCTCTTCCCAACTATTCCAGCTGCTTCTTCTGCCTCATTAGAGCATCAATGTCAGTATAAATAATTATATATATTTAACCTTTTACAAAGGATGGAGTTTCCACATTTCTGGAGCACCTTTGAACCTGGGCAGCCAACACCCTTATTATTTAACAGCACACTGATATTCTCTGTCACTAACATTTGACAACAATGATATGATTTTCTGGTTGCAAAACTCTCTTTTCCATATGGGCTTCTTTTACCTTTCCTCCTGGTTGTGACTATGGGAGTCTCTCAAGCAACTTAAGAGAAAGAAGTTTCTCTAAAAGAAGACAAATGCAGCATTAAAGCCACTTTCTTCTACTTCAAAGACACCTTTCTTACATAAACCCCCTGCAAAACACTTTCTGTATTACATGCAGGGAACAAGCTCTTCTTTATCCACATTATACAACAATCCAGACAAAACCAGAACACCCCGATGCAGGAGGTGTGTTATGTTGATAAGACTGTATTTTTGTGTTCACTTTGATAAGCTTGTAAGCAGGAATAATTCGAAGTAGAAGGGGTTGAATTGTCCCAAGGTACTGATGTGATTGCTGCCTTCTTCATGTGTGATGTGGCCCATGAGACCATGAGAGCATGGGAGGGTGTGAATCACTCACAGTCCACTTGTGGATTACTTGACTGTATGAGTTTTCCCCCACTTCTCCAAGAACTTTCCAGTCACACATCTATCTACAGTCCTGCTCTCTGTTACTTGGACATCTCTCTGACTCCTATCCCCCTTCTAAGATGCCCCTCTTAACTTTTTCCCAATATCTGCAATGCCTTTTTTCTTTACCTGCATTTCCCTGCCTTACATTTTCATTTTCTCTTCAGAAAAATCCTTTGCTTGCCACCTTCTGAGCTGTTTGCCAGTGTTCAGAAACATGTGATGTTAGCTTGCACATAGGCTGGGATGGAACGATGAAGAATGATCTTTGGGAAAAGGATCCTTTTATGGATTTACTGCAGAACTGAGGAATATGGGTGGGGATCACTTGGAATAAAAGATTTTGGGGTAGGAGATTATTGAACTTTTTCACATAAATCAATATTTTTGGTCAAAATACTGCTTTGAAACAAAAAAATTGAAAAGATTCAATCAAAAAATGACAAAATGAGAGATTTAAGGTTTCAAAAGAATGCACTGCATTGAGGTGTGTAGAAAAGAAAGATTCATTGAGTTTTATCAGGATATAGAAATATTGTTGGTTTTGACTGGGAAATCCAAATTTTCTTTATCTCTATGCCATTCTTTCACTATGCTGGTTATGTTCCTTAGCTGTTCAGTGCTCACTTGTGAAATGATCCTTACAAGGCTTCTCTACTCACCTTTTAAAATTCATTACTATTTATAGCACACACTGATACCCTGAGGAAAAGTAGCTTAAAAAGTGAAGTATTTTTGTTTCATTAATCCAGACCACCAAACTAATTTAATCTACATAAATCAAGGAAGGAAGAAATAATGAGGGGAAGAGACAACTTTAGAAAAATACCACCCATTTAGTCCAGCGTGCTTTCTCCTACAGGACATAACAAAGGGTGAGATATTTCACTTCACAGAGGCAAACCGCTGGAAAGAGGAAAAAGTCACAGTACTATCTGTTAAAAATCTGTTTCCTCTTACCCAGGACATAAATCTCCCCGCTGACTACGGCTGTGCTGAAGCGATACTTTGAGTACTTCATTGGAGCTCCTTCCGTCCATTTGTCTTGGCCCGGGTCGTACCGAAACGTTCTGTTACTTAATCGATCCGGCTCATCGTCAGGCAGATCCATCTGTATGAAATATGACAGCCATATAATAATACAACATTTGGAGCCCTCTGCACATGCCTGCATGCAATTAATCACAGCGGACAGCTCAGCAGATAAATAGCATAAACACATCAATTATAGCCACAGGGGATTGTATTCCCCAGGGTTTAACAGCACCCGTGGCTTGTGGCTGGGAGTCCACTGCAGAAGGCAAAGGAATAAGTGGGCATCTATACTCTGCAGCAATAAAGCTGAGGATTTGGGTAATAACAATACATTCATGGTCCTAGCTCTGGAAAAACGTACCCCTTTCACAAGGCTGCTGTACAGTCCTAATAATAATAATAATAATAATAATAATGTCTTTTTTTCTTTTTCTGCTAAATGTTGAAATCTGTTCCCACTGTTACTCAGACCATACCACGAGTCTCAGTGAGACTGGCCTTTCCTGGCCTTTCTCAGGCCTGTATATACACATAACTTATTCTAATAAACATTTGCATGTTTATTTGGAGAAAAGAAGGCTCAGGAGAGACCTCATCACTCTCTACAACTACCTGAAAGGAAGTTGTAGCCAGGTGGGGGTTGGTCTCTTCTCCCAGGCAACCAATAGTAAGACAAGAGGGCACAGTCTCAAGCTCTGCCAGGGGAGGTTTAGGTTGGATATCAGGAGGAAGTTCTTTACAGAGAGGGTAATCAGGCACTGGAATGGGCTGCCCAGGGAGGTGGTGGATTCTCCATCTCTGGAGGTGTTCAAGAAGAGACTGGATGTGGCACTTAGTGCAGTACTGTAGCGGTAGTGGATCAAGACTTGGACTTGATGATCTCACAGGTCCTTTCCAACCCATCTTATTCTATGATTCTATGATTCTATTTAGTCAGTCTAACCACAGTAATGTTCAACTTCGATGGTTTGCATAATAAGCTCCTAACCCCCTGCAATATCTTTGCTGCCATAATATCCCTTTTATACTCACTCCTACTCCTCTTGTTCTCTCTAATCTTCTTCCCCCTTCTCTGCCTGTCTCATATGATGCAGGGAACTCAGATTATGTTTTCTGGGTACAACACCCTTGAATGTAAGCAGTGGGATGTGGGGGGAGGATTCAGAAATATTTTGGGTTGAAAGTTTTCACATAGAGAGAGTGAGAAGGAGAGAACTACTTTGCTTGCTTGTGATGGTGTTATATGTGTTCCTGTTTTTCTGCTTATTTTTCTTTCCCGAAAGACCTTTCCAACACTAATGCCATGGACAAGACAGTAGGAGGCAAACTACAAAGTAAATACAGAGCCTCTTGGTTACTCTCTGTAAGTGCCCAGGGCACGTTCATTCTCTGTGGTAAGTGTGAAACACTAATTTATTCACTGAAATGGAGTTAACTGTGCATTTTCCACACAGACTAAGGATATACTTATGAGCAGGCACCGTTTGACATGCTTTAAATTCACATCCACCCTCATTTTTTGTGGTAAGACTTGCCTCAGAGTGCACCCTGTGCTCTTTATGTACAGAAAACACAACTTTCAGCAGCCTTTCTCTATGTCTCAAGGGTCTGGAACCTTCCTCTCAGCCTCACCAAATGCTTTCTTCCGCTTTAACAGTCCCCAGTTACCAAGGCTGGAGTTGCTTGGGTTTCTAACTCTGCTGGCACCAGTGAGGCCAGACCAAAGCTGAGCTGAGCAGTGCTAATGTGAGCTGAGTCCTTGCCCTCCTAAGCTGTCATTTTATGTCCTGGCTTGACTTTGTCTTGTCTTGTTTCAATTACAAAGCCTGAAAGGAAAGAGAACATGTATTTATCTCTGTCCTGTAATGGACACGTGCACTCAGAGCACTCTGTCAATGCTGCATCGTTAGTGTTTGTTCAGGATCTACAGAACATTCAGTGCTGTTCAAGCAGAGGGACAACCCCTGCCTTGGAGAGCTCATTTACTTTCCCAGTGCAGCTGTGGTATCCCCACACATACAATCGCTGCATCTGACAGGGGGAAGATATATAGTACCAGAAGAATTCAGCACTTTGCAGTGCTGTTCTTAAAGCACTTTTTTGAGAGCTTGAGCTAATTTATTCTGATTTGTTCTGGTATGCCCTAATCTTGCAAAGCTGTGGGTTTTAATCAATTACTGTTAATTTGCTCATCCCATCTTATTCTATATATAAACTCAGACTCCCATGCATTGTTACTGATAGTACTTGTAGGCAGGTACCCAATTTAGGTGGTTTTTTTAAACCATTCTTGGCTCAATATTCCTGACTTGTGCTTCTAAGCCACTTTCCCCTCCTACCATCTGTTCTGGAACAAAGCTTAACAAAGCTTGTTGTCTGACTTCAACATCTATCTTTGTTATATTAGATATCTCTCAGTTCAAGGGTTTTTTTTTTTACAAACAGACTGTTCTACATAAAGTGTTTTCATATTTTAATTCTTTAAATAGTGAGATACCCTTGCTCAGTTGTTTCTGTATCAGAAATACTTTCTGATCTTTCTGTTGTCTGCCTGGGGACTCCTGCACTCAAAATATCCAAAGAGGTGGAATTCTTTTTAGCTGAATGCATCTCCCTTTAAAATACTTTAATTTATTTCAAGAGGACACAATCCATTGAATTGTGATGACAGTCTGAACATATTGCTGTCAGCAATGAGGATTACAGATGCTCCACTTCATTGTCAAGTAACTGTGGGACCTTATCCTGAACTCTAAATTTAAACTGCACCAAGCAGTAAATAAAAATGGACTAGGCTCCTAAAAAAGATCTTTTGCACTGGGAGCAACTGGAGAGATCATGCACTGCTCCTGACATCCATCTCCCTTGTAGCATAGTTCTGTATATTCCCTGTACTCCCGAACGTGGTATCTCTGGTCCTGCCAAAAATTCCTGTAAAAACTTCATGTGGCCAAGCGATACAACTGAAACAAATTAATGGATTGCTTAAAGGACTCTGTTTTCCAGAGAATGCCTTGACTTTTCATTTAAAATGTAATATAATTAAAACTGAATAAATTAACTTTAGTTAACCAAGAAAGCTTCCTGAGAAATTGAGGTGAACTTTAAATGTCACATATAAATCTGTCCCTGAAGTGTACCTGTGTACAGGTTTTTTGAAGACAGGGCACAGTTAAAGGTGCCTGTATAATTAAATACCATTATTTATGATTTCTGGAAAAATTAAGATGATGGTAAACAAGGAATAGAAAGGCTGGAACTCATGATGACACAGGAGATGTATTTTAAACTCTTGCTCACTGTGCATATCTCTGTAAAGAACTGCCCTTCCTGAGGTTGGTATTTACATCAAGGATGGCATAGATGGATATTGTTCTTCTTCACCCTGTTGGGTTTTCCTGCAAAAGATCAGAGGAATGTGAGCAATTTATTCTTCTGTTATCGCTGATGTACTTTTCCCATGCAAGAAGCACTGTAAAATTACACAACACTGCTTGTTAGTGCACAAACCAAACACAGTAACAGGCACATTTCTCAACCTGTGGTGTCCATCCACCCAGCACGTACAGCTTGCTCTTCACTGTCACCACCACATGGCATGCCAGTGGTATTGGAAGCGGTGCCGTGCCTCTCCAGGTGCCTTGCTCCATGGAATACTTCTCCACACAGTTTGTGACCAGATACTGATTTTTCACTTTCATTTGTCCTCCTATTACATAGAGGTCGTTGTGGATAGTGCCCAACGCGTAGAGCTCACGGAGCTGAGTGGTGCACAGGCTGTGCCAAAACTGATTTCCTCGCTGGTGGTATCTGTAGGAGAATCCAGAGTTGTAAATGCCCTGGTTCACTGAAGTCCCATCAGCTGGTTTGTAAGCATTACCCACTTAATCATCAATATTTACTCAGACAATGGTACATTGACAAGAGGAACTTTCTCCTTCACAGAGAAGTTGAGCCCAATGTTAGCAAGATCAAGCATATTTAGTATGAGGAATTCTAGGTATCCTTTCAAAGATATTTGACCTTAATTAAGGTAAGAAGACCCTTATTTCTGTGTGTGGTGCTCAACCACATTTTCCACTGAAGTTAGTGGGAAGAGAGAGAGCTCAACACTGATAAATAAGGCTACTTCAGCTGACTCAGTACGGATTTATTTCCTTAAATTTAGGCATTTGTATTTGAAAATGCTGCCATCATTTTAAAGTTTTATCTTTAATCCAGAAAATGTCTGTTTTTCTTTAAAATAGGTGCATCTGAAAAAGGCATGAGTAAAAACAGAATGAGGGTTTAGAGATATCAATCACTATCTTTAATCTATGAAGTACTATCATCAACATTAACAGAGAATTAAGTTTTCTCTGTCTTACTGGACTCATTGGGTCATTTGCGTGCCTCATTTCCCCCTGCCAGTGACTTAGAAAAGAAGTATCCTTGGAAAATATTGAGATTTGAGTAAGGAGAATATAAAATCCACATGCATTGATCTAATCAAGCTCATTTAAACAGACAGACAAAGAGTAAATCCATAAGAGTAAATCCTTCTTCTTTCAGGAGAAAATGCATCAAGATTTGGTTGTATGTATATAATTTAGTGATATGAAAATAAACTGTGACAGACTGATTAAGGTAATCAAAATCTCTGGGAAAAATAATTTCAAGCGAAGAACGCTTTGTCTAATGGACTTTTTTTTTTTTTTTTGTGCCCAGAAACTTTTATTTAGATTTAAAATTTTTAAATAATCAGGGATTTTCTGACAGAGGGTACACACCTATAAATTTCAATGTTCCTGGTCTTTTGTCTAGACATTTTGACGGCACTTGCCTCGCCTGCCACAATGATATCATTTTTCTCAGTGACAACACCAGTACAAACACACCCTAAACCCTCTCCATACTTGGGAGAGGAAATGAAGTAAGTCTTTCGTGTTGCAGGAGCATAACAAAAACTGGCATCAGCGTAGCTACCGTGTCTGGACCTAATACCAAGAGAATTGTTGCCGATGCAGAGCAAGAGATCAGTAGTTTCCATGCCGTATCGCAGGCTGAGAGAAGGGTGGCTGGATAGTTTGATGATTTTCAGTGCTTCCTCAAACATGTCATTACACTCTGAATTGCACAGGATCATTGTGTTCCTTTTCCGGGCTTCCACAAGAAAGGAAGGGCTGATGAGTGCCAGTCTCACTTGCTTGAGGAGCTCAATAAGGTGTTCTGAACGTGACTTTCTGCTGTGCTTGACCCATCTAATGACGAGGTCCAGAATGCTCTCCTCCCTGGAAATATTCAAATCGTCTGACTTTATTAGAGCCATCAGCTGCTGGAATTCAATCTCTAATATTTCTTCCTGCAAGCTCACCTCAGCAAAATGCTGATACAAGTATTTCCTCGCTTGGTCACACAAATCTTCTGCCCCAATGTGGTTTGCAAAGTAGTAGATGCCCACACAGTTGGAAGCATCCATGTGGTCCATCATGTACTTCTGACACATGTTGCAAACATCTTCCATCTGCATGAAATATGCAGCCAGTGCGACAGTCTGCACGTTGTGATTCGTGAGGAGCAAATCTGCGCTGTACATGTAGTGGAGGATCGTGGACACGCTCTCTGCAGAGATGTCATACAGCACCACCTCTCTCTGCGTGCACTCAACCAAGCCACAGGTGAACATGGCTTTGAAATAGGGACTGAAGGCAGCCAGCACCACCTTATGGCAGGGGAATTTCTCACCTTCTGCAACGAGCACAACATCAATTATCTGTGTTGATTCTTTCATTCTCTTTATTTGTTCTAATAAAGTCAAGCTATGGCGCTGCTTCCTTTTCTCCTCAGCTTTGTGATCCATGGTTGACCTTCAAACTTCCTCTCTTTAAATATCCTCAGTATTCAAGGTCTTCATCAGGAGTGTTTCTAGAAATAGAAGCATAACACTGTCCAATAGGAACAAATTATTGGGCAAATGAATATTGCTGTTAATATCTAAAGATAGTAATTCTGTAGGGTGTGATATAAATCAGTAATGCACAAAAACTAAGTAAAATTATGGTGAGGTCTCAGGTTCAATATCTCCAAGGAAAAATACAAGAAAAATCAACACTTCTCCTGATCTTCAGCATTCAGTACCTAACCCCAAGTTTTGTGATTATTTAAAGACAATTATAGACCTCCCTTGAAAGCATTTTCAACTGCCTTCTCCCTCCTATCTCTGTTCCTGATCCAGAGCCAGTTAAAATTGAGGGAAAGATTTCTACTGACTTTAATGATCTCTAGATCAGACCATTAGTCCCTTGGCTATTCAAATTTTGTTTCTCATGTTCCTGAGGGACATTAGCCCTTGCTTAGTGCTGAAAGTACCTTGTATTTCCAAAAGGCCCCTCGGTGAGACTGCTGCAATGAGGTTTTCTCAGTGTTCACAGCATCTCTCAAACTAGGAGTTATGTCTAAGTAGAGATTTCAGAAAAGGGTTTGACAAGATTAAAAAAATGGAAAAACATTAGACTTGTTTCTCTTACTATATTTCACAGTGATCTACACCTCTGAAAAGCGGGTGGGAAACAAATAGTGCCACCCAGTTCCCTGGCACTTTACAGAGCCATAAGTGGATGTGTGGGTATTTAATATTCTGCCTTACAGCAGGCTTGGGTACCAGTTTGCAGAACAGTTTTGATGCAAAAGCCCTGTACGTACAGCCTTGCAAAGCAATCAGGAAGCTACTGCCTCACTTTACCAATGGATTTGTCTGTGTGCCATCACTTCCCACTTCACCAGTGGCTTTCTCCCCAGGCTCCAAGCTGAGAGAGCCAAGACAATGTTTTGGCCAGAGACAGCTTTCACCCCCAAAGGATGGTGGTGAATTGGCAGGAAGCTACTTGGTGCCATTGGCCAGATCCTTTACTCTTTCACACCAAAGCATAGGTCACTGGTTTCTACAGTGTTGCTACTGGTTTCCTTTGGGATAAATAAAGGATCAATAAATGGGGGCCAGCTTTTGAGCTGTACTCCTGCTTCTCAGTGGGATGTTTATGTGCTGTAGATTCACAGAGTTGTGTTTCCACTTACTGCAAGCTCAAAGGAGATTTTTAATAAAACTATAATTATTCATATACTCCCTCCAATTTTATTTATGGGGAAAAAAGAAGGAACTTCATGGTCCTATTTCTGTTTAGATTTTTTTTTTTTTTGTTTTGTTTTGTTTTGTTTTGTTTTGAGTGGATGTCATGGATCCTGTAGTGAACCTCTTTGCCTTTCAGATCAGCAAGCTGCAGAATGGGAGGTACAGTGGTAAAGGTTTAGTGGGAGAATGACATTTACCCATCACTTGAGGGATACCAGTCCTTAGCACAGGTTTTGGCTCTAATGTGGTCATGAGACAGTTCTGTTTTGGAAATGCATTAAGGACTCATGTAATGAATCACCAACAAACGAACAAATCCTAAAGCTGTGGCATAGTCATGTTTGAAATACATTGTAAACATGCTATGAAATGCTTAATGAGACTGTTGAAATGAATAACATTCCTCACCAGCTTAAACATTTGCAGGATCAGGGGCTTGTATGGCAGATTGAACTAGTTTTCTCAAAATCCTGGCAGCACGAAGAGAAGTTTTAGTTTTTATCAAAGAAATATGTATTGACATAAAAAAATGAGCGTATGAAATTCTTTGAAATCCATCTAAAGGTATTTTTACAAACAGTACAGATTTCTCTACAGATTTAGATAGATGGATTTTTAAAACATTATAGTTATTTCCCAGATGAAAAGGAAATCTACGTATCATCAAACTCAAACCTACTCTTTTGTCTGTTCAGTTAGGTTTGGAAATAGTCATCATTCTGCAAATTACATAGATTCCTCACTTTGAGTGCTAAATTAAAAGCCAAGCATGCTTGAAGACTAGCATTTCCTTGATTTTATCAATTCTTTCCATATTCCAAATCTGGAATCAGAAGCAACAAATCTGAGAAATGAATCTGGGTTATTACCAGATTTTAAAAATGAGTTTGGAAGACAAAACATTAACTTTATAGTCTGGATGCGGGCCAAGCTCTGATCTTTTCTTTTGGTTTAAAAACCAATCAAAGACAGTAAGTTGAGTACAAAAAATGCAGAGATGTCATTTTGAAATCTAGATTTTTTTTTTCCCCTGGCTCCATTGAAATTAAATACTGCATTTCAGAAAATATAGGTCTTAATCTTGCATCAACTGCCTCTGGAGACGTCTTTACAGTCAGAAGAAGCCTTTTACAAGACAGTTCTTTTTTTAATCCTACATGATAATTAGATATTTTTTTCCCTTTGTGCTATTTTGTCACCTTATAATATTTGATCTTCACTGCATTTTGATAAAGGAACCACACTATATCTCAAAGATCTTGAATAAAATGAGTTGTAGTGTCTTGAAAAAGCTTGTTCACTCTCCAACGGTAAGAAACTGTTAGTAAATACTAATAAGTCCCCAGTCCTGTTTCACAATCTGACTAATCAGGACTTTTCCTCCAAAATGATCAACTTCTCTCCTTTCTCTTTTGTGATGTCAGACCGCCACACATCCCCCAGCTTTTCCATAATGGTCAAAATGTGCATTTCTAATGTGAAGAACAAGTGAGATGATTAACCACCGTCATCTTTCTCAGACTTTTGTACAGATCAGGAAGAAGCTGTGTGTAGAACTGAGTTATGATTTCATTTCCTTTGCTGGTCACCTTTAAGGTTTTTTTCACTGTTAATTTAGCTTTCTTAAGAGCAACACTTTGTCTTTGATTACACTTTTCATCAGATTTGTGAATTTTAAGAGTTCATACCAGTGATTAGCATATCTGGCACAACAGGCTCGCAGCCGTTTTCTCCTCTCTTTCATCAGTAAGACATTAGCAATAGGAATCTTGAGGCACAACATAGCTCAGGCCATTTATGTACTACTTTAGGTAGTAATTATCTGATGGGTATGTCCTGCACACCCACTACCCAGGCAATGAAGCCACTGCCCATCTGCACCCAGGGTGGGTGGGCTGCTCAGCTGCCCACAAAGCTGCCGGGTTGGCTCTGGGCATCCTCCCCAGGAGCAGCAGCAGAACTATGTACAGGCTGGAAATGGTAGATGGTGAGGCTCCTTTTCTCCTGGAGTTGGTCCATACCCAACCATCACCTCATCCTTGGGCAGAATTGTGCAAGGAGAGTCCACCTTGCAGGCAAGATTGCTTGGAACCCTCCAACCCCTCTTCACCCACCTCGTTAAGCTCTGCAGAGCAATGCTGCTTCCCCAAGCAGAGCTGTAGGAAAAGCTTGGTTATCTCACACTTTCAAGAAGACAGTATTTGCATTTCCTTGTCAGAATGCACCTTCTTCACCTCTGTGCTTTGATAGCACAGCAAGCTCTGACTGAACTGTACTCAATAAAATCATGCTGTTGACTTGTATGTAAGTCTACTTTCTCTGTCCAACAGCTGAGGAAACTGAAGTTAAAAGGTTAAAAAGAAAACAGGTTTAAAACCCGGGGGTGAAATCCTTCCATTAACTTCAGAAATTCATCCCTGTACATTAGCTGCAAACTTGTCACATCCCTCCTGGCTTTTAGCAGTGTTTAGGTGAGGTCATTGGAAGAATATTAATATTCTCCTTCATATCACTGGAAAGACTATTAAAGGGTAATAATGAAACAGTGCTGCTTTGCTTTCCCTCTGGGTTACAGAGGGGAAAAGATGGTACATTGATATTAAAAGAAAGGATAAATGCGATAGAAATATAATTTGCAGTGAGACACTGCTCTGAGATTGTGCCAGAGGCTGGGTTGTCATTATAAAACCTCCAGCACAAGGTTCAAATCCTTTGTCATGTTACCAGGAGCTGAAATCAGAGTTACTGCCTTATTCAGAGTTTTGGGATATTTTTTTCTTCTACTATGAAAAATGAATTCAGGTGCAAATTTTCATTGGATGCTGCGTTATTTCAGAGCAAGACTATTAATTTTCCTCCAGTTCTGGCTGATACTTTAATTTTTTTATCAACTGTTTTGTTAGTCTAATTTCCCTTTTTCTTTTTTGCCTTTGTGCTATGGAAGAGCCATATATAATTTTATGCAGGAGCTCCAGCATAACGCTTTGCAAGGCAGTAGGGTGCTGCACGAGCAGTTTAAAACATAAATAAGCACACTGCTGTGAGCTCAGCTCTACAGCTTTTATGAGGCTATCAAACTATAAATAAATGCTGTCCTCGATTCTCAGTTACATTGCAGCCTCTTTGAACTGCCCCAGCACAAAGGCACTGTAAACCAGATGGAAGTATCTCATCAGGAATTTCTCTCAACCTCTGGGAAAAAAAAAAAGCTACCTAGTAATTAGAGACATTATTTTGTCTGTATTTTTGTCTGGGACATAGGTTTTTCTTGTATTTTCCCAAGGAATCTCCTCTTTCCATGCCGTGGTGGGAGGGTGGGAGCTGCAGGACCTGGCCCAGCAGAGGTCACAGCACCCAGCGTGGGGGGCACCTCCTGCATCCTTCTCTTCCTCCTCTGCTTTTTTTTTCTTTTTTTGTTTTTCTTTGCCTTAATGAGGCTGCCCTGCCTTCAGCCTGCCTCCCTTCAGGTGCTGAAAGGATCAGAGTTCAGTCACATCAAAGGATCGGTGCCTCTGCCTATGAATTATTTGTGCTTCCTTTGTTATCAGTAAGCTGAGAAGCAAATCTCTTAATTGTATGCATTATGACATTTGGCTGACAGCCACAGCAAGGCAGAAATCAGTACCCAGATGATAATAATGTTATAATCTCAGGGTTTAATTATAAAAGCCATGCTGGCATTTAAGATCAAGATTTTAAACCGTGCAAAAGATCCCGAAGTGCTCAAAAAGGGCAAATAATAATGCTAATCTCGATACAAGGAAAAAGTATAATAAGAATAAGATATAAAAAGGAAGCTTCTGGGGAGTTATAGATGTTCCTGTATCTATAGGATAACAGGAATTATTCTCTTAATTCTGATACCTGGAAACATGCCAGAAGAAATTATTATGTGATTGAATTATAAGGATTTAGAGGGTAACAAGGTGATAAAAGCAGTTATAACAGCTATTTATCAATAACAAATTGTGTCAATCCAATCTAATTTTCTTCATTTTTTTCAGGAATAATAAGGGATAAATTAGATACTTTATCTTGAGTAACTGATATGGTCCTATGTGACAATATTGCAAACAAACTGTGATGAAATCAACAGACTAAATCAGCACCAGTTAGGTGCCCAACTGGTTGAAAAAGCAGATTCAAAGAATAGTTATTGGTGGTCAGACTGGGAAGCATCTCTAGCCTGTGGCTGGAGATCTATGCTGAAAAGGTCACTCACAGTTTCAGGGAACACTTACTTTCATTTTTGGGCTCAGATATTATTTCTTGAATCAATTTCATCCATTCCGTCCAGATAAAATATGCAGGCTTGTGGCAGAGCATTAAGTGGGAGAATTCTTTTTAGGAAATTTATGTTTATATGGGCATATAGGTAAGTGTCTCTAAAAAATGGTTCTCTGTGACAGACATTTAGTGCTTGGAGGTGTTTCAAGTATCACCGTAGCTACAAGCAGCCTCAGTACCTTTCCTGAAGTTTTGCATATTCTTCCGGCTGCCAGTTACTTAGGGATTTAGGATTATCAGACTTTCAAAGGCATCTAATTAAGTTAAAACCCCAGCTCCTACTTAAGCTCACTGTGCAATTTACGGACTGAAGTGTCTGCATCACTTTTGAAGGTAAAACTTCAGCCTTAAATAGTTTAGGCAGTCTTAAAAGGTTGACCAGATGATGGAATCTCCTTCCACAGAAGTCAGAGAAAGAACCCTCTTTGCTCAGCCCTCTCAGTCTCCCAGGATCAGCCCCATAGCAGGTACAGTTCTGGTGACCTGAACTGATTTATTGCTGCCAGGGAAGAAGGAATTTTGAGGTTTTGAAACTGTGAACACTTAAAATCAATTCATGTCATTGGCTTATATAAGATAAAAGTTTAACTATCCTTCTGAGAGAGATTTTACTATTTTTCTTCCTCCATCCCTGTGGCACCCTATTTATTTTCACAGGCTATGTGATACCGAGGAGCCTGAGTCAAGGCAGCCTGAGGTCTCACTGTATCCAAGTATGGCAAGGTCCTACTGGGATGTGCTGCTAGGAAGGCTCATGGGAGCTTTCTTAGCCAGCTACAGGCTGCAAGTGGTCTAAAAGGAGGCTCTCAGTGCAGAAAGAAAGGCTGCTGACCTACAGGTTGCTCCTGCAGATGCAGGCTCCTGTAGCTGTGGCAGTGTTGTGTTCCCCTGTGTGCATCCCACTGCCAGCAGAGCCTGCAGTCATCTCCACTCAGACTGCTACAGACACAGCCTGGCCTTCCTGCAGCAGCTTTGTTCATTTTCTTTCTCATTTCATTGCTCTTAATTTAAAATAAAAATAAAATGGGACTCAACAAGGCTCTCTGGGCTAGGACAAACTTGGCACCTAACAGGGAGATTTTTGAGGCAGTCTGAAAAGCTCTAGAAACTGTGTTTGGGAGCATGATTGACCATGGGAGACCTGGAGACGCTTTGATCAGTTTTCAAAGCCTTTGGGTAGTTTCTGATTCTGGGAAGATTTGACAGTTTGAGCTCCGTTTACTGCCAAGACAGGGGCCTAGATGTGGGATTGGATTAATATTGATCATATCTCAGCAAATACCCGTTTTTTTTAAAAAAAAAACAACTGTTATAGATTCATGAAAAAAATCAAAGCAGATGGAAATGAAAGACCCTGTGGACCATCTTCTCAAATATGCCTTTACCTGACCTTAATTTTACTCGGATTCAAAGATCAGTGAAGTCAGTCAAAAGAATACCATGGCTTAAGCAGAAAATGGATGTAGGTCTGTTCACAAACAAATACCTATAAACAAAGCCCAGTCTCAGCCAATTATGTGCATTAATTGCATGAGAAGAATAGAAGCTGAAGGTGTACATACAAAGCCCATTTCTTTTATAGTTCACATGTGCAGATCATTTTTCTTACATATAAAAACTAATTGAAATGGCAAAGTGCTCATTCACAGAAGGAGGTTGCACAAGTTTTTTACAATGACAGATGCCTGGAGAAGGAGAATGTATTTCTAAAATGCATTTCAGTAGCTCTTTAAGTAGCCTGGCAAAGGTCTTAGAGCTTTCTCTTTTTGCATTTCTCTAAATATACTGGAGAGTTTGGAAAGGCTCACTTTCTGGAACAGTTATATCATACAGTGTAAATTGCACTGTATTGCAATTAAAAGACACATAATTTAATAAGTTGGTATAAACTGGGCTCTATTTGCATTTTACAACAGAAAAGATTGTGAATTCCCATTGTTAATATTTATATAGCTCTGGAGCATGCATTCCTCTGGCGAGCAAATGCTAGTATGTAAAAACTTTAATATCCTCATCACTCAGCAGCAAAATTAGAATAAAGGGCAGATTGTAAATCCTTGTAACTTGACATCAGCATTTCATTAATTACTGTTTGAATCCAGACTTCCCCTTAAATTTTTCTGGTTTCAATTTCAATCCCTATCAAGCAAATATCTGGGTATGTCCATATCCACAGAAACGAAAATTCAGAGCTACCCATGGCAACAGCACCACCTCCAAAAATGGCCCCTGCATTAACACACATATTCAATACCTGCTAAATCTGCAATCCCCATTGAACCCTCACACTGGAAATGTTCAGCCCCTTGACAGCAGGGATCAGTCCCAGGCACATAGAGACATCCTGATGGGAGAAGAAAGAGTTTCTCCGAGCTCCCTTTCTGGAAGCAAGTGCAGATGTTTGCAGGTTTGTGGAGTATGCAAAGTTCCCCAGCATGTACAGACCTCAGGCACTGGAATTTCTGCATCCAGAGGATGATCCTGTTTCTACACTGCTGGAAAACCCCATATAGCTGCAAACAGCCCTGAAGTTTGATATTGATCAGTGGTTCCTGTCCTAACTTTGGTATTAATCTCATTTACAAACTGGACAGCAGGAGCTGTAAGGAACTGAGAGGGCCACAGTTTTGTCACGAGCAGTGGGTCCTACAGCCTCCTCCCCATGTCACTGCCTTGCAGCTGGCCCTGCATCACTGTATTTAGGCTCCCTCTCCAGGATCTTTAAGGGTTCCCCAAGACATACATTCAAGTACCCCTGCCCACAGGTTTCCCATGCAACCAGCAACCTGAAGCAGCCTGGCCCTGGTGATTCACATTGCCAATCTGTCCCTGCAATAAACTCTCTTTCTTTTCCTGTTCCAAGTGGGGAAAGGATTTAAATGTACCTTTCCGACGCTGGGAGCGGCAGGCGTCCGTGAGAGTGGGTGGGAGAGGGAAAGAGAGCTCTGACACAGCAGCACAGAGCTTCTGGTGAGCAGTGAGGTGCCAGGGCTATAAATAGCCCATACTGGGCTCCTGGCTGGAATGAGAGGCTGCTCCAGTGTCAGGGACACATTAGGACATAGTTGACTGGCGCCAGTGCCCCTCTGCTTCCCCCCATCTGTGTGCTGCCTGCCCTGCTGCCTGCCAGGGCTAAGGAGCAGCAGACTCCTCTTTGGATGGCATGGCCACAGCCTGTGTTGGTGGCCCATCTCAGGAATTATGTCTCCCCACAGACCTCGCTTCAGAACTGGGCACATGTCTGTGTGGCAGCTGTTCCTGTGTGGCTGGAGCAGTTCCAGCTCAGACTGACTCCCACCTACCTCCGAGGTCTGGGTGCCAAACCAGAAGAGATGCTGTTGCTCGCTGATCCCATCCAAGTCACTCCCAAAGCCAAGGCCACTCTCTCCACAACTGACAGAAATTTTCCCAATCTGTTTCTCCTCTAACCCTTTGCTAGAGCACTAAGAGCTGAAGCTGTACATAAAAGGATTGCCAACCAAGTGTTATCTCTATATTTTAAGGCCTGACTATCTTCTTGTTTCTGCTGGTGTAAATCAGAAACAGATCTACTAAATTGGTCCAAAATAGTGGGGCCACACTGATTTACATCAGCTGCAGATCTTGTACTCTGGAAATTAAAGGGTAACAGAGAGGGCCATAATGCACTATTTATATCTCCATATGTTTAGGCAAAGATGGAAAAAAGATTAAGCAAAATTCAGGGTTATAAAATTGATTAATGTTGGGCCTATACTTTTAGTTGAGAAAGACATTAAGGGGTTTTCAGAATGTTCTTTTTTAAATTGCATTAATTTATTTATTCACCATACTAATTGGTTGGTTGATCATAATAGCTTCTAAGAAAATTGAAAATGAAATGTATTTCCTTATCTAGATTTTTAGTCTGATGGTTTTATTACAGAGTTTTTCCAAAAGCCATAGAGGAAGTGTACAGAAACATTCAACTGTTAATAGCAGTTTGTTGGTTTTAGAGGGAAAATTAAAGTACATAATTTTAAAAGCATATTTCATACCATTTGTGAACAAAACTAGGAAAAAGATCAAAGTGATTAAAGTTTACTCATATCAGAAAATTCAATAGATCAGATTACAAAGATATATATTGTCTAAACTCCTAGACTGTTCTTATTAAAAGTTCAAGTTTATCTCAGAAATAAAAATACCCAATCTGATACCACAGCTTTCACAGAAGCCAAGATGGAACAGTGAGCTGATTAAATGCCACAGCTGTGATAAAAATGGACCATATCCCCTAAATTGCCCTTTTCTCCTCTGACTTGGAACAATTTATCATATGGTGCTGGTTAACATGGAGTGTTTATGTAATTAGTTGTATTTATATGAAATCACTCCACTACCATAATAATAATCATGTTTTCATTTTTTTTTCCATTTTTCCTTTGTGGTGCACTTCTTCAGGTAATTTCTGTAATGAGCCTGTTTCATAAAAACACTAATGCTTTTAAGGCAAATTTCTTTTTATTGCTCATGAAATTCTGAATATTTCTCTTGTACATCACTGAATTAAGTGGACACCCCGTCTTGCAGTGGGGCAACTGGCTGGGCAGCTTTCAGCAGCACTTTATGATGACACAAATGTAGTGTGTGCCCCCGTTATTTTTGTTGGGATTAAAAACTCTCTCTACTGTAAGCCAAGCCTGTTTTCTCCCTCGTGCAATTAAATCATAATCCTTTCATTCTGATATCATTATCTGCTGTCATGGTGATTTTAATTATAAAAATGAATGACTGAGAAGCAGGCGAAGACAAAAGTTTTTCCTGAACTTTGTTAAAAGCAAAGGGAAGAGTATCTGTGGTAATTCAACAAATGTGTGATCTTTTTACACAGTGTATTTTAAAACAATGAAAAGGAGTAAGCATCAGAGACAGAGAAGGCACATTTGATGTGAATATGTCAGTGTTTAGGAAATATGTGTTGAATACAATGTTTTAGAACAATGTTTTCATGACACCAGTACATTCTGGCGCTGCATTAACAAATATTCCCTTCTAAATCTCAACTGTTAGCAATTCACCTAGTGGGAAAATAGCCCTCTTTTTAGGAAAACGTTTGACCAGTTTCCAAGAGTGTGTTTACACCAGTGCAGATTTTGGGAACAGCTACACTACAGTCACTCTTCATCCAAAAGCAGGACACCTGTTCTGACGGGCGGGTGCACACAAACTGTCCATGGGTGAAGCTCTGCTGTGGTTTGCCATGAGCAGGACCATGAGCCACAGTCAGTTATAGCTGAATTTTAGAAGAGACCTACAACAGCTCAGTTAAGCTCTGACTGGCATCAGGGTGTGGTTTTTCTTTGCTGTCACTGAAACATCACAACCAAGGTGCTGAACTGAACTCATGTCCTCTGTCACTCTTGCCGTGGTTTGGAGCAGAACCTCATCCTCCACTGAAAAATACAATGTTTTACACAGTTGCATCATTAAGAGGTGATGCATTGTCATAGCTCAGAAGAGACTCTCATGCTTTATTCTGTGCACCCAGGTGACTTCCCAGTGTGGCCACAGCTCTTCACATCTCCCATCTCAGCGGCTCCTTGAAGCTCCTCAGCCTCTTTTCCTGGAGAGTGAGGCAGCCTCTGATTTGGCAACTGGTACCTCACATTTGCTTTACTTCCTGCATGAGTAGTTTTGGCATGTTCATTCATCCACTTGGCACCAGCCATGCACGGAAGTGACTCCAGACTGGCTGCAGCAGTGATGGCACTGGCACCACTCACTGCCACAGCTGCTCTCTCCTCCCAGCATGTCCTGTGTGGGCAGCTTTGGCATCCTCCTCTCTGGGCAGAGAGCTGGAGTGCCTTCAGGCCCTGATGGTGGGGTTGGACCACGTTACTCTGGGTGCTCTACATGTGGCGATTCTTCTATTTGTATTGTGTCAGGACCAGTAATGATGTTTTGGTTATCAATACAGTGCCAGTTTGGATACATAGGGAGAGAAAAACAACAGAAACACAGAGATTTCCAGTTTAATCCTATTATCTATTCTGTCAGTTCAGAGACAACATTGATTTTTTTTTTTTTCTTACGGTAAGTGTTGACCTTTAAAGCAGACCAAGGGCAATCTCGAGTTCGCCTGTGACCACCAGTCCGGGGGGTAACACCCTGCAGCCCCTCTGAATTGAAATCTCTTTCTGGCTCTCTCAAATGATTCCCAGGTTGCCTGACAGATAATGTGGCACGCCAGCCACCCGCTGCTTTTTCATTTAAATAAATGAGAAAGTTGTGGTTAAATTAACACTCCAGCGGAGGTAATAAGGACCAACTCAGCAGCTGCCATGATGTATGCAAATTGCAGTTTCACACATTAGGAGATAGATGTTGCTTAATTTGTAGGTCTTTCTGCCTTTTAAATGAAAGAGTTTCCATCAAGTTCAGGCAATCTGGAAAAAAAAAAAAAAAAAAGGGCAAATGAAATCCCCTGAAATCAACTTACTCACAAGTGCTTCTAACTGCACCTACAGTCTTTCTTCTGGGGTTTCCCTCCGGAGCCCCGACAAGCAGTTATTGCTGAGTTATACTGCACTGCTTTTAGGCAAAATATCTGTTGATTTCCAAAGAACAGAGGGTCTGATTAGAGAGGCATTGCCAGCCCTTTGGTATAAACACAAACCTGATTTTATTTGCAGTGGTGCCACAATCCAGAGGCTCAACATCAATCAGGGTTTTTTCCTCTGGAAATGAAACTGTTATAGAGCAAAGGAAGAGCCGTGATAGCGGCCAGTTAATCAGACAGCAGGAATGGGCTGATAGGAGAGTACTTTTTCTCCTTTTAGCTCAGTAGAGATGGGAATGGAGATGCAAAGAAGCATGTAACTGGATGGGGTTTGTGGAAAGGTTGTTCTGTGCATTAGTTTTAGTGCTCTTTAATCTCTGTAAGAAAAATATGGATAGAACTGTGTTAGGCTCAAAAGATTTCTAAATGGACACCAAAACTGAAAATTGGAAAGGGAACTGTGTTAGGCTCAAAAGATTTCTAAATGGACACCAAAACTGAAAATTGGAAAGGGAAGTGCGTACTCAGAATAGCAGAACTTGGGGCTATTATGGCCACAGAAAGTAGGAATAATTAATGTTTTTCATGGTATGTTCTGTGAGAAGAAGCAAAATATTAAAACATTCTAAATCAAATTTTAGCTGGCTCAAAATGCTGAGGCCATGGATATAAGGCTAAAAAATTACTTGAAACTCAAAACTCCAGGTTTTTTTTCCAGGTTTTATTCAGAAAGGCAGAGGTTTTATTCTAAAATATTTCCCATTCACATGATTTGGGGATTTTTTGACGATTTTTTGCTCTTCTGATTTAGACAGTCAGTTCTGTCTAAGCTATTGCCACAGAGGAGAAGATGCTCTTTCATCTGCCCTGGTCACCAATTCCTTCATTCTCAATTTCTGTTCCAGGATGTCATCTTAGCCTTCACTTAGTGCTTTTCCCAACCTAGGGATATCTTAGTGACCCTGGGCATCCCATTAGCAAAGAAATAAGAGGAACTTGCCCTGTCTAGTCACTATTTGGCTGCATGTGTTGAAACAAATTCTCACATGAAAATGCAAGATAAAAGCCACAACGAATTTGTGGACAAGAAACACTCAGACTATAACCAAAACACAGCGTCTGTGAGTGCTTCCCAATTCCCAGAAGTGAATGCATAGTCAGCTGATTTCCAGCTCCCTGCTGCAGGCAGAGCTGGCATACACCTCCTCCCTGTCGCTCTTATTCCTTCTTGAGGAAAGGAAACCTGAGCACTGAGGTGGGATGAGAGCTGCAGTCTGCCCTGAACTGAGCTGTTGGAGTCAAGGATTGAGTGGAAAGCACCAAGTGCCTCCATCCTGTTGTTCAGACTTCAGGACACCAAGAAAGACCATAATTCTGGGTGCTCTGACTTTACCTGTCACTCCGTACAAGCCCCTGCCACTCTCTTTGGTCTTTACCTCTCATCACTAAACCAGGATGATGATGATTTACTACCCGTCTGAGAGATTAATTAGCATTTACTAAGCTGCAGGGTCCACTTGCCAATTGTGCAAATATGTATTTGTGTATTCCAATAAATTCTGCGTTTGCTGCAGCCTCCCAACCTGGCACAGAACTGAGCCACACACAAAAAAAGCGCATTTAAAACTCCTTTCTTACACAGTGGTTATGGCTAATGATTTATCAAATAAGAAGCAAACTATGCATCATTTTTCTGACAAATAGAGGCAATAACTCTGAGAGATATAGACTTCTCCCATTATGGGCATGAGGCATCTGTCCCTAAAGTGGTATGAAGGTAACTAACTCACTATTGTCCCTTCCAACCTGCCCCCTTCTGTGATTCTGTGAAGCTGATGCATACATGTCCAGTCCTGAGCACTGAGCTGGAGGTGGTTCCTCACTCCCATTCCCATGATGCCCCAAATGTGTCTGGGTTTTGTAATGTAGTGCTGGAGCTTCAAGCCACATGGTGAAAGTCTACCAGAGGGACACAGCCAGCCTGAACTGTCTGTCCAACCATGGGTGTCATGGTGACTGGGAGACAGATGGTCACAGCAGGACCATGAAGAAAGGATCACCAGCAGGGCCTTATCCTCACAGAGCTCAGTAAATGGTGCTCATCCTGACTCGGGCTGGGCACCAGATCTCCTCCTTCACCCCATGATCTGAGTCACCAGGCTGCAGCTTTGTGAGTTCACCAGCAAGGGATCTCATGAATTAGGTGGCAAAAACTTGGAAAGATCTCCAGTACCATCTCTCTTTTAACTGCCCACCTACAGTTGCCCATAAACACGCAGCTGATTTTGCAAAACCTTGCAGCTGAGCATAGTGGTTTATCCTAGAACAGCAGTACATCAGAGAAAATAAACAGGAATTAGGATCCTTCAAAAAAGCAAAATTTCTTCTACTTTTCTTCACAAAAAGTGATGAAGAAATGTAGCATCTTCCAAGTTACATCCCATGTGGCAGTCTTCCAAACCTCTTTCCATATGTTCCTAAGTGTTGAAAGCCCAAATGTTCCCTGTCTTGCTGCCAAATTCTCTAGCTCTATCCAAATGGCTCTTACAATACAGTTGGGTATTGTCTAGTGAAAAAAAAAATCCCCTCAGATAGATTGATAATTAAAAATATATTTGATCATCAGATAGATATGAATGGCCAAGGAGTGCTGTGCTGAGTGAATCATTCATGCTCACATATTTCAAAGCAGAAGGATATCTTTCTAATCTTACTGGAGTTGCCCTAGAAATCCTTGATTGTTACAGAACACATTGCTGATGAGATTTGAAACTGGGGGCAGAGGCGGAGGCAGACAAGCCCCAGCAGAGCTGTACTGCCAGGGTGCAGTCTGGGGTACATGTCTGGACTGGGTGCAGAGGGAGGTTTTGGACTCAGGCAGACATCGTTGTTTTGGTTTCACTCCTGTCTCATTTCAGACTGAGCCCCACAAAATTAAAGGGTGGGAATTTATCCTTGTTTTAAACCAAAGCATAGCTGCAGCTGCGACCCCATCCCTTGCTGGTACTGAGGTGCTGGGCACAGGTGTCAGGATGGGACTGAGGACACACACATTGTTTACCACGTCTCATACACATTTCACAGCACAGGAGGGAAAGAGGTGTTCGTGGTCTCTGGCTCAGGTGTTGAATGTTGCAGCTTTCCCTCTACTCAAAACCTCCGAAGGTCTAGGAATGATGGAGCTTCATGTAGATATCTTCATCCATGAGCTGAGTCTTTGCTCTTGTGTCTGAAAGTGCAGCATCTCCAAACCTTAGTTTCCATTTAAAAACTTCCTGTGACTCCAGAGAAGAATCAGTAAGGTACTGGGAAAAGTCAACAATTAAAAAAAACCAACACATGCTAGTATCAAAACACAGTACTGTGGACTGGAAGGTTTCTGTGGTGCAGGAGTTCAGGAATCCCCTCTGACAGGTCTGTAACAGGAATATGAAGTGACATTACAAGCCCACAGCAACTGTAGATGCCTGTGACTCCAAAGCACAAACAAAACCACAGATACTTTTGCTGCATGAGAGTCAATGACTGTAGCCAAGACATAATGGATAACTCGTGTTGCAGGAAACAGGAGGTTCTGGTAACAATCCCTTGTTGTCCTGAGATATAGCACTGTCACCTTTTATAGGAAATACTTCGACTAGGGAAGCTTTGTCCCCTTTTTCATTGCAATGCTCATTTGATTTCTCCTTTCTCTGTACCTCTGGGTTAATTATCACATGCATTAATTCAGCCTAGGAGGAAAATCAGTGAGTGTATTTTCCCGCACTAGAAAGTATAAAGTAATTGTAGCAAACACTGTAAAAATTAAATAACTGAGAGGGAACAGATGAACCAGATGCAAACAATAATGAGTGTGGTGCTTAGTACAGAACAAGTCACATGTGAATTCATGGTTTTAGGGCACAACTGGGCCTTAACTCTGTTGGTCACTTGGTGCTACCAAGTAAAAGGACACGTCCAGGAGCAAGCAGTGTATCTGGGATAAGGTTTCTGCAAGACATGGAGGTACTGCCTAGCACCTATAACAGGAAGGCAGAGTATCTGCTACAGTCCTCTTGTTTTTCCATACCATAATGTTTATTTTTTCTCCAATGCGCATTTCACACTAGGGATATTCTTTATCTTCTCTCTTACTATTCCTGCTTTACATCAGTGTGAGCAAGGGCAGGATCAGCCCTCCAGTTAAATAACTAATGCAGCTGTTTTGCTGAAGCAGCTTCCTGGCTGGGAAATGAATCCAGTCAGCTGTGGATAACAAACCCCAGTAATAGAGATTTCAAAGATTTCATACATTAATTTTTTTCTTAATACTTGAAGAGTTACTTTTCTTACAAAATCTGTTAGGCAGATGTTAGGAAGCAATTACTGTACATGAATCAGAATGAATGCACATCTTACAGTGATCATGAGTGTGAGTGGACTCAGTAAAGAAACTGATGATAAATGAGAGAAAAATCTAAAATGTATCTTAGTGAAATCTGCCAGAATTTGCCTCAGGGTTATAAGGAAGAAACAGCACAAAGCAATCTCTTCTCATGAGCCATGTGTTCATTGTCTTTCCAAAACAAGCAGCCAAACAGTCTTTTCTACCAACAGCAAAACCATACTCACCGTTCATGGAGAGAAGTTGGCCCTGGATGGCCAGGGAGAGTTCTCATCAACATCTAACAGTCTTTCAGGCAACGGCATCAGTGACTAATGTGGTGGACAGAACTAAGACATTGCAAAACTAAAACACTCTCAAACATCACAGGGTATCCTTAGATCATGGAACACATAGATATAACTGATAGGACTGATTGTATCAGTTCAACTCTTGTCTGCATGTACAGAACCATTGTAATTTTTATATATAAATACAAATAATCTTCAAATGATGGTGGCAGGAATAATAACACCAGGAGAATTGGATAGAAAGAAAAATTGTAGGGAAAATATTGCCCTGAAGAATGCAATTATCCAGGCTGTGGTTTTGTTCAGGACACAATATTCCCTACATTTACAAATCTAAGTAATCTTCAATGACTGAAAAAGTTACTGCTTCCATTGCACACAGTGCTTTAATAAGATAGATTTTGAGTTGAAATGGGAATTACTAATGGTATAATTGGGTAAACAAAATCAGGAGCATTAAGAATGGATTCTGCCCTCAGCTTGCCTCCAGCATGAAGTCCTACTTTTCTCTGCCCTGATTTTTCCTACCCCCGCAAAAAAAAATAAAAAAAATCCTTCCTTTCTCAAGTACTTTGAAATCTCAGGTTCCAAGTACTAAATTAGAGTTAAATAAAATATCTCCATAACTAATAATAAAAATACTGTGTGTCTTTTCCCATCACTAGCAGTTAATGTGCTTCATAGTCGAGGTTTGTATAATTCCCTTTACATCACAGTGTGGCTGGAACAACTGAGGCCAAGTACAGAAATGATTCACCTGCACCATGAAAGCTGCCTTAAGATGCCTTTTAGGGACATAAAGCAGACCTCCAGATCGTGCTCATTGTCACACATAAAATCAATTTCATTCAAAAATTAAATTTCACATCAGTAACTATAGACTTCTAAATTCCATTCCATCGTTTATAACCTACGACCACTGTAAACAGAAATGCTACAAAAGAAGACTTTAAAATTACAAAAATTACAAACCAGCCAGGATGTTTAATATTTCAAGTCTAATTTGCAATATAAAACCTCATTTTGAGAAATGCTATGAAAGCATCGGGGTTGGGTGCATTTTAGAGCAGCATTTGTCATAAAAAAGAACTTGAACATTTGGGTTGCCAAAGCAGAAACAAGCACCACAGACACATTTTACCCTTATGGGGATTCATCAAGGTTGTGCAGTGCAGCTGTTGTCTTAGTAAAAGAAAGTATCGGCCCCTGGCTGAAGGAAACAGAAACATAATTATGTTATGATGAGCTGGAAAACGTGCAAAGAAAAATTGGAATGCAAAGCGTGATAAATGAGGCTTTGTCAACTGCAAAGCAGCAAGAAAACCAGGCGGCACAATAATAACTCTTCTCCAGTCAGTGCTTCCAGTTTGGCTACCAAAATGAAGTACCACTCTAACCACAGCAGAATAGCAGTAGCTTTTGGCTGTATGATTTAGTCCTACTACAGTGATGCTGGGTATGGGGAGTGGATTACACAGTCAGCCTTAAGAATAGAAATGAGAAAAGGAATGGTCAGGTGTTCCTCAAAACTGAGACCATAATTCCTGCTGGAGAAAATTTATAAAGTCGCCTTACTCTGATTTTTAGGCATATTAAAATCCAAAGCTTAGGACCTTTTCCATTAGGATGCCTTTCAATTATGTTTTCTGCTATCAAAATGCTGTTGCTACTGAGGCGACCAACATTTTATGAACAATTCTATGGCCACAAACAGTCACATAATGGTAAAATAGAAAAAGCCATTGTGTAACCAACTCTAATCTGTTGCCCTCACAGTGACAAGGACAGGATTTCCCTTCTTGTGCTGCAGCAATGTGGTTGTCCAGTGTATAAACCACTGAAGTTTATTCTCATGATGTGAGTGAATCCAGAGGGAAAATTGGACTAATTATATATCAGCACTGGAAACTTTTATTTAGAAAGCAATACTGGGCCGCAGAGATAAAAAGGAACAAATGTCTAAATAAAACCTCAAGATAAAGGGGAACATGATTGGGAAAAAAAAAAAAATCAGGCTAAGGGGTTTTTGGCAGGGCTGCCATACCCACATGCTCCCAGGGCCCAGCAGAGCTGAGGCTGTGCCCTCTAGTGCCGGCCACCTGCAACACTGAGCTGAGATACAACACTGCTGAGCCTCTGCAGTTCCAGACCTCTATAAAAAACTATTTATTCCCAAGCCAGATCTATTCTCAAGCAAGAGGGTTGCTAGAATTACTCCATCAACTTCCCTTCCACAGAAAAAAACTTCAGGGCACAATTTTCCGTTTCATTTTGAATTTCCTACCTCAGGAGGATGCCTTCCACACATTTCATACTAAGAATGTCTCAGAAGCTGTTACTAATAATTTTATGGGGTTTTTAATTAAACGAACAAACAAACAAAGATAACCCCCCAAATGAACGACCAAACAAAATGTGTACTGCTTCTGTAATTAAGAACAACCAGCTCTCACGTTAACATATATGTAGGATGGGTCATCTTCTGTACAACAGTTTAAAGGGCTAAAAGTTATACTCAAATAGTATATTTTTAAGTGTGTATTTTTGGCCCTGTCAAATAAGGAGCACAGGCAAGATACGAATCATTCCACTCATACAGCTACTGTTTGGGAGTCGCAGCTTTGCAAGTGATTTCTAATGACAGCATGATTTGCACAATTTTTATTACCTACAAAAATTAGGACTATTTTTACCACTAATTATTCTCATTTACATGGTAAAACTACTTTATTACTTGACTGCAGTTTACATCTAGGGGTATTAAACCATTTGTAGCTTAATCTAATAATTCCGTTCCCACAGATCCAGGAAAGTGAAATTACTGATGGGCAAATTCAGTGGAAGCCTGCAAACAATTTCTGTGATACTCAGATATGGCTGCACTTACCCTTCAACCTTTCTCCATTTCATTTAGCACTAATTTGTGAGGAGGTCCATGAGATTGCAGAATTGCAGACCAATGCCAAGCTACTTATAATTTCTCCTGATATTGTTAAGATTAAATGCTCAATACAATATTTTATTTTAACATTTTCTTCCTCAATCCGTTTTTCCTGACACCAAGTTTGTTTTTTGACTGCAAGACATTAAAATAGATATTTTACAGGAAAATAAGAGCAGTGCATCTCAGCCCCCATTCCTGCCTCATCCCTATACATGTCTTACTCAGGAATATCAACAAAGGCAAGCAAAGGCAGATTACAGAAATAAGTAAGGCTGAATGACTGGACTCTGTCTAGGGATTCATAAAAAAAAACAGCCAAAGAGAAGGGCAAATCCAAATTAATAACTCTAAACTGACAGCTTTAGTGGTGTTGGCTTCTTTCCTTTTCACTTGATTTTAATTCTTCCTCTTCATGCTTCATTTACCATCATTTCCCACATGTTCTCTTGCTTACACTGTCTGTTGCTTTCTCCAGCTGCTCCCTGACTACTGTAACTTCCAGCATTTCTCTGGTTTTGGAGCAGATTTTTCCATAACCACATACTTCTTAGATATTTTATTATTCTGTCCTCCTCCCCTGTTAGTTTTTTCCTCCTTCTTGTCAGCAAAAGTACACTTTGTGGTCCTGGTGAGCAGAATGCCAAATGGTTTAGCACCCACAACCTTATCAAATCCACTTCTCAAATAAAAATACTCCTTTGCAATTTAAGAGCATGCTGTCCTCAACCAAAGCAGAAGGATCTACCTTTGCATACCAACAGGATAGGATCCATTAAAAATTCATTTTATGAACAAAAGCCTAAGGGCAAAGAAAATTCTGTCTCATTCCCTTATCCCACCATCAGAACCACATGCTTCCCTTCCCTTCCCTTCCCTTCCCTTCCCTTCCCTTCCC
>VYXB01008425.1:2012683-2109694 GCA_013397135.1 Pachyramphus minor | reverse complement strand
CTTCCCAGCCTCCCCTCCCACCACCGCCACTTCAGCCCACACACGCAATTTGTTTGAGAAGGAAAAAAAAAAAAAGTGATGAACAAGAAGTGGTGAATTACCCAAGCGACTTTCCTCAAAGAGCGAGCGAGCCGGGGAGAGGAGCCGCGGTGAGCCCCGCGCAGCGCCGGGAGGGACCCGCCGGGCGCTCGCCGGGGACCGCGGGGCTGCCGGGGTGTGAACGCGGCTCCGCAGCGAGATGCAAAAAGCCTTATCTGCTTGCGTTTGACTTGCGATGCCGGCTCCTCACTAGAATGCAAACCCTTGCACAGGATGAAAACAGGTTTGTGGCAAATTCTCCTGGAAATGTTTCGTTGCCCGCCGCCGCCACCTTGCTGTCTGAGATGTCAGAGGAGATCTTAATGATGACACGGTGGCAGATACCTCTCCTGTGTACCCTCCACTGTTCTTTGGAAATGTTCTGGCAGAGATAAATCTTTTATGCAGCTGCCTTTTCATATCTGTAGCGACTGCTGCACAATCTGCACTTGATTGCAGTTAAAATATTCTCTTTAGGATCCGTTTGACAAAATGATGCAAAATAAACACAGATGGGAGAAGTGGGGGAGAGAAAGCTATAATGAAGTCACTGTGATGGACTGATCTTCCCTTCTTCCCCTCTTCCTGCCAATGCTCTACCCCCAAATGTGAGCCTTTTCTGAATGAAAACATTGCTACATCTCTGTTTTAAAGTGAAGATTTTGGGGGCTCTTTGGCTGGGGTTTTGGAGGGAGGCTCCCATCAGTGATGCTTGCCTTTCTGATTGACTTTCTTGAATGTCCGTGGCTACCAAGCCTATCAGCTTTTATCTTGCCTTCACCTGTTTTAAAGTATGTCTTGTTTCTTCCAACACCTTGCAGGTCATTCTTCCAGAATGCCAGAGGAAAGTTCACCCAAGCGGAGTCCTCAAAACATCCCATACAAGGACCTGCCCCATATCATCAATGCTGATGGGCAGTATCTCTTCTGCAGGTATTGGAAGCCAGCAGCAACTCCCAGGTGAGCACTTGAAAGCAAATGTCCTCTTTTACTATCAGTAAATAAGACTCTATTAATGTAATTATTATTTATAGCTTGACTGGCATTACAGGGCTGTCTGCATGGAGCTTTGCAGAGCCACTGAGAGAGATTTCTCTCATCTGAGAGAGCCCCTACTGTAAAGACCGTATTCGCCAAACGTTTACTCTGTTGAGTCAGGCTTACAGATGTAGGACATGGGGTTACTGTCATTCCAGGCACAGCTGGCTTGGTTGGCAGTTTGGTTTGCTATGGAGTGGATCTGGCAGGTGGCTGATGCCTATCAGCAATACACAACTAAACTAATGGCACAGGCAGTTCGGGAGGGGTGGGATACAGGCTTAGAGATGTCCACTCTTTCTGAGTTTCTCAGTGTCAACAAATGAAACATCAGCATCTGACTTTGGTTTCAATAGTAGTGGCCAAAATCTCAGGGCAACAGGCAGAATGTTTGCGTTGCTTTTTTGACTGTTGTTTGGTTTGTTTTAAATTATTTATAGTTCATAAATGATTTAGGAAACTTTTTCACAGTCAAATGCAATTTCAAAGCTGGCCTGTGTAATAAACATGGACGAAGAACAAGACAGAGAAAATTTTCTAATGTTTTTGTCATAATTTAAATACTCCCTTTATTGTAATAGCTTTCCGTACTGATTATGATCTGCTATAGAAAGGTATCTCTGTTACTCACATAGTTATGATCTTTCTTCTTTCAGTATCTGCTGGCTTGGCATGTATTTACACTGCCACTAGTTATTTATGTACCAACTTCATAAAAACCTTGGTATTGTTTTATTGTTTTTCTTCTGCAAGCCAACGGGAAGAGCTGTGTTGATTTTATACAGCTAGAAAACAGTCACAGGAAAAAGTTGTTCAAGCTGTTGTAGGGAGTTAAACTTTATCCTTGACCACCCAACAGGTTAGACATCATCCTGTGCCCAAATCTGCAACTGCAACTGCGCTGAGAGAGGGATATGGGTCCAAGTTATCTGGTCTTGGGTTTTATGCCTACAAAACTAAGGGGCAATGGGAATAACATAGGGCTGGGTGAGCACCCAGGTAATGTAGAGGGTGGACAAACACTGCAGTACACTGTAACCAGGGAGGAGGACAGTACAGCTGCCCCAGCACAGCTCCATCGCATTGGTTGGGCTGTAGGACAGAGGTCTAGTTTAAGATCACCTGGTCTGTTTTAGAGTTACTTCTACTCACTGCCTTTCAGAAACAAGGAGGAAAGGTTTTGGCACTGAGGCATTACACAATCTTTGTGCCAACCTGAAGATTTCCTCTACAGAAAACAAACCTATGAAATTAAGCTTCTACTGTGAAACCAGGCTGTCTTGTATTATAATGCTAATTAATCATTAGCTACCCATAACCTTCAGCACCTAGTTGTGGAATTGCCTTTTTTCGTGTTTAATTTCTTACCAAATTAGTAGTGAGCGGATGGGTCTTTGTTCCAGAAATGAAAGGATGATAAAGAGCTGAGAGTTAACACTTGGTGTCTAACTCCTCTGGGTAGTTAATTTTTTTTAGAGCTCTGTGCACTAAGCAGTTAATTGAGAGTGAGCTTGCCCTAGTTTTGTGACAACAGAAGTGGATTGGATCAGTGTTGCTCATTTACAAGTAGTTCTGAGTGCATGCATGTGTGTGTGTGTTTGCGTGTTTGTGTATAAGGAGGGGGTGTGCTGTTTATTATTAGCTCTTCGTGCATTGTTATGTATGAGAGAGATGGTAAGTGATTGAATAACAAGTCAATGCCTGGATCCTGCAGTCAAGAATGCTCTCGAAGTGCGTTTATGGGCAGACCAAAAATACATTATTTTTCCCCCATCACTTTTCATAAGAAGCTCTGCTTTTTCTGCTTCCTGTGTAGAAGCTCAGCAACTTTCATCTAATTTTAAATGTTCAACAAAAGTGATCTCTCTCTATATATATAGGGAGAGAAAGACACCTCAGGGGACTTTTACAGGCCCGTTACAATTTATTTCAAGTATTGAAGGGAATTCTTTCAATCTTCTAACTCAATTGTTGATTCAGGTTCAAATCTTAACGCTAATGAATGATGCTATAACCGTCAAATGGTGGGATCTTTCATTGATCCATTATGTGTCTAATCCTGGCTAGGGCTATAGAAATACCTCTTCACCGCAGATACCCAAAGGTTATCATTGACTTGTCTTCTGTTAGAATAGAACTTATCATCCTTGATCCCACCCCCAGGGAGGGGGAAAACCCGTGATATCTGCCAAAGGAAAAATTAAAAAGTAGCCCTGGCCTGGGGTTGAAGAGCAGACAATGGCCAGGCAGTGTCTGAAAGTAGGGACAACTGACAGACATCACCTCTTGGAGCTGGTGCTTCTCTTTTATCTTCTTGAACAGCCCCACAAACATGGATAAAGGCTGTGGCAGATTAATATCCTGTAGCATATTTTTAAAAAAAGAAAACAAACAACAAACAACTATTTTTCAGGAAGACAGGGAAATTTTGTGAGGCTTTTTTGCTTCGTACTCACAAATACCCAGGCTCTTATCCTGTGTGGTGTTGATCTGACTGGTCAGCCCAAACTGGTGCACATATGGAAGCTTTGTTATAAGTGCCACTGAGGCCAAGGTTGTCCTGCCAGTGAAAGGCACCTATTGTGAGTTCCTCAGCAGGGTCCGCTTTGTTTCAGAGGGGGATTTAGGTGATTACTTCACAGGAAGCTGACACACAAAGGCACTCAGATGTCATAATGATTAGATGGGGTAGATGGAGGAGGTAGTAATGGCATTAAGGAAGGAAAAAGACAGTGTTTTCCACTCATTTTTCAGGTGGGAAGTCACTCCCAACAGCAAATCTGGAGATTGGGTGTTGTCTTCTCTTGCTGCCTGCTGGCAGCAGTGCAGGTGCAGCTTCCTCGGCCAGCAGCCCTGCAAGCTGCCCAACTTGTTGAGCCAGTTCCATCTTAAAGTGTAATTAAATGGTCTTGTTGAATGCAGCAGGGAAGAAAAAGCAGAATGTTCTGGTGTCATTTCCATGCTTTGTGCCAACAGCAGGATTTGTGGAACATGAAAACGGGTAACTCTTTGGCACTGAGTGCTCACTACTGAGCACAACGCTTGAGATCTGGGCAAGGCAGGGCATTTTCAGGACTACTTAATGTTGTTTGGAGGAATTAAATCATTTGTACCAAACAGGATTGATCTCATGCCTATACCATGTCCAAGTAGCCAAAGAAACCCTACTGAATGGGAAAGCAATCATTGTGTAAACAGAAACAGCAGCTCCATGCGAAGTTAAAACCTCTGCCACCACCCTGAGAACTCTGAGTCAAAATGTGAGGTAACAGGAGATGAGGAATTGAGAAACCATGGTCTATTCCCAGCTCTCAGACAAAACTGCTAAGAATAGGGGTGGGATGAGGAAGGGGAAGGAAAGTTGGGAGGAGAAGTCAGGATGTTTCCTTTGAGACCTCTGAAGGGCCTGGAGAGCTTCAGAAATGACCTTCTTTTCCTTTCTGTTCCCTATCCCCATAGCTTTTTCTGGATGCTTCCTTCTCCATACTTGTCACTGACTACATAAGCACAAATGGTTTCTTCTGGGGCACTTTTAGCCCCTCTGCTTGACCTCAAGTAAACCCTGTGAAATTTATTGACTCAGAGTAGTTTTTTTGGAGGTGCTTATAGCTGCAAGCACTACTGACTTCAGACAGAGTGATGCTGGGGTCTCTCCTGGCAGATCAACCACTCTAGGTTGGGCAGCTGAAGGCTGAGACACTTGTAGTTAGAGGATGTATTTGAAAATGTGAGTTCGGGACATCTGAGCTTCCTCAGCTATCAAACAGAAATCATTGTCTGGCATGATGCTTGTGTGTTTCTCCACGTAGTGGTCTCTAGGTGATCATCTCTTAGGTGATTGCCAGTAACTGAAGTGGTCTTCCTACAGCTGAGACATATGTGGGTCACAGATGCATTCCTGGTCAATTGTTAACGTACACTAGAATGGGTTGCCTCAACTTTAGACATCATGACCACAGTTTAAGTAAGCAGAGTTGCAGTTGTCTGAGTAAACAGTGCCTTTGTAGGAGTTCTTTCATTCCTACACCTGGCAAGTGTGATTAAAAATATAAAATTAAACAAACAAAGAGCACCCACTTTTCTATTTACTTTTTACGTTTGTTTTACTCTATGAAAAATGCCTGTCATTCATTCTGACTTGTTAGAAATTAAAGGCCAATCCAATAAGGAGAAAATAGATTTCTCTTTTCCCCCAGGATTTTGCAGATGTGCCTGTGGTGCAGAAATACCAACTGCATTTGTATTTGAACTGGCCCTCAAATTGTAAATATTGCTTGATGGCTTTGGCATCTCATTACCAGCACTTCCACAGCATTTCCAGAAGAGCAGCACAGCTCCCAGCAGGAGCAGATGACAAAGCTGAATTTGACTTTCAGACTTTTCCATGATGAATTAATAAATAGATAAATAAATCAAAGTGAAGTCAAAGAGAAGAAAGTCAAGTCACTGATTATAATGTCTTTAATTATAGTGTGTGGTTTTAGTGTCTAGAAATACTTGAAGGAGTTTCTAATTCAGTGTCACTCTTGAAGAGCACTTTGTTTGTACTAATGAGGTCAACTTCAAATTAATGCCAAATCTGTATGGTACAAAGTGACTTATGTCAGCACAGTTTGTCATAGGATGAATTCAGCTCCCTCTGTGTGTCTGATCACATCACACACACTGCAAAGGAAAATAACAAAGATCATTGTCAAATCAACATTCCAGGCTTTGCTTGCTGTATTGCTATTGCCTGAGTCTCTAAAGCCTCCCTTCTATTCATCAGCCATGTATGTGTTCCTTTATTGCCTCTGTTCTCTTTGCTCCATGTGACTGGTATTCGCCGTGAATAGGGGCATCCTTTTATGATTCCTTATGCAGTTTCAGAGGATGGGCAAATTAGCAAACCAGCTTCATGTAAGAGAGACCCTGACAGACAGGGGAACAGCTTTGGTTCTTGCTGTAGATACTTCCAACAGGCTTCTTCAGTAGGATAATTTTTTTTCAGTCTCCACAGGAATGTTCAACAGAAGCAAATGTGCCTTTTATTACACAGAACCCAAGGAAAAAGGACAATAACAAATGGAATAACAATTGTAATTAAACCATCCCTTTTGCTCATTGCCCCGTTAGGATCAGCTTCTGAGCACAAGTGTACAACTTTGTGACATCGGTGTCTGGAAACAAGGTGACTTTTGGAGTTCCCTGTTGTGAGTTTCAAAGCAGTAAAATTTCATCCTGATCCTGGGAGCAGCAAAAGAAGCAAACTCAGTGTTGGTTCTCAGTGTGCCACCTGATGAATTGGAAATGGTGCTGTGCAGCATGGTGAATATCAGAGGTGGAAGTAGAAATAATAGAAAAAAAGAAAAATGGTCTTGAGATTGTATTGCAAAACTCATTTTTCTGCTCATTATTCTGCCAGAGACTGAAGGATAAGCAAACCTTGCTTCTCATGCAAACCGTTCATGTGCTTTTAATTGGAATGCAGGTGTGATGATCAGTACTGGCTGTGTGCCATGACTCTGATGGATCCCCTCTTTGGCCACTCAGCAATTAGAGACCTGTCAGTCCCTCCAGGTCTGTTTATCCTTAGCAGACCCTGCACTGACCTCTGCTTCAAACCCGTTCTTTGTTGACAGTGACGCCATAGCTGAAGCAGACAAACTCATTGATCTTATCAGGGTTCCAGATGCAAGAGCGCTTTACTTCACTGGTACAAGAAATATGTAGATTTAGTAAAAATAATAAAACAGCTGCACACAGTGCTTCAATTTCTCCAGCACTCTTGAACATCCCTTGGGAACACAGAGCAGCTCTTTTAGATCACCATGAATATGTCTACAGCAAGAGTTGGCCGGTGGAGGTGTTCTGAGTAGAGGAGGGTATTTTTTCTAGATGCCTGTAGCAGAGGAGTTGGCCTTGCAAGTTCCCTTCAAGCTGCTGTGACTTTGTGCTTTTTTGGGGAACATCTGATCTCTTTGTTCTTGTAGGGAAATTGCATTGTTCTGAGAGCTGTCCCTGCAGACACATTTGGCTGAGTTGCCTTCCCTAGGTCCAGACCTGCCATTGTCCTAATGTGCTTCCACTTGAATGGAAGTCATCAGTGTTTTAAACCTCCTATTGTCCCTTATCTAAAAGATGTGACACAACCCTGATAGCAAATGGCTGATTATCCTAAGTATCCAAGGAGATACCATTGCATCTTGCCCATGAGATTCCTTAATATGTGATTAGGCAGTTATATCCTTTACTATACTCATACATCCCTGTCCCGTACTCTACCAGTACAAACATTCCGACGCTATGGTTTATTATCCATAATAGGAAGGAAGAAATTAGCAGCACCAGGGTAAGTAAAGTTTTAGACATCATTAAAATTATATCTCCTCTAGAGTTTCCTTTTGCAGACCCATAAAATTTCACTTGTGTTAACTGAAAGAAAAGTACTGGCACAGCAATCCCAAATACCAACCTTGGGCTAGTCCCACCCATGAACATCTAAAGCAACCAGACACAGGGGAGTCACTGGGCGGTGGTGTCGGGAAGGCGTCTCAAAGCTGACCACACTCACTGCCTGGACAGTGACACCGAAGTGTGGCCTTGGAGACAGGAAGGGCACAGCTGGTGGAAGCTGACCTGGTGGCCAAAGTGATGCAGTGAGATTTACCTGCCTCCAAGCACACTTTTACAGGATGTTCCCATCAGTGAGTCACAGGACTCACTGTGTGGGCCTTTCTCTGCTTGGGAATGTGTTTGTTTCCCCCTAGACAGATGCTGTACATTTGTGCCTGAAGGGATTTATTATTTTAGCAGTAGCAGACATGTAGCAGTTTTCAATGTCCCAAGACCTTGAGTAACACCAAACTTCATGAGTACTTCAACAGGCATGAAAGAGTCTCCCCTTCTGCATGACAGACACTGGCTCTCCAACCAGGAGCTGTCTTCATTTCTGTTTGGCAGGCACTCGCTTGATGATGGGAGCCTCTGAACCCTCCCATACTGAGTGATAGCAAAGACAGCTTGCTAGACCTAGAGAATTTAGAGTCAGAAAATGGAATAAAGAAGCCAATGAGGAGCAGAGAACAAGCAAAACACATGGTCAAGACAATCATTAAGCAGTGACACAGTGACCAGTGATTTACAGAATTGGACTCTTAATCTCACTGTACTTTTATTTCCTTGTCTAAAATTGGGTGTAATCATCCATCCAAGTGATACAAATTGAGGTTGGAGTCCGTAGATGAAAGTTGCCAGAGAAAGTAAGCTATTCCTTGACAAACTGGTGGTTGAAGAGGGCTTGATGTTTGAAGAGAGATATTTGAAAAAATCTACTAAGAATTTTTTTACTAAGAACTAAACGCATTAGTTCTCTGCAGTTCAGCTACAAGTAAATTGTCTCAGCAGGAATCATTGAAAAGAATAGGGAAAAAAAAGGGAACAAAATATTGACAACTGGGCTAAAGCCGAACATTCAGCAGTAATCGTTTGCTCCAGCGTTTTGTTCAGATGGGTAAGGAGAAAATGTACAAACTATTATAGATTTGCTATACAAGAAAGATTACTGATCTTTTTCAGCCATCTATCTGACCTATGGTAAAAGGGCTTGCTCTATATGTTTCTTTCTTCCTTGTTCAAGCTTGAAGCTTGCAGACTGAGAGAATAAAGCTGAAATCTTTGGCCTTTCTTTAGAATAGAAAGTTAGTTTAATTTGCTGTAGGTGTCAGCAGGTTAGCTGGTTCATCAGCTGGCAAGATGTGCTTATTTTTATTATTTTTCAACATATTTTTTACTTTTATTTTTGAAACTATCTTATTGGGGTTTCAAATTCAACTGTCAAGTTCCAGAAATCTGTGGTGGCTTAACTGGCTGGGTGAAAGGCATGAGGAGTGATGGGGAAGTAATTAAACTGCAGTAGAGATAACATCTACTGACATAATGGTTAAGCTTTTTCTTCATTTTTTTCAATTTTGTGTGAGAGCTAGCCTACAATGTTTGAAAAAATATTATATATTGTATTATTGTTATTATTACAATTAAAGACTGTATTCTGAGCAGCATTCATAATCTCATGTTAGTAAAAAGATATTCAAGCAATCAGCATTCAGTCATCCTTGGGCCCACTGCAAACAAGTGCCAGGGGACATCTCAACTCAGGCTGCTCTGAAAATGCATGGAGCACCTCTATGACATTACCTGATGCCCACAAATTCATCAGGACATAAAGCTTTTTACAATTTTTTTTCAAGGTGCACTCTGGCCCGTGCACGTAGCAAGGGAAACCCCTGGTGACATCTTGATTCTGCTGTTGAACTCCTGCTGGCTACTGTAGGGTCACTTTTTGCCTCATGCTGTGTGTCCATCCTTGCCCATGGCATGCAGTGTTGCCATGGGCAAGGCTTTTTACCTCTGTACTTTAGTTTATGTGGCATGGGAGAAAAGGTTGATCCTTACTTGGGACAGGGTAATGGATCAGAGGATCTCTCGAGGTGCCATTCATCTCTCCCTTATGTGACTCTACAAGTGGCCTAGTTGCACCCTTTGTAAAGCATCTTGGGTTTTCTGAATGAGGAATGTTGTACAAAAGCCAGCTGTTGTTATTATTTATCCTGTTTATTTACTGGTCACATTTCTCAGAGCTGGGGAATGGGGAAAAAAAACCAATTAGCAGACTCACTTTGTTTACATTTCATTTCACTTTCAGTGTTTGGGGAATGTTGATTTGTTAAACACTGTTCCTTCTTTTGAGGACCTTAGTTTTACACTGTGAAAACATTGCCTCATTCTTACAGGTGTGTTTCCCTTTAAAGCACCTCTTAATGGTTCTGCCTGTTAGAGGTTTTCTTCCTGCTGTGCACACTCTCCTCTTGCTTTAGGAGGGATGGTCAGATCCCTCAGCACAGCTACATGTACCATCAAGGCTTGTTTACATTTCGTTGAGCCCAGAACATTTTCAGATGTGTTCCTGCTTGAGCTGACCCACCATCCTGCAGGCAGTTCCAAACCTATGCTGCTCCAAACACCCCTGCCAGCTCTTGGGCACCATGCAGGACACAGGCACAGTGCTCCAGTAAACCCCATCCCTGCCTCCCAGCCAGAGAACTCGGGGCTCTCTTCCACCCCGAGTCCCACATGAACATGGTTCAAGCCTTAACTGGGAGCTCTGTGTCTCCAATGCCTTGAGCCACCCCGGTGCTGTGCTGCAGCAATAGAGCTGATGGAGCTCTTCCCATTCCCGTGGCAGACTGTGACAGATGCACCCCTCACATGTGATCCAGCACATGTCTTGGAAGTTGGCAGAATAAAAAGTTGGGAGGGAAGATAAACATCTTCCGTGCTGCTAGTTCAGACAGCAGCTCTGACTCCTTCTTTGCTGGAATTGAAAGAGTCAGAGCTGGCATGGCAATGGTGGGGTTAATAGATGTGGTATTGAAAGTATTTGCTTCTGATACTGCTGATGCTTTTTTAAAATGGTCAAAAATATGTGGTACAGCCTCTGGTGAAGCACTCCACATAAAACACAGCATTTCTGCAGCAGAATAACAGCTTGTGGTTTAAATAAATGTTGTTATTTCTGCTCGTCTGTAGGTGTACATGTATGTTTTGGTTCAGTGGCTGCCAGATACTGTAAATGAGTATTGATTTCCTTTTCTATTTTAAGCTTTTCTGCAGAAAAGACATCCCACATGCCTTTAGCTGTCTTTGCCTGTAGCTAAAGTGATTGCAGCCAAGTATTTATCTAACTAAATATTCTTTTATTTTATTGTTGCCACTCATCCTTGTTTTAGTAGTTGCACCCCAAGCTGTCCAGGACCTCATTCACATTTTGGAGCTTAAAGCATCTGACCCTTTTTGAGAGCAAATCAACAAGACAGTGATTAAAACTCATGGCAGGTAGGTTCTTTATTTATGTTAGCATGACAGCCCTCACTGCCAGAGGTGAAGATGCCTAGGTGCTAAAATGAAAGAATATTTTTGGAACCAAACCTTCAGTAGCTAAAGTCTTTGGACACGCAGATTAGCTCAGTGCAGCCAAGAAATAACACATATGGATTTGGCAGCCATAGGCTGAAGTCTGTATCCATTTGTTAACTTTCAAGTCGTCTGTAGGTAAACCATTGCACCTCAGCTGTGATTAAAATTTACTTTGGTTCAAAATGTGAATAAATATTTAAGCCTTTAAAGCCCATGTTGCAGCGATCACTGTCTCAGCAGCGTTCCATGTCGTATGTTTAACTGCTTGCATTCAACTTTCCTTCCTACCTCAGGTCTACAGCAAACATGGAATAGAAAATTAATTGGAACAAGCTCAAATCCTTGGCAAACGTTTTGCCTGTAACATTCCTGATTTCCCAGAGGAATAGCTGCTGATATTGATTTTGACAGAGCCTGTAAAGATTCCTCTCATAGCTGGGCAGGGCTGAAGTGCAGCTCTGGGATGTGCCAAGATTTCATTGGAAATTAATGTGTTTAATCTCAAAATATGTTAAAATATACATAAGCACTTCATGATTAGGAAATCAATCCTCGAGTTTCTGTCTCGAAGTTTATGGGATAATTCCATCCTAGCTTTTGGAAAATCACAGAGAAAGGTTGGAACTTGGAGACTCGTGTTACCTGTGACATCTGACCTTTTAATGAGTTCGTCAGCTAGTTAAGGATAACCAATTAAGATCGCTGCCAACACAGAGGACTGCTGACAAAACTGGCAATTGACTCAGTGCAGGAAGCAATCAAGAGTTGCACATTATGGGTGGAATTGCCTGGCCACAAACAGTACTGTTAGGTCTGAGTATGTCAGGGAATGAAGTCTTTCTTTAAACTGTTGCCATACAATTGGGAATTGCACATTCAGTGCTTCATTAAAAAGTAATAATAACATACTATTTTGAGTTTACAGAACAGGTAAAGTGTCATCTCCTTTTTTGCTCCTTTATTCACAGCTCTCTTCCTGAAAGGTGTCCCTGACTGTGGCAGGGTGTTGGAACTAGATGATCTTCAAGGTCACTTTCAACCCAAATCATTCTGTGATTCTGAGCTAGTGAAGATTTGCCCACATCAGCCCAAAATGCCTGATCAAAGTACTTCAGTCATATAGTTTTTATTGAAAGGAATAGCTTGGAAATGCTTTGACCCCCTTGTGCCAGGTTTGCACTTTTCAGCCTCTTCCTTGCACAGGTGCTGAGGTGATGAGTTGAACTCTTCCTTTAATAACTTTTTCAGCATTGCTTGTCATGAGTTGTCTGTACCATCCACTCCCTGAAATAGCAGCTTGAGACTGGAGGTGATCAGAGTCATGGTTAGAGAATAAAACATGGACAATCACATTTAAAAAAACCCATAAATTTTGTACAGAGATTGACTTTGAAGAACCTCTGGGATGCCCAGGTTCAGACCAATAGCAGTGTCCTCCATCAGAAATACCGTGTGAAAAAACTGAAGTCAGAAGAAGTCTGCAGACTTGTCTTAGGGGGCTTTAGCAAGTGATGCTTAACATTTAGATGTAGTGTTCTCTGCAGCACTTGACTATTTGTCTCAAACCATGAGCCCTTCTTAACAAATATTTGAAAATAACCAAGCAGCAAGCATGTTACTAAGGACTTGAATGTTGCTAAGTTCTTGTGTGGACCTAACCAGAGGGATGGCTTTATAAAGTACAATAATTTCCATCATTTGAAAACTACAGAGGCTCGTCTATAACTCCTCATCTCAATACAGGCATACTGCTATCCATTTCCATCTTCTGTGCTATGCCAAAAGGTGAGATTAAATTGTCAAAATGGGGCTGGGCTGCCATGCAGGGAGCATTTTTACATGGCTTGAGTTGACCCCCCAATGAAGCACACCTTGTTCCTTTCTAGGAAGTCTCCTTGGTCTTTTAGGGTTGAGTTGGGTTTGTCAGGCTATGAACTTACAGCAGCAATAGTGACTTGTCACTGGAGCAGGTGCCAGTGCTCTGAATGTGCCGAGACTGCAAGTGAGCTCAGTGAAAAGGAACTGGCTTTGCGCAGCTGCTTTGAAGCAGAAACATACTTTTAGATTAAAAAAATTCCCTTTTTGGTTCAGTTAAAGGGTCTAGTACTGAACTAGTGTGTAGTGCTGAGTTTAAGCTATAGCAACTGTGCAGAAGAAGCTTCTGGCCCTGTAACTGCAGCTTTCTCATTCCTGGAAAGGACAGTCTGTCTCGTTACATGGGACTTTCTTTTTCCAAGGCTTTGGCTCACCAGGCAGTGCCTGCATTTTGATTTTAAGAAGCAACTGCTACATGACTGGCTAAATGGTAATTTTTGTCCCTTTGGAAATCATTAGAGGTTCAGTGCAAGTCCGTGAAAGAGGAGGGGCAGTCTGTGAAAACTGTTCTTGCTCTTACTCCCTCTCTGTTTGTTCTCCATTGAGAATGGTGGTCCTGCAGCCCCCTTCCATCTGCAGTAGCTTTGCTTCCAAGTCAAAATGAATTTTTAATAAAATTAACCAGAAGTATTTTATTTTTCCTGGTTTCCAAGGGGATCTATACCAGAAACTCTTTTGTTTCTTTGCATACTTTTCCTTGACACCCTAAAGCTGTTCTAAAAATTTTGGGTGTGATTTCAGATTGACTTGAATTTTGCAGCTCATGTCTTCTATTTTAGCAATGCTTTGCACAGTTTTTTTAGAAAGACTGTTATGTGCATCTATCCCTGTAGCTCCCCTTGGGAGATCTGACCTCCATTTTATCTCTCTTGTAGCCCTTGTACCAAGAAAGGGCTGAAGCAGAGCAAAGTACAGTTACCAGGATGTCCAATTCCAGCCCTCCTCCCAGTCAGGTCCTGAGGTAGTTCTGCCCAGGCTCCCCCAATGTCATTCCTTCCTCAGTCCCATGTGTGTGGCAATGTCTCCACCTTCCCTCTTTGGACACAGAAGTTGTAATTCTTCTTTCAAGGATTCCTGTGTTCTGTAGAATGGCAGCAGCAAGAGGAAAGTGCAGCTCCAACTGTGGGCTGCCAGTGCCTCCAGGGATCTTGTCTTCCTTGCAGATTCAAAGCAGCAGGTCTGGCAGTCAGTTTTGCCAAGGAAAATCCCATCTCTGATATCAAAGTGGAGGATTGTCTCCCCGAGGCAGTCCGTGTAACCCTAGAATCCGTCCTCCTCAGATTTATTCAAGAAAGGGGTGGGAAGATCCGGCCCATGAGTTTTAAGCTATGCACCATGCATTTCAACTCTGATCTCAGCCTCATGTCCCTTAAAATACTACTTCAAAGCTTCCTTGAAACAAAATACAGCTGGTCTCAAATGTTAACTTTGCAGAGATTTATCCAGAGCTATGCAGTTTCAAGGATCCAATAATTCCTTCCCTCCCACCCCCACCTGAAGTTTCCTTCCTGTCTTTTCCCTGTATTAGACAACTCCTGAGTTATTCTTGGTGAGGGCTTGCGTTTTGAAAAGCTACAATAAATCAGTGTAAACTGTTTCTCCACATTGTTTTGTGCTGGCTCTATCTAGATCCTGTTGAACCTTTTGTTTTGAAATATGTTTTTACTACCCAGTTCTGTCTCTGCTCCGCTGATTTAAGGTGTCTGCACTTTCTGATGTTGTTGTTGAACTTACGCTTACTCCTGACAGTTCTCAAGTGCCCTCCTAACTCTGTGCTGGTGAGGAATTGTGATTTTGAACTGTGTGATGAGAGTAGGCTTGCAGACATGTTCCAAGAGAGCTGTTTGTACCAGCAGGCACAGATTTTAAGACTGAGCCTGAAATCTCTATGGTGTAAGACAGTAAGATGGTGCTTACACTAACAGGAGCCCCTTTGGACAGGCTGACATGGGAACTTCCAGGCCTGAGGAAATGAGGAAAGAAAGTGGGAAGCAGAGTTTGTTGAAGAGGCTTAATTTTTAACTACCAGTTTAGAATCTGAACAGGAATGAAGCTACTGATTCTACTAGACTGGACCAAACCACATCAAACACCAATGTGCAAAACCCTCAATCCCCATGGGCTCTGTAAAGGCAGGAAAAAATTGTGCATTGTGACACAGTGCATGTTCCTTTGACGTATTCTGTCGTGCTTAAAGGATTTTCACAGTTAAACTACCACATTTGTGAACCACTGCTTACCCCAGTCTATCTGCAAGAGGTGAATTCCTCCAGATTTGGAGCTCTGTGAGACATCCATGCTGATGCTCTGTGGTCTGTGATATTGAGAGAAGATTGATAGAGACTCGATTCCAGGCTATTGTCATTCTGACTTGCTTTTCCCCCTGAGTTGCTAAAAATATCTATAGAGCTGTTTCACACAACAATGTTGAATGGCAGCTGAAGAAAGAGGTGGCTACCCAGATTACAGACCTGCATGGCAAAGCAGGGCAGAGGTTAAGAATGCAATTCTCAAAAAACCTGAGCAAGAGAGCGAGCAAAGCCCTTGGATGTAATGCCTCCTTGGCACTGGATTGAAATTGGGAGCAAAGTCATTGCCTCTTGACCTCCAGAAGGACATAACTCAGATGTTTGCTAGAGACGGAAGGATGGCATGAAGGGACACACCTGACTCCACCATAAATATTCCTGTCCAACTGGAGTTACCAGGCTGAACGCTTGGCTAAGCACAACGTGAGAGAAATTGTCATAGCTATTTGTAATCCCTGCCCACAGCCCAAGTTTTATCAGGGTCACGTGGAACACAAATCACCTCAGGAAAAAAAAATGCAAAATCTGGCTCAAAAAGCAGATACAGAGACATCCCTCTTCCAAACTTCAGGTCTTACACCAGAAGCAAGGGGCTGAAGAGGCCTCCAGAGAAAAGTTCACCGACAGTGAACAAAAAAATTCATTCTTCATGACATGTTCTTGGAAATTATTAGCTGAATTCTTTTTTTTAGTGGTAATCTTTAAGCAAATACCAAGGGTAGAGAATTAGATTGAAACTTAAACTCCAATAAAGTTACAAGCTGCTTAATGCACAATCTTAATATGTGAAAGATAACTAATCTTCGTAGTCAGTGATGCTCAGTCAACCAGCTAACACAAGAATGCACACCTTTCAGTGATTTTCCTTTATAATATACTTTGGAAGCAAAACACACACATAGCATTACATTTTTAACACATTAAAAGATCTGTGAGCAACTGCCCAATTGCTTGTCAAAAAATATGACTAGTGAAATGGTTTTGGTAAATAAAGGTTAATTGTTCAGCTGCAAAGGAACTGATAAATCAACTCAAAACAACAAAATGTAATACTTAAGCCAGTCATTTTTCTGGCAGTCTAGCTGGCTAAGAGCTTTCCTGTCAGTTAGTTTTTAAAAATTACTTTAGGAATTTAGTGTCTAGTATTCAAAACTGCTCAAGTCAGATGTTCTTTGTTAGAGCTGATCTGGTTCTGATAAAAACATACATAAGACCAAATGAAAAGCATGGTTGCCTTACATAGAATAACATGGTATTAGCTTAAGTTGCGAGGACTCAATTCAGGAAATCACTTCTGCATGTGATTAAATCAATCCTTATTCTGGACAGCATTTATAAGTCCTTTTTTAACTTTCATCTTGTACTTTGCAAGTCCTGTTGGCTTTCATGTGTTGAAGAAAGTTTCCTGAGGTTAAGCAAGTACTTAAATATTGTTCTGAAGAGGGATGCTTTTGAATGAGGTGGAAAAGATAGCATTTTTCATACATGCAGTCATAGGAAGTTTGTCTTCCGTTCTTTAGTCTTGTCCCAATGTTTTGGGTTATTTTCTGGCAATAAAAGAGCATGCACAGGATCCCACAGTAGTGGCTCTCTCCCCAGAGGACACAAGATATTAAAGTCATACCATCCTGCTCACGCCCTCCTTTGTTTAGTTCAATTTCAACATGATTTTTGTTGAAAGCAAAGCAAGAACATGTGTCTTATACCCAGCAGGACCCAAGTACCCAAGTTTCTGGCCTGCAAGGTTTCATGGCACAACAGCTTTCAGAGTGTTTTCATTTTTCTTTTAATGAGTGAGCCTCAGTTCAAGAAGGCTCTTGCTCACATGTGTGATTGTGATTGATTGTGGAACTGCATCTCTAAACAATTGTTCTGGCACAGCAGATGGGGCGACATTGTCCAGCACAAAAGAAAGTGAGAACCTCTAAACCTGTTACCTCCTTCCTACGTAAAGCTGCAACCTAAACACCACCCTGCTCTGCAAAGGTGCTCCCAACACAAGAAGCGAAACATTAGTGCATGTGAAATTACAGTGAGAAGTGGGGAAGGTTGCAAACAGCTAAAGTTTGGATGAACTGGTGACCTCCCCAAGAAGCAGGACAGAAAGACAATGTTTTCATGTGGATTTATACACATTGGCTTTGGCTTTGGGTTGCAACCTGGCCTCCACTAACTCCCAACATCCCTGATTCAGGATAGGGTGTTTGCACCTGCCTTTTACCAACTGCAGATGTGGCATTGCTGCATATGACTGGCTTACCAAGCCACAGCTGCAACACAGGAGGGACTGATACCGGTGATGGGTGACCAGCACAGTGGAGTGTGTGAGCAGAGACTGGTTACTGATGTACACCATCACCTCCTTATGGGAGAGAACTAAATACAGCCAGTAGTTGATTTAAACAGAAAAAGACAAATATTTTCCTGCCCTCTTGTCGCAATAAGCAACTGCATCTGTTTGCCAAGCTGTGCAGTACCAGGAGGCAGAAACCTGCGGTGGGGAGGGAGGAGGAGGAGGTGGTGAAGCCTATGGGAAGGGCAAGGAATCTGTGAAAACCATCTGTTGCTTTTGTAAACAGCAGTCAATAAACTGGTTCCCTTTAATAGACACAATTGTTGTTGCACCAGTTGGGTGGGAGCAAGTGTGTGGGCACTTACTCGTGCTCAGCTCACACCTTGGCTTTGTGTGGAGACACACCTGCTGAGCGTGGGGGAGTCGTGCTGTTGTGTGAGTAGGTGCTTTCTTGAACAGATGCCAAAGTAATGCCATTTTGAGATGTTCAGCAATTACAGTTCCACCAGCCAAAGCCAGCTGGAGCATCGAAAGATACGTCAGGTTTCCCTGTCTGTGGTCAGAGAGGTTGGAATTAGTGTGTATCCAGGCAAAGGTCAGTCTCCAACAGAAAGCTTTGCAGGCTGTGCATGATGTTTTCTACCTGATATGTTTGAATTTCCAATGATTTCAACAGCACAGCTGCAAGAGCTGGAAGTGAAGAAATTTCTCCCCAGTACCAACTTGATATATGGCCAATACACAAACCTTTTTTAAACAAAATTCTCATTGAGGCTGCACAGAGGCACCGCAGTCCCGCAAAATCTTAAACCCTGCAGGATTCCTGTATTAATTTTAAATGAGTCCGTTGGAAGCAATCTCTGATATTCTGTTATTCCAGCCATTGTGGTAAGGAAGGAGCAGGCTGTGATTCCAGAGCAGGGATGTCTGCAAAAAATGTTTACATACAGTAAAGAACTGCTGTCAGTCAATCTGATCACTCGTTGCATTTTCCTGGCAGCTTGCTAATGAAAATACATTGAACCATGTATTTGTTATACTGCCTTGAGATAGTATTTGCCAAATCTAAACTTGTTTTGTAATAGAAAATGAAGGATTAAGTGAAAGAGCCAGATCTTTCGATCATTGTTCAGACGATACTCATACTAATTTCAATTTTTCAAGCTATTGTGTTTAATGTATGGCCTCTGTGCTTAGACCTGAAAGCTGGAGCTAAAGAGCTGTGTAGATGTGACCTAGTTTTAAGTCAGTAAAGCCACTCTCACTTTTTATTGAACAACAGAACAGGCTACTTTTGTTTCATCGTGACAATTTGGAAATTTTACTCCAAATTGTTTATGATTATTGATAGGACAAAACTTTCAAAAGTATCTAAGTCTCCTCAACAGCTGCTGTCATTAGGACTCTTAAGTCACAAACAGGCTCAGGGATTTTACTCAGTATTTTGCAGACAAATAATAACCCAGATCTGTTCCCTGCGGTGCACAAAGGCTCAGTTCTGCTCAGTTCTGGCAACTGTGTGCTAGTGAGAGGAGAGGTCACAGGAACACCTTTCCTCTCTGAAGCATTGAGGTTTTTTTCTTTTCTCACTGGTTTTGCAGCAAATGAGGGGTCTGAGCATCTAGGAGGATGCTGACAGGCAAAGTCATGGTACTGCATCAGTGTGAATGAAAGCAAAACGAAGGCTTTGTTGTCAGGGGGATGAAATAACCAAGAATTTTCTGCAAGAGATCTCTTTGTCAGCTTCCCATGAGGTTTCGTTCACTTGATGCCATTCAGTGCATAAATTCAAATAATATTTCTCTGAGAAATGAAGGGCTTTATTCAGTCAGCCAAGTTACACCTTAATCTCTGTACCTAGTCAGCAGAAACAAATATAGATCCTCTAAAGAGTAACCGAGGGCTTAAGTAAGACACTGAGAAGGGAAGCTGTCAAGGAGGTATATGGCAGAGAGACCTAACCTATCTGAGTCTCTTGGATATCAAGGTGATGGGTACACAGGAATTTCTCTCACATTTCCTTATTTTCTGCATCGGTGTCCTATGCAGGCAGTGCCACTGTTCACTGTGTTGCAAAGTCCAGAGCCTGGCTTTTCTTTACTCCCTCTGGCATTTCTGAATGTTGAGCAGGTCTGCCAGCCCCCATGAGGTCTCTTTAGGTGGCCCAGGACCAGGGCTGAGGTACCATTAGGTGTAGGTGGAGGCAGAAGCAGTTGGATGGTGCTTCCAGTTTTCAGGAGCATGTACAGAATAATGATTTGCTCTTTCAACACTGGCTGCAGCATTTCTGCTGTGCTGCCTGTGTCTGGGAGAGGTGGGACATGTAAAGTTGTGATGCCTCTGCTGCAGAAAGTTAATATTCCCCACTGTGGAATGAGCAATGTCTCAATTTCTTCAGTATTTGGAGATTTAATAGACCCTGCATTCCTAAAATTAGTCTGTCTGCCAAGTGCATAGATAACTTGACAGACCTATTGACCAGGGACCATGACAAAGGAAGGAATGACTGCTCCACACGGATTGTTTTGAAACCCTCAGTGACACTAAGACGATTTGTAAGGCACAGCAAGTTAAATATAGTACATGACCTAACCTCACCCTTGCTAATTGGTGTTAGACAGATACCAGAGCATCTCTGTGTTGCTGCTTTTGTGGTGCTGCTCTGTACAATCCTTCTGGTTTCAATGGATGCTCTTTCAAGTTGTCTAGCTGAGCAAATACTTTGAAGCAGGTGCAAATCAAAGAGCTAGAGCAGGAGTTTCTACATCATCCGTCATGTTTTTAAAGTTTAAATATTTTAAGATTTTATTGCAGTTTATTGCAGTGAATACAGTCTAAAAAGGTATTCAAAACCTCAGTCAAAATGAACTTGAGGAATTCACTAGCTCCTAAATGCTGTCATTATTTTATGTTGTCAGTTCATGTAATATTTCACTGTTCATGTACTGAAAATGTCAAACTTGTAGCCTTCAAATGGTTTTGTGGTTGCTGATGCTGCAATGACAGATGGTTCTTTTAAACAAACAAGTTATGTTTATGTTGCTAAAGCTGGATTTTAAATAGTTACCTGTCAAATCCAGCAAAACTTCTGCAATTTCATTGCTACTTCTGCTATAGTTCTAGTCCAAGTCTGTACAAACTTTACCTAGTAAAAACACTGTGGAGGTTTGTTCAGCTTCAGTCACTCTCACTTGATTCCAGGAAAAGTAAGGTATTATTGGAATCTTCAAAGATAAGTATTTGCGAAAAGAAGTGTCTGTAGACTGTTTTTTTATTATCTCTGTCTACAGCCTTACAGTAGCTATGTAAGAGTCACTTTAATCACAAAAGTGAAGCAACTGTTTTAGGGGAGAAACTGGAATGGTAAAATTACCGGAGTTGGGTCAAAAGGTAAAATTCCGAAGTCCAACCAAAGTTCTTGGCTGAAATTTCATCTTGGGGTGCTCTGGAGCATCAGACAATGTTACAAGTTATGAAGTTAAGGACAATATTTGTATTTGAATTAATAGAGAAATACCAGTTCCAAAAGAAATAAATGGCGACACTTACACTGTGGGGGAGTGTAGCCATCTCAAGCCCAAGATGGAGTTATCCAGCTCAAGGACTCACTCGCATTTAGCTTTCAGCAGACCATGGTGGCTCTGTCCCATGAGCAGTTGAATTCCATGTAGTGTGTCCTGCTACTGCCTGGTGAAGACCAGGCCATTGGAGGGTTACAGTGGTTTCCTCTCTGTTCAAACCCTCTGAACCATTATGTATTTGCCTTGTATTTGCTGATATCTGAAATGCTTTTGCTGAATTGCATACGCTGGTTTCACTTGTAGCTCTGAAGCCTTTGTGGGTTGATTGCCACGTTAATGATTTACACGTTGATGCTCCATTTAGGGCCCTCGTGTTTATCGCTCATGGCGCTGGGGAGCACTGCGGCCGCTATGACGACTTGGCCCAGAAGCTGACAGGACTTAACTTGTTTGTGTTTGCCCATGACCACGGTGAGTAGCCCTAAATCTGTACTTGATTTACAGCAGCTCAGGCCTTTACTGAAGTAAATGCTGTTAAAGCTACTCAGCACTGAGAGAAGAGCCAATAAAATATTTACAACTAGACGTAAATGCAGAAGGGATCATCTGTTGCTTTGTAAAGATCTGCATATTGAATCTTTTAAAGCTATCCCTGTTTGCCTTGAGTTTTCCTCAGCCTTGCCCTTGACATTACTGCTGGTGCTATTTTAACCTCTCTGTAAGGGATTATTTCTCTTTTACCTGCCTCTTGGGGGTGAAGTGGTATTATCCACTATGGAAGTGGGACTAGGTTGATGTCCTAAATGATCCCAGAGGGGAGGCTGAAATGTCAGCATAACTTTCATTTATGGATACAACTAGACAGCTGCAGCTTTGGAACGTGGAGAGGCACAGAGATGACAGAGACATCTTTGGACACATCTCCACAGTCCAGCAGAGACACTGGAGCTGTCTCTGATGAGGAACCAGCCCGAGTGTGTGCAAGGCTGTGATAACCCTGCAATACCTGTTTGGCCCTCAGCTAGTAGGTTGGGGCAGTGCTGGGCCATGCACACTTACTGTTCCTGCTTCTTCTGGCTTGAAGATTTCTGCTCTTTGCTCCATGATGTGACACAGACATGCTAGGTATCATCAGATCTCCTGCAGTGCATGGACTGGGACATCTCAATAACATATTTGAACCATCTATCCTGGTTGTTTGGTAGCCTTCTGTCATGCCACACCCTTGCAACTTCATGACTTCCTTGTGCTTGGATATGTTTCCCTTGATTTTACTGTTGCAGGCCACTCTTCCCTGCAGGAGCCAGTCTAGATATTAGCAAAATGAATCAGTGGGATTAATGATGGCAGTGGGCAAGAGGCAAGGCCAAATTCTGAGCTGACGTTGAAATGGAATGAATCTCGGTGTAAATCTGATGTTCTTTGGGCAGATCATCCACAGACATTGGAAAGTATACTGCAATTTACTTGACTGACAAGCCAAGACTCAGACCTGCCCCTAGGTCTCCTCAAAGACAGGAGTGCTTGATTTGAGCTTGCAGATCCCAAATGCATGTGAGTCATTGCACCGTTTCGTCAGAGAGAGGAAAGGTGAAACCTTACTGAATCCAGGTACCAAGGCTTCCCCTCACATTTGCTCTTGTGACTCACTTGCAGTCACAGCACTGCACTTGATGAGGAGGAACAGACCCTCTGTTTTCTCTGAAAAGGAGAATACCTCGTCCTCAGGACACCTTGCAAGGAAAATAAGTTTTTTTTAACAACTTTAACAACAAGGTTTTTTAACAACTAATCTCATACCATGTTAGGAGCTGGCTTTGCAATGACAGTAGACCTGTGCAGAAGTACTGTTGCTGACTACTATCTTTCTCCCTGTATAGGCACAGTATTTCTAAGTGTTGATTCATTCATTTTATACTATACACTTTGCTCTGAGTTGGAGGTGGGCTGGCAGGAGTCTACAGTAATCCAAGTAGAAAGTGTCTCCATCCCCCTCTGTTTACCTGCATGGAATAAAGTTCATGGGAAAGGCAAAGGAACAGGCCAGTTCTGCCCACCCTGTAGCTGCTGTTAACAGACCACAGACAGTCCATACAAAAAGTAATTGAACAACTGGACACACAAGTCACTTATGCAGAGTCCCCATGAGCCTGTGAGAGACTGTGCATGCTTAATGCTGTGCCTTAGTTTCTCATTCCCTTAAAGCCTGATAAAGGGTGTAAGAAGTAGAGCTAAAATAACAGTATTTGAAGCAACAAAACTAGAAAAAAATTACAAACCACTGTATTTATCATGGATTTGATACAGAGAATGCTTCTTCTGTTGGTGGGGAGGGGTCTTTGGTGTGCAGCTTCCTGTCAGGAATGTTTTCTGCTGTGTGATTATTTTCTCTTTTTTCCTTGAATATCTTTTCCACTAGAGAAGCATAAATATTTTGTGGGTTTTTGTTTTGGTTTTTGGTTTTGTTTGTTTTGGTTTTGTTTGTTTGTTTGTTTGTTTTAATGCACTGATGTTGCTGGATTAGTTAGTTTAATTAGTACAAATCTGGCTGCTAAAGCCAGTTGACAACTTCGTTCTCCCTGTCAGACTTACAGGTTTTTTTGTAAATCCCTTCTGGTTTTCCTCATCAGCAGAGAGGAGAAGGTGACAAGGAACCTGAAAGCAGAACAGTGGGAACACAGTTGTGTTACACAAAGAGCTGATTTAACTAAGCCTTGATTCACTGTAAATTAGAAAGACAATTAACATCTTTTAAGCTCTGTAACATAATCTTTGCACATAAAGAGGTAAGCACAGAGGATAAAATTTGTTTGATGGAATGCAAGTTACAGTCTGAGCTGGATGGCAGAGAGAGAGCTGAAGGACATAACCACCTCCATTGCCAAAACTGCTTCAGTCAGACTGGGAAGCTTATAGCTTTTCTCCACCATTTTATCTATTCCAAAATACTTCAACAGTGTGTTCCCCCTTTGTATCCCATCATTTGGATATCTGTGAGTAATGTTGATTATTCCATTGTGTTAGCACAATAGTAACTGTCTGTTCCCCATCTCATACAGTGGCTCTTGGTCATATGAGTTCAGTGCAGATTTCCTGACCTGGATGTTTATTCTGGTTCTGATATTCTCATGGATAAAATTCCCAATACAGGTGCATTATCCATCATTAATGCAGCTCCACAGCATGGCTAGCATGATTTCCCAAATGAGTTGGGAAGTTACTAGGGCTGTAATATGCGTGACTTGACTGATTTATGTTGTGTCTATCCTTCAATCAAAAGAAGGAAAAATAATTTCCATTTTTATTGCTGAGTCTGTAGGAGCTTACACAGTGGCTCTAAATCTTGCCAAAGGCTGCTCTACAGTGGTGTTTCCTCTTATTGAAGGCTTCAGCAAAAAGGTTGGTACTTCAGAGAGTATAACACTATTCACCCCAATTTGTGTCTTAGCACCTTATTGCCCTGCAGAAGGTATCACAGGCTCAGCTCTCTTAGTATGTCAAGATTTGAACATTTACTCTTTGAGGTATTTCATTGTAATCACAAGACTGCTGGACCTCATAGATATGTATTAGAAATTTTCTGTGGTAATGATGGAAATTGAATTCCAGAAGACCTCTTAACCTTACCTTACATCTAACAGTATTAAATGGCTTTGGTTTATATCAATCCCATGAAAGAGGAAAATGGAATTTCTGTGTAATACAGCATTTTTTTCTGTGGTCTCTTATATGGTGCTTTTAAGAGGCAGGTAACTGTTTTCCAAGATTTCTGGGTTTGCTTGGCATTCAGCCTCATGAAGGCAGAGTTAAGGCTGCTGGGTCAGGTGCCTTTCTGCAAGTTTAGGTATTTTGAAATGACACCTCACTTTTTCAATTTTGTTTCTATATTGCTATTATTTTATTATGGCAAGATTCTGATGACAAAAAAAAGAGACAGACAAACACATTAGGTTATTGGCAGTCAATTTAGGAAAGCTCTCTTGGAAGGAATACCTGTGGGGATTCATCAAACGGGAGTGATATTGTGATTCTTCAGTCAGCTGCTGATGGCAGCTCCTCTAGCTATAATGTAGTATTTTTAGGGATCCATAAAGCTGAGAGCCAAGGAAAACAAGAATAAAGATTAGAGAACATGGCTTTGTTTTCTCATACCAAGGATTTTCACTTGCTAAAGCACATTATGTTCCAGCTATCCTCTTCTCTCTTCCTATAACATCTCATTTGCTGGTCTATGGTTGCATTTGCATGGCCAGAGCCCAGAACAACCACAATTTCACCTCCAAGAGCCCTAATGTCAACTAATAGCAGTCAAAAATGCATTTCCAAGGTGCAAGGGCCACAAAAATATGTTTACTTTTCTCTTACACTTTTTAACAGTAGTTGAAAGTAGCCCTGTTTTTCTCTTGGATTTGCTGGTGCTTCTTACAGCTGGTGGCTGTGTTCTGTGAAGCTGAGGAAGGAGAAATACTTAGCCCTAACCTGGCAGCAGTCTCTAGCCATCAGGTTCACTTCCAACCTCCTGCTTTCTCCATATAGAATAAACCCTCTACCTGTCCTGGTACATGGAGACCTCTGACTTTTTGACCCTCTTTGAAGCTGTTGAATTTCCCACTTTCGAGTTATGTTTAATGTCAGATCAAAGCAGAGGGAAAGATTGCAGCTCTAACAGCTTATTCACATTCCTTAGATGTTTGTAACTGAAGTTCAGCTTGCTTTGGCAGCCCTGCTGGTGCCTTGTGTGTGGTGAGCATTTCTGATGGCTTAGCAGGTCCCTCTCAGACACCCACTGCTGCTTATGCTCTCCATTAATTTTCTCACTGCTTTCTCTGTTTAAAGAAAGATTTATTTCCAAAATATAGAAAATAGCTGGAGCGGAGATTTTTAAATGCATCAAATATTTGCTTTTGTTTTGGTTTTTTTTCCCCCCAAGTGATGGCTGTGTTGTTCTTGCAACTGTTAAAAGACCATTTTGTTGATGAGAACAGAAGGCTTTTATTTATTCATAGCACTGAGAAGGATTGATCTACACAGAGAGGTTAAAAAGGACTAAGCATGGTCAAATATGAGGGGAAAATGACCAAGAAGGATGTCAGCATTAATAAGAACAAGAATTAAAGTAGCGCTGTGAGTGTGAAGTAAGAGCTCATGCACATCAGCACGAGGGAATGTTCTGGACAGCAGCGCTCCCTGATGCTATGATAGGGCAGGCTTTGGGGCCATCTCCAGGGATGGAGTCAGGAAAGCCTTGGCAAGCATTATTTGGAGCTGATTTGCTCACGGAGCAGCAGAACTGCTCCTTGGTGGCTGGGTGTGGGCCTGCTTACCCACCACAGCAATCTGCTCTTTCCAGTTCCTCCAGCTGAGCCTACTGCACTTGAGCAGGAAAGGTTTGAACTGTTTTTCTGCAGAGCCATAGGAAAGAATGGTACTCACTCTTTCATTTCCTTGGACAGGAGGCTTACAGTGGGTTGTGGGCATTTTTACTCACTTTTTTCCAGATAAGGGCTCCTGGCCTTCAGCATGGTATGTGAACATTGCTGGGAAATAGAATCTTCTGTATACACTACTGGACATAACATTAGCATTTGCAGGAGTGCAAAATGACTGCTCTCCCCATGAATACTGTTCTCATGCATGTCCCCTCAGCAGGAAGATCCCCACACAGGTCTGGGATTTGCCTGCACACAAAGTAGCACTGCCTGAACCCTACTAGCAGCCAGGCTCAGAGCAGTTGGGTTTCTGCTGTTGCACTCATCCTTGGACAGATGCTCTGCTTGCCTAGAAAAGAGAACATAGCACGAGCTATAGTGTACCTGTAGAAGTGCATCCTCTTCTGGGCTTTTTCTGAGGGGATGACAGTTGTTCTCCCAGGAGAAATTCATAGTGCTTTGCAGCCCCATGCAAAAATAAAAGTCCTGAACCAACTGTCCCGAACCTGAGGTCCTGTGGTAGGGTAGCATGGCTGGCAGGCAGTGAGATTGCAGTTGTGCCACAGCAGAGTGTTTCACAGACTAGGGTAATGGCCATGAGGGCAGAAGGAGAGTCAGAGCCCAGCTGTCAGGTTGAGTTCCCCTCCCTTGCTATGCATAAAATCCCACTCTTCAAGAGACAGGAAAACATTCAATGTTTTTATTAATGGTTTGAATCTGAAGACTCGTAGCCTGTTTGTGTTTGTCTAATGAGGACTGCTGTAGCAGTGAGAAGTGCCAAGCAAAGAAGAAAGTTGTTCAGAACTTCAGATTAAATTTTGCAAGTACATTCCCTGTGGAGAAATTAGACCTTTTGTCTTCAAATTATCTAGACTTGTCTCTCTGTCTGTCCTTTATGATAATTGATTTGAAGTGGAGAGAGAGCTGCTAAGGGGTGATTAACCTGTTCCACCATGATGCAAGTGTATGGACATAAATCTTTGTTCATATAGCTCTGAAAACTGGTAGATTGAAAACTCATGACAGAGTAAAATCAGTGAGAATATAAGGGAACACTTAAATGATTCCTTGACTCTTGTTCTGTGCTAAGTTTCGTATGGACATGTGAGCCCTGCCTGGAATTCATCCATTCTCCTGTTTTAACCTGGGGAACGTTGAGTCTTAAATACGCCTGCAGCATCAGAAGCAAGCAGTGATGTGGGCAGAGATGGAAACTGAGGGAATACACCAGAGGACAGTCACCCTGGTTTGCCCTACCTCTCCTGTTCTCTCTTGTAAGCATCTGCTATAGGTTCCTCTCAGCAGGATCCCAGAGGAGATGACTCTTTGCCCTCGCTGGCAGAGCACTGTCACTGCCATTTTATCCCTGTTTTGACTCCAGTACAGTCCCAAACCTCCCTTGCCTTTCCTTCTCCAGATGTTGAACAAAGGTAGCAGTCAGGCTTATCTGCCTTCCAAGGAGTGGTGAGGAATGCTTACCATGTGCAGGGCACACAGGAGGTGAAACCACAGCACGCAGCTGCAGGTGAGAGTTCAGATACTGCAGTACACCATGTAATTCCTTAGGCAGTGAGACAACTGTGAGAACGGAGCAAAGTCATCCTATAAAATACCTAGTGAGTAAACTTAGTTCTGCCTTCCTTCCTTCTCTAATTCTGCTTCAGTTTTGAGGATTCTTACGTAAAGAGATGAACTGGGAGACCAGCCTGCTGACCACCGATGGGCTCCAGTCAAAGTGAAACCAGTTGTCTCTCACCTCCAGCTCTTCTGGAGTGATGACTGGCCTTGTGGCACCGAATCTCAGAGCAGCACTGACAGCTTGCTGAGAAAACCAGGTCGTTCAGTTTTAGCCTCTTGAAACTTATAGGCAAAATGATTCCTACTACTAAGATGCAACTTTCCCCTAGTATTGGATGAGCTCTTGAACACAGTCTTTCAGCTGGATGGTGTATTTTTCCTTGCTTTCTCCCAGATGGCTGCATGGGGCTGGGCTCTGTTGGTGATTGTGAGATGGTACCTCCCAGAGGGACCACAGCTCATGTAGGAAAAAGTGCTCTGGATACACCTCCTGTAACATAATGATGCTAAAATGTGCCTGTAATTGTATCATAATACAGTGAGTATACCAAAGGGAATATCCTGTGGCACAACAGGCAATTGTAAGCACTTTGAGATGGGTTTTATTAAACGGAGGTTTGCACACTGTTATATTTATTTTTGAGAAGCTCATTACAGACTTCCTGGTCCTGCTCCGGTGAAGTAATTTCAGCAGTGACTGTCACTTTAAGGCTCACCCTTCATTCACACTGGGATCACACGGTCCTGAATCTCTGTGTGCACCACATGGCACCTTTCAGGGCAGACAGCATTTTTTCCGTTTGAGAGGGGCAACTACACAACAGAAAGAAACAGGGTAAAAAAGCAAATACCTGCAGTGTCTCATGCTCTAGAGGAGGCCACAAGCTGGGACTTGGAAATGCAAGTGCAGCCTTTATTTTGTTTGTCATATGAAGGCAGATGAAACAACGCTTTCCAGCCAGGAAGCAGTCAGACCACAGCAAACTAAAAATAAAGAGGCAGCGAGGCTCCACACAGCTGATGTGTCTGACGGAGCACACATATGCTGCAGTGGAGTATTTTGCTTAAAATGTTTGGGTTAGGAAAGGCATAGGGGATATTCAGAGTTGTTTCCTCTCTACTCCACTCAGGGGATGAGACTTTGTTTGTTTCATGGACTTCCCAAGAGTAATACTGGAGCCATGCTTATGTAAAAGGAAGGAAAACCTGGTACTGCACCTATCTTTTAGGTAAAGGAGTTTGGAAATTGGGAGGACTGGATACACCTTTAGCACAGACACTAGAAGCAAGAGCACCTGAAATCAGACATGTAGTGTCATCTGCTGTATGCTAATAAAACATGCTAACTACACCCAGGCTGCTCAAAGCAATCTATTTGTTGATCTGACCAGTTATTATTTTGAAGTCAGATTTAGTTGAAGTACAGTCAGTGATGCAAGACAGGCAGGTAAGTTCTGTGCTATAACCCAGGCCTGGATGAAAGCATTGTTGGGATGGGGGAAAGACAATGCAGATGCTTCTTCATCACTGCCCCTGTATGTGGACATCACTAGATGATAATGTTGGGCTGCAGCAGAGATTGCAAAAGAATGGTTACGGTTTCCTCAGTTCTCCCAGTTACTGTGCTCCTCCCAGCTGCTCAACCATTTCCTCACTGCTGTGGACCCACCCTGTAACAATAGGTTATTGAATAAACAGCAACATTGTCATGCAGTTGAACAGGACCTTTGGCTTGGGTCCTGGCTGAATTGAGCTCACTTGTCATGCAGCAGAGCTGTGGTGTGAGCTCTGAAGCAAGAGGAGCTGGCATTCCCTTTACATCAGTCATGCCCCATCCACCTTCTGGCACAAAACATTGTCTTTCCTTCCTCCATCAGGTGATAAGAAGAAGGTGTTGGAGAGCCAGCTCCACTGGCTTTTCTACCAGCCCACTTCATGAGGGAATCCCTTTTGGGGCACACTTAGGCTCTGAGGGTCTGGCTTTTTACTCTGAAAGAAATGGGCAGTGCAATCCGCTCCAGTTCTCCTAATTATTCACTGCTTACTAATGAGCAGGGGGAGAAATGTCAGTGGGTCATTCCGTGAGATAGTACATCTTCTCAGCAGCTGCTTCTTGAACAAAGCCTTGCTGTTGGCCTTCACACAAGGAGGCGTGAGGCTGGAACAACAGTCCCCAGTGAGAGCGGACACGGCGGCAGAAGGAACAGAGTGCTCCCTTTTGAGCAGAGCGACTGAGCGTGGGGCTGTCAGCTCTGGCCACTGTCCAGACCATGCTCCTCGACCTGTCACTGTTAACAGACAGACTGCATGACAGAGGAAAGACATGTCATTCATTCAGGAAACTTAAAAGGCTTCTTTCTTCCCATAAGGGTTGAGGCCTCCTGATTCCCCTTCCACAGTTCTGCCTCCCAGATGAGCGATACCCTGTGTGATAATGAGGAGTGGGCCACTGAATTTGTGTGTGGTGCTAATAATGTTGGAGTAAGTGATAGGCATTTTGGATGAGTGGTTCCAATAATCAGGAATAAAACATCCTTTATTTGGACAAAAGGTTCACTTTGGTGAATAAGAGAAACTAAAGGGGAAGTCAGCTCAGTTTGTTTTACAACCTGTTGTTTTGCTTCTGTTTTCTCAACATTCTGTACAACTGTAATCTGTACTCACTCTTCACCTATTTAAATTAATCCCCAAAGCAAGGGTCAAATTCTGCTTTCACAGCTGCTCAGGTAAATCCAGGAGAACCTTTTCACCATGTGAGAAAGCAGGTTCAAGCAGGTTCAACTTGCAACTGCATTTTCCATTAATGAAGGAGGGTTGGCAACCTCGTGTAATGTTTTCAACAGCTTACTTGCTCTTCCATAACCAGCTTTGCAGGCTGTAGGCGTACGTCTGCGTGCAAGATGGTTGAGGGTGGAAGGACAAGGACCAGATGGTTATTAGAGCAAAGACTGAGAGAACAGATCCTTTCATGTTACTTGCTATGTCTGTTCTCTGGGGCTACTGGATAGACATCAAACTCATTTCATACTTTGTTCCTTTACTGACTTCTGTGACAGGACATTAGTTCATGTCATCAAGGACTTTGGCCCCAGAAGCATTAGAGGAATCTGTACTCTTTAAGGAAAAAAATAATAAATCAGTGTTGCATATACTATCAGTGAACCCTTTTCATTAATGGTGTGGATGATGGGATGGAGGGCACTTCCAGTCAGTTTACAGGGTGGAAATTGAGCATATGCTGGAAGGCTGCTATTCATTGGGACCCTGACACGCTGAGGAAGCCGAGTGGCAGGGACCTTGGGAAGTTTCAGCAAAGGCACTTGGGAAGTTCTGCACCTGTAGTGGAGTAACCCCATTCAGCACTAAAGGCTGGGCACTGAATGAATGGAAAGCAGCCTTGCAGAAAAAGACCTGGGGATCCTTGCAGACAAGTTGAACTTGGGTCAACAGTGTGACCTTCTGGGGAAGAAGGCCATCACATACTGAGCTGTGTTGGAAAGATTATAGTCAGCAACTAAAGAGAAGCGATTATTCTCTTCCATTCAGCATTTTGGGGACCACTTCTGAAACGCTGGGTCCAATTTGCTCCCCAGTAAAAGGAAAACATTGACATACTGGAGCAAGGCCAGAGGAGGGCTGTCAGAACAATTAGGGTACTTGAGAACAAGATGTATGAGGAGAGGCTGATAAAACTGGGCTTATTTAGCCTTAGAAGAGAAAGCTGAGATGGGATCTTACTGCTGTCTACAAGTCCCCAGTCATGTGGAGACAGCAGAGCCAGATTCTTCTTGGAGAAGCCCGGTGATGGAATAAGGGGGAACTGACACAAGTCACAGCATGAGAAATCCCCATTATGTACAAGAAGAATGTTTTCACCATAAGGGCAATAAAATACTGGAGCAAGACCCAGTGTGGTGAGAACATCCCTAGCCTTGGGAATATTTAAAACCCCACTCACAAAGCCCTGAAAAACCTGACTGAATGAAGTAGGGGCTTGAATTAGATAATCACTGTATGTGTCCCAGCACCAGTTGTTGTTTATGAGCTAAAGAGCATCCTAGCTGCTACTGTTGGGGATGTTGCTTCCAAAAATAAAGCACAGAAGATTTTGAAATGGGTGAAGAAATGACTCTCTTTAACACAGACTTTAATGGTACCTACAGTTAGGAAGAGCTTCATCCTCAGGGAGATACTTCTTGATGTTTTTGCATAATGAGAAAAAGGAAGCGTGTTTATTTTCACCTTTACAGGGCAATTTTTCCATAGCAACAGCATTTCATTAATGTGACTAGCTCTCCTATTGTTTGTCAGATGTGTCTAATTTGGATGAGGTGTTTCTGAAGCTAATTACTGATGATTCCTCACCTATAAATGTACCTTCATGCAGATGTGGACTTCGTCATCCTATTGAGTTCCAAATGACTGTTTCAAGTTACTGAACACCATTTGAAAAGTGAGGAAAAAATTACTTTGTGTATATAACTCCTGTTGGATTAAAATATTATTTGGTTTCTTTCAATACATTTTTAGATAGATAACAGGACTCCAAGGAGCACAGTCCAGCTCAGGTGAGTGCCTGGTTCAGCACTAACCTGTCAAGAAGTGTGATATGCAAAGAGAGCTCTTATTTACACTGAACAAAACCAAAGGACAGGCAGCTTTACAAAGAGAAATAAAATGTGTAACCTGTCAATAAATGTCCTGAAACTGCCATTTCATCTTCATTTTTAATGCTCTTCGTGCCCTGCCTATATTGGAAACTGATTAATAAAATCACTCTTGCTAAACTGAACAGCCACAGTATCGGGGGAAATGATTCACTAAAGCACCAGAACTTCTCAAAACTTGCAATGAGAGAGTTGATTTTCCTTATAACATTAGTAGTGGTCTGGAGTCATGGGAAGGCTCACTTAAGCTGCATGCATTTGTGTGTTTTGATCAAAACTGTGTCATTCTCAGTGTAATTTTCACCAAAATTTGCTGTTAACAGATTTCCTGGGCCTGCTCCAGGCAAACCTACTGCACTGTGTGTGTTGGCAGAGTGTGAAATGCCAGGAGCTGACACAGGGTCTGATCCAACTCCAGTCTCCTTGTGAGGCATCAGCCCCCCAGCCTCATGTTCCTTCATGGCCCAAGCTCTTACATCAGGTTAAGGGTTGGGACCAGAGTCACACTTGACAAAATAAAGATGCAGAAGCAGCCCATATACTGGTTTTTATATTTTGTAGTTCTAATGTTTGTTGTTTGTTTATTTGCTCGTTCATAAAGTGTGGCATGTTGTTCCAGGGCTGGATTGCCTGATTCCAACTGGTGGATTTCATCCATAAATAACCAGCCCTGTTGATTTTCTTGGGAGCAGCTCTATTTGTTACAGACCATGAGCAGACCTTTCAAGGGTATATCTCACAAGTCTTAAAATGAATAGACATATTTTTTATAACAAAAGATGGAAAGAATTTTTGAAAGACAAAAAAGTTCCCTGGCAGTGACTGCAAACAAGTGCATATTGCAGCAACAAATCCCAGAAGCAAAATAGTCAGTGAACAATGGGAAAATTAATCCTTTATTGATTCACATATTCAGGTTCTTCCCTCTTTAGTAAGTCAAAAGGAAATGCAGAGAAACATATTTGGTTACAGTGTCTAGTGTTTTAAGCTAATCGTGCTTCTCCTATTGCACTTTCATTTTGAATGTAAAAGATGACATTTATTTGTTTATTAAAACATACTCTTATTAGCAGCACAGGCAGGAAGACACATTATCTAGGCATTTGTTCCTGCAAATAACATCCTTTTGTCGTATTCACAAGTGGTTAAAGCTCAGTTTTTAACCAAGTTTTGTTGCCAGCAAACACTGTTCCAGCTGAGCAGGCTGTTCCAGGTTCTTGCTCTTCTGACTCTTAGAAGCTCCTCACTTTTTGTCCCAATGTATTCCTTCCTACACTGGGGTCTTTTTGGTCTCACACATTGTCTGTGGAGCCTGGCAGGCATTAACACTGACGTCTTTCACTTATCTACTACACTTCCCTTGGACCTTTCCTGGTTCAGCCTCTCCTTCCCCCTTCGATGCATTATCTGACTCATACTGAGGGCCAGATGCCCTCAGCTTTGCCTCTCACTCCTCCAGGGAGGATGCCAGTGTGTACATGCCCAGCACACCACTGCAGCTTCTCTTTCACTTCAGAAGGCCTTTAACTTAAACCCGTGTTTATAATGTGATTCTTACATGGTTTGGGGATTTATTTCTTAGTTCCTTGAGCCTTAATTGCTTCTATGCCACTACACACACACACTTGCATCCCCTGAAGGCAGACCTAAATGTCACTAACTTCAGTGGGGCCAGGATTTGACTCAGGCTTTAAGGCTGTTTTTCCTATTTCAGTAAAAAGTTAACATATCTATTATTATTGTAGAAAAGAAAACATCATTTGAGCTGATAAAGGGGTGTACAGAACCATGGTTGGTGATTTGGGAAAATTATTTCAGAATTTTAGGAAATCAGTCTTGATAATTGAAAGCCTGTGGCAGTGTGATCCTCTTCATTTCTGAGCCCATTAGTAAACTAAAGCAGAACATCTGGTTAGCCTCTGGTTCATTCTCCAACCCAGATGAGATTCTCTAGCATTCCAGTAACATTCCTTTTAGCCTTGAGCATCTTCTTTCTTTACAATAACAAAATGAGGATTGCAAAAGGTCTCACAAAACCTAAGGCCATCTGGAAGAAGTCTTACCTGAAGCTGTATGTGAAGCCTGCTTTGAAGTCTTCTGTGCATTCTGGCTGTCAGAGAGCCAGTCACAGGGGGGATTTAAGTTTCATAAGGCACTAAGACATCAAACGAGAACTCATCAGCCCATTTCTGTGAGCAACAGCCAGTCCCTCAGATGGCAGCATGTCCTGGTCTATGAAAACTGTGGCCAAATTTTGGTGACCTAAATGAGAAAAACTCTTTTGCTTATATTTCTGAAGACTTCCCTGAATTTCACATAGCTTTGGTCTGGCCTGTGGTCTGTTATGTTTCGACAGAGCAGCAGTTTTAGCCATAGATAACTTCTGCGGGTAGTCCTGTGATGGATCCTGTATGATTCAGATCAGGATGTGGCTCATTCTATATCACAGTAACAGACTATGCAAGAAGGTGTTTGGAAACCCCCACTTGGCTCTGCCACGGGTTTGTCTTGGATCTCAGGAAAAACACCTCACCTCAGTATATCTCAGGTCAGTCATGGCAAAATCCGAACATGATGCTGGCCCACTTCCAGAGAGCTTGCAGAGGAAAAGCCCTGAGCTCCAAGAATGCAAAACCATTACTGTGAATGGCTCTTCACAGGCTGAAAGGAAGATTTCAGCCAGTGAAGAGACCAGCTTAGAATAAAATATCTCACCAATATTTAAAGGGATGAGGCAGCAGAATACAAAAGATTCAATTGCAACTGTATAGTGTTTTCTTACGTACAAATGCGAAGTGTGTGCTTTCGGAACTGCTGAGGAATGGGGCTGTGGATGGAAAACCAACAGTCATATGTCAGGTAATTACAAGCCACTTGACTAGTTTGGTATAGTTACATGTCCTTTGGCTGCATTTGCCTTTGGGATTGCACCTGGAAACTTGGTTTTCTGTGCCAGCCATTCTAAGCTGTTCTAAGCTTGTGCTTTACTCCACCCTTCATCAGTATTACTCCATGAATAGGAGTAGCTGGTTTTAACCACAAGGTGAGATTTCCCAGAGCATTGAAGCCTGTCCCGTGGCACTCGAGGGTTAATTTCTGTGAAGATACTGACTGCAGATTCAGTTCACGGGGAGAGCTGCTATACCCACAGCATCTCTAATGTTGGGATTTATTCAGGGCTTGGCAGTACTCTCCAATCTGAGAATCCTTGTTTAGATTCAAAAATAAAATCTAAAAAAAAAAGTGCTGAATTGTAGATGGTACAAAGACTAATGCTATCAACCCAGATTCCTTAAAATTGACATTCTCCATGCTGCATTTATTTTCTGGTTCTGAATTTACCAGAGACAAAACCTGCTGGCAGATCCTGGCAGTTTGTCTAATGCTATGGAGCAGGCAGCCTGACCCATCATGGTGCCAAGTTCATGCTCAGCTCAGCAGAGGGCTGGAGGAAGGGAGAGGAGGCTGGGGGCTCTTCTTATGTGAGACTGCCTGATACCACCTGTCATTTTGACTGCAGTCCCAGGCCTTTGCATGAACCTTGCACCTATGCTGCCCAGATTTTGAAGAGAGCTCTCTCTGAGCTGCAAATATACCTTTGCTGGCTGATTGTTTAGTAGCTCTCATAGCCCAGAACCAACACCTTCTGTAACCTTCATCAGCTCAACACTTGTATCTGTGCATTGTTTGCTGAACTGCAGATCTGCCAGCCAGTATTCACTGTCTACTGTCACCCAGCCATAGTTAGAAATGAGTGATAGAGCACAGAAAACAATAACCTGCCTATGGGATCCTGGCTTGTTTGGTAAATATATATGTAGTAAGGAGAATTTCAGAGTTGCAGGGAGAAGAGTTACAGAGAAAACAGTATCAAGTGAGAAAAGGCAGCTGAAACAATAACCCTGAAATCAATCTCTACCAAGAAAGGACAACAGCTTTGCTGCAAGACGAATTTAGGAGAGCTATTTTCTGCCCTGCCACTTCCCCGTGACTTCCCCCGTGCACCATCTAAATGCCACCCAGCCATGAGCCAACTGGCAGCCATGGGACTGTGCTCTGGCACCCGGGCAGGACTGGCCCACCCAGGAATGCTCCCTGCCAGACCTGCTTAATCAGGAGGTTTTTTCCTTAATTGTGTTGTTCCCAGGCAGATCTGCTAGGGTTTGAGTGAGCTATAGCTCTGTGCGGATGTACCCTGTTAAAAAAAACCCAACAAACCCAAATTAAAAAAGCCTACCCTTATTTCAAATAATGCACCTGCTGCTCACCCATTGAGCTTGTGCAAAGTGGGTATAAAAAGCTATCGGCTCTAGGAGAGTGGTATTTCCTTTATGCCTTGTCAGAAACAGGGACAAATCCCATTTAATGAGGGTGGCACTGCCATGTGGCAATGCGAAGGAGTGAAGCAAAAAGTGAAAATCTCTTTAACACTGTGGGAAAGCTCCCTTTGGACAGGCTGATTGAGAACTGGAAGTGCAGCCCATGGGGAAAGCTGACCCTGAAGGCAGGAGCTTAGGAGCTCAGGTTTCCTAACGACCTTCTGGCAGATTAGTTGGTAAAACACCTTACTGGTGCCCTAGAACACGAGCCCCTCTTTTTAGAAACATTATTATTATTCGCTTGCCAGTTACTTAAAAAAAATTATATAACCAAAAAATCTGTGCCAAGATTGCTTTGGAATAGAGAAATGCTGCACTCCTGCGCCAAGAGTCTCACAGACTAAACAACCCACTGGGAGCCCTTGCACTATATGGGAACTTGTGTTTATTTTAACATGTAAATAAATTGGATGAAAAATGGGTCTTTCAAATTCTTTTTTTTTGTTGTTGTTATTGATGTGGGTTCCCAGTGGGTGGTCTGCATGGAGAGGAACCTTTTGAAGATAGCTTGAAAGGAAGTTGCGTCCGTCCCCCAAGACATTCGTCAACAGCATGGAGGGAGTTCTTACATGACCCAGCTTTCATCTTCTTTTCTTCGTGATGCCTAATCCATTGTTAGCAGGGAAGAATTAGGTCTGTCTTCCACAACATGAATTGATTCAATTGTTTTCTCAAGCATAAAAATATTCAAGGCAGATGTATGGATTTTGCAGTGTAAGTAGCTGGGCTGATGCTGCGGCAGCGTGCCGGGCACGGCTCCCTGCTCAGCCATCCAGAGGTGGGTCATTAGCTTGCAGTGCTACTTGGAGGGGAACAATCACAAGGGTTGTGCAAACTCTCAGGCAGGGCAAATGAAACCGTCTTTAAGCAAATAGAAGAGCAAGAAGTGAATGGCCTTTGTTAAGGAAAAAAATGGAAATGTTTTCTAGTTAAACAAGCTGTCATTTAGGACTTAATAGCATGTGCGTGTTGGAGAGCCAGCCCACATGCCAGCCTGCTTGGGAATAAATGGGCAGGGAAGGGGAGTGTGCAGTTCCATTTTTCATTGAAAATCCTGACATTTGGAATTGGTACCCCAGCTGTCTTAAAGCTGAAACTTGGATCAGAAAGTTAATGCAAGTGGAATTTCATTCTTGTTTTCAGCTAGGAAAAAATTAAGATTGCCCCTTTTTTTTTTTTTTTTAATTTATGGTACTAAGACAAGAGAAGAAAATTGTATATGGTTTTGAAGCTAAATTAAAATAGCAGGGAGATTGTCCTTGTCTGCTTGCCTCTTCCACTGAAGGTAAAACTCTAGCTACCATTAGTGGTATCTTAAATCATGTGGAGAGCAGGAAAGAGATCCTTCTTCTGTTCTTAGCAGATCAGCAGAATATAGGTCAAATGAACTACTGGGACCCTGGATTAACTCCAGCAAAGTCCATGCATTTTGTCTGCAGTATCTGGGTGTTGATAGTGCTTCTATGTCACACCAGAATAACTCTTTGAAGACCAACTCTGTTGCTAAATAAAGTAATGTCAATGATACTTCAGAAAATTACATGTTCCTCTTGAAAGAGGGCAAAATCTCAGTGCAGCGCTGCAAGAATAACAGTTAAAAATTCTAGGGCCTTCTAAAATTTATTATAGGACCTTAAATAAAATCACTTAGTGCCTGATTATTTAGTGTCTCTGACTCCTTAGAGGCAGAGTAACTTGTGCCTCACTGATTACATATCTTACATTTATATGATGTATAATATCTCTTTTCCTTGGGAAAAGAGATTAGACAGAAATCAGTTCATCCATCACCAAAAGAAGCTCTTTTGCAGAGGAACATTGAGTTGCTCTGCAAACAAAGCTGCTCAACCATCTAAACTGGCTTTATGCAGAATTTTCAAACCATGGATCCCAGTAGTCTGGTAGAGAAGGGCATTCCTGCCATCTGTCTTCTGTTTTAATCTTCTTGAGGGCTGGCTGAGGTGGCATTGCAGAAGAGCCTGAGGAAGAAAGTGGAATGCTGTTGTCCCCATGCTTTGTGGAAAAGGAGGTGGGCTCCATAGTCCTCTTTCATGGGCCTTGGCTTCACCAGCCGTGCCCCAGCACCTTCCTGATTTTGTGGTAGGAAAGGCAAAGCTACCCTACTGCAGGCAGTGTGCGAAGTGACTGTGGTATGTTGCAGGTTTTCCTACTGCCTTGCCCCCTTCATTACACAACATCCCAGGGGACACTTATGTTTCCAGTCTGGCCACGATGCCTGCTGTTTGAAAATGCAGCTCATTATTTTGCAACACAAACACTCAGATGGTTTTTTTCAGCATATTTTCATGAGCAATGTGATGTTCCAGGAAGACTTTTAAGGAACTGCAATTCAGAGCCAAATGCAGCAACAGTGTAAGAAATAGGCAAGACTTCTAAAGCCAAAAGAACCCTGTTTGTATCCATTAGAGAAGAATTGGCTCTTAACAGTGACAGAAACAGTTTGCCTTGTTGGACAGAATTAACAGCTGCTCTGATATGTACCAGGGCATTTTGTTTGTCATCTCTGGAGTACAGAAAAAATTCTACATGGCTTCAGCAAGATGACTAGTTGTCTGCACCCCAGCAATAAGGCACAAATAATTTTAGTATAGAAAATTGTATGTTTCTTTTTTTTTTCCCCCTAACCAAGACAACAAACAATATATCTCTGTGTGCACTATTCTAAAAATATCTCAGCTCTGCAAATGTGTCTCTGATGTGGGAGGAGAAGGCTTTCAATTTGCTGCACTCTTTATATGAGGCAAGTGAATAAAAACTACCCAGCAAATGCTGAAAGGAAAATGGTTTTCTAACCTTGAGGAGGAAGAGGGAAGCTGATGGACTTGTGCCTTCAGGACAAGACTCCCTTTTGGTAAGAGAGGCAGAATCCACCTGGAGTTCTTAGTTACATGCTTCATACATAAAATACCGAGTGTGGAGAGATAATACTGTTCAGTAACATATCTAGTGGTTGTACAATGTGCATATTGTCATGGAAAGCCCAGCATTCTCACTGCACCTGTACAGGTGGTGCAAAAGAAGGGATGCTGAGAAATACCCAGACAGAGAAGAGCAGTCAAAAGTCACTAAAGACAAAGTACACGTTGAGCTATATTTCAGATCCTTGAAGAACATAAAAGTGGAATCAATGCTGAGAGGGAACCTTCTCCTTTTAGTTCCTAATGTTTTCCATCTGATGTGAAAGTGGTCCTCCTGGAAAAGCCTTGGATTGTAGGCTTGTGTCAGACTGCTTGTTCTTCTTGTGGAAACCAGAGCAATCAGAAGGGGATGAGAGAGATGATGCACAGCTAAGGCTCAGTCAGGTGGACACTAAGACACTCACCTCAAAGGTTTAGCTACCAAGTAAGCACAGCAGCTGGACTAGGTGGCAGGTCAACTGGAGAAAAGGTAGCATGGCAAATCCTAGGACAGCTTACCCTGCTTTCTCCTAGCTCAGGTGTCTGCCCTGCCTCTGCTCTCCACCTGCAACAAAATGAAGAGTAAGTACAGATGGAGGGCAGACACTTCAGAGTGCCCTCTGTTCATCAGACTTGATTTGGTTGAGGAATGGAAAAAACTTTGGGGTAATACAACCAGAACAGGCTGTGATAAGTCTGTTCTGAGGGCAAGAAAGCTGCTTGGTTGAGCAGGAATCTGCAGGATGATCTCTGAGGTGCTTCCTGTGTGTATTTGTTCTGCCAGTGGGACATTTGCTTTACAAGTTACTGACAATACAGCCACAGTCTGTTGACTTTTCCAGATGTTGATTGTCCTGCTTTGAAGCTTCTTCCTGTTGTTTTAGTTGTTTGTGTGTCTGAATGGTGGATTCGATGTACTGCTTGTTAAACAAATAATTAAACATTGAGAGCTTTGAAATCCAGTATGTTTAATTAATGAGCTTTGCTCACTTGATGAAAAAGATCTGTACTTGATTCATTACAAAACAAGTACATTTTTTTCAGTAGTGAACTGTTATGACAATTTCAAGTGTTTACTACTTCATTAATATTTTTTCATTAAACCTTAAAAAAACACCCAAGCAGAAAATCAAGGCTTCACACAACATTTGCTATGTAACCCGTTATTAGTGTCGTCTTATGTATTGTCTCCCCCACATTCTCCATCTATGTGCTTTCTCCCATTCCCTCCTCTGCAAAACCATACTGCCTTACAGTCTGGGATTAGAGTTAATTATTACTTTTAGATCTTGCTGTACTTTGGACCGAGGTCTGTGGTTATGCCCTGCTGTGCTGGGTGCTGTACCAGTGTAAAATAAACCAGTCCTTGCTCAGGCAGGTTTCAGTAGAGCTCATAAATACAGGCATCAGCCACAATGCCTTGTGACACCATTCCATTGACTGCTGCAGTGGCTTCCAAACCTGAAACATTCTGGAAAACTGTATCAACTGCATCTTTTGCTTTAAGTTTTACCCCCAAGTCTGAATGTATTTTGGAAAAAGGTAGAAAGGAAAGCAGAGCCAGACAAGGGTCTCTGTCTCACAGTCTATGGAATTTGGGTATTAAAATGTGCTGCTGAAATGGTCCCTTCCCATAGCAGCAGGATCTCAGGGTAGGTTGAGGTCTCCACCTGAGCAAGCTGTCACAAGCTCAGGAAGATCGTGGGAGAGGGATTAGGTTGGCACATTACACCTTGTGCACCAGAAGAGCCGTCCAAATTTCTGTCACCAGCATCTCCCTCCCACGGGCTCCAGACCCAGCATTGCTCCTCTGTGTGGGCCACCTGCAGAGGGAAACCATCTATGAGAACTTTTAATTATGTAGTTTTTTTCTTAACCCAGACAGCTGAGCAGCAGGGAGGACATACTGTTCTCATGTCTCTCACCAGCAGCATCACTTGTGGTGGGGTGAGAGGAAAAAAGGGTGAGGTGGGTTCGCCTTTCTGCATGTTGCAGTGTCCAGCACCAGTGAGTAGTTCATCCCGTCTCAAATTTGAGGCAGAAAATAGAGGCAGATGTCTTCAGGAATAAAACAAATCTTTCAGAAAGCTAATAAACACATAATATTAACATTAGTACTTTCTTTTCCAAAAGCCATTTAGGCATTTGCTTCAAATGGACGTGGCAGTGAAGGAAGAGGGTCTTCAGCCTGAGCTTGGTTGTGGGGTCTAACAAAAAACCTTCCTTCGCACACCCCTGTCTGTGCTGTAACGTGCTACTGCCCACTGCTGCTGCAGTGCCAGTGCTAAAGCACTAAAATCACCTTTTCTGGCCTCCAACAGCTCCTTTGGGAGTGGAATCACACCCATGCTCCAGCTTATTAAATCAGACACTACAGCACAAAGCCTTGCCAATGGCCCCCTCTGCCATAATGAAGATGTGTCTTTCCAGTGTGGGATTCTGCAGTACCAGAGAGGCTCCTCATCTGTTTCTGTGAATCATTGACTTCGCAGTGGTGGCAGTTCTGACCTTTAACTACTGAAAATTCCTGGTGCTCCTGTGTTAGTGCCATTGCAATTCAAAACATATTTATGCTGAGGGAGTGCCAAGCCTGGAGTGCCTGACCTTACTCCTAACTCTCCCTGTTCGAGTTCTCTCACTCCAAAATCTTGCAGTTACACATCTAGAGAGGAACAGAAACAGCTGGTGTTGATGGATCCTGAGGCAGGAGTCAAGTCCTGCATCCCTCCTGGTTGTTTCTACCATCAGTTGGCTAGGGAGAGCATTTCACCCCATTGATGGTGTCCTTGCTACAATAAAAATGGATCCCAACCATCCTCTTTCTTGCAAAGCTGGAAACATCAAATTATGTGAAAAGCCAAGATCCAAGTTCTGTCTGAAGAATTACTGCTCCCCAGGCAGATTTCCCCTGTCCTCTCTCTTTGTTTTATAACTTTCCCATAATAAATAGGGAGCAAGGGCTGAAAAAACAACATAGCCTGTAATTTCTGCTTTCCCATGACTGTGAGCTTTAAGGAACATCACTGAAATTGGTAAATTTACAGCAGCATAGCTGAACTCAGAGTTTGACCCTGCATTTCCCCTGTCACCTCATCTTCTGTAGCAAAACATTCCTGCTGAACGTCTGAGGAGCAATTCAGTCCTCAGCTGGGTGAGGCTCTGTCAGGAGGGTTGGGCACTTGGAAAGAGAGAGGAATATGTCTAGTGTGTGGCTTATGTAAAAGTCAGTGTTTAGAAAAGTGTCATGGTAGTGGAGATCCAGCACAGCTCCCCTCATCAGACTGAGTCTGCCCAGCGAGCCCAGAGCTGGGCTGGTTATTTCTTCTGGCAGTTCCTATTTGGCTTTTGCTGAAGGGAAGGGAGTGTCGAGTTGGACTGTGCTTTTTATTTACATGTTTTTCAGCGTATCTGCAGTCTGACCAGGATGTTACATTTTTTGAGGCATGTGAGCCAATGTCAGATGAATAGTCTGGCTGCTTGGGAGTGGTTTTCAAAAGGAACCCCCAGAGCATGAGAGAATGTGGGATTTGAGGAATGGAGAGCCTTGTGGAAGTACACATTTGCAGGGCCACAGAATCTGTTTGAAAGGTAGACTCATACCTACATGGTTATAATGCACTCCCTGGAGCCCTTGCACCCTCAAATATTCCATTGCTGAACTCTCAGCTTTGTCTTCCTGCACATCCAGTCAGTATTATTCCCTCCAGTTAGAGGTGTAGTTTTGGAGGATCTATAATCATAGGTGAAGTCATGCTCTGAAGTCGTGCTTTCTGACAGGACTGACTGATCATGAGTTGCTGTTCTTGACTCTTTTGTGTTAGAGCCACAGTCTGAGGAAGCTCATGTGGAAAATACAGAGGGAAGAATTGAATAGATATGACAAATGGGTCTAGATCATCACAGCCTTTATTAAGACTTCGTTTGAGCAAAGTAGGTTATTTTGCAGTGGTGTGTTTGGTTGGAAATGGATGTGTAAGGCCTCCTAGTTCTAGATCAGCAATTTGAAAATATGTGTTTCGGATTCTTATATTTAAAGGCTCATGTCTAGGAAAGGGTGCCCACAACTAGCTCAGTCCACACAACCTGAAATAGTTGATCCCTGAGCCACTGCACATACTCAGTACTAGCAGTGAACCACACAAGCTGGATGTGAAGCCAGATAGATATGAAAATCTCTTTGGCAGTTTTTGAACACTGAGGGGGCCATGTGGATGTGCACCATCAGTCACAAATTTGTACAGATGAGCATCTCATGGTTATAACCTCACATTGCCCTGTTGAAACTAGGGGTGCCTGGGGGATGGAGCTGTGATGGAGCTGTGATTCTTGTGACACTTCTCTGTTGTGTCCCTTGGTGTTGTGTCTCTGGGGTGTAGAGCAGCCTCTGGTTAGTTCCAGTTCCTGGGTGAAGGTGGTTGCCCTCCTCTTACACCCACTGTTTTGTTGCTGGCACTGTGGAACCACTAGATCAGATTTATTCCAGCAAAACCCGAAGCAAATAGCTTTACATGAAGGATGAACCTGACCTTTCACTCTTAATAGCTCTAAAGGCAAAAGATTAAAGAAAAACATTCTTGACTCTATTGATGTTTGGTTGTGAAAAATCTTTCTGTCTATAGAAAAGGTCTTAGTTCTTTACCCTAAAGCTTTCTTGGCTAGTGGATTCAAACTTGCAATAAACTCATTCTCTGGTGGAATAAATTTGGTTTCTTGGAGGGGAAGAGAGAAAAACAGTAAAATAAAAGAACATGACCTAGCAATGCTACCCAGCTAACCTTGCATAAGGGACAGGGATAGTACCAAAGTGAAGACTTGCATGACCTTCCTTTCCTACACCTGCAGCCAGACTGCTGGTCAGGCATGGCTCTGTGCCATCTGAGTAGGGGTTCATTACGTTATTAACAGAAAAACCCAAACTCTGCAGAATTTCAATGAGAAGCTTGTCACAGCACTGCACAGATATTTCTTGGACTCCACAGTCATTACTCTCACTGTTATGAGCCGTGACACTGTTGTGTGGCAGGACCAGGAGAAATTCTCCACGCTGAGGACCAAGGAGGCTTTCAAGACCTGTCTGTCTCTTATCCAAAAAATAGACCAAATCCTTACAGCTCCACAACAGGGAGTCATGGCCCACATACAGACCTGGGCCACAGGGGATTGCTGTCTCTGCTTGCTCAGCTGGAGAGAAGGAGAGACTAGAAGCAAGTGAAGTAGCACTGGAGAAAAAAGAAATTGAAATGTAGAGTTCTGCTAAGAGAAAATGTTCCTCCTTCTGGACTGTTCAACTCATGTTAACTTGCTACTTTTGAAGTTAAATAATAGGCAGATAACACATTTGAGAGCCATAAAATGAGTGAACTGGATGTGTATAAAAGTTGTAAAAAGCTTACTTTCTATCTGTAATAAAAATCAGTTTAAAGTTAATAGATCTGCCAGCCACACACATGGTTTTACTTCTGTAGATTATCACAACTTGCATTTTAATTTGGTTTTCAATTTGTTCCTGGTCACTGAGGCATGGAGGATGCTTGCTGTACCATATTTTGGCAGGAATTGGAGTATGTGCATGGAAAGCAGAACCGGTAATATGTTATTTATAACATAAATAGCATGACATGTATGGGTTTCTCTGGCAGCCAGCATGGCTGATTGCAGCCTTTACTGCTGGAAGATCCAGCCATGGACACCACCTGGCAGTACAAAAGAACAAGTTTGGGGTTCAGTTTTTCCTAGACAGAATTAATTTAGTCCAGCTTTCTATTAGAAGTTCTGCCTAATTTGCAAGGTGATTTTTTTGGATGGCTTACAAGAAAATTGAGACACACTGACGTCTGGTATGACCATTGCCAGCAGATGTAACTACCTTTGTGGCTGGGCCAACAATCCTTTCCTTTGCTCATCACTGGAAGGGGAATCATCCAGCATGTAAACAATTATCAGGCACTTCACATTCTTTGACTAGTCATTGTCCCTTTGTGCCTTGGTGCCCACTGGAGAAGGTCTAGGGAAAAAACACCACAGGAGGGACATGTTGTCTGAGACTCCCTATACCCTATCCTATATGGATGGGATGTGTTTTCCCTTGCACAGTTTTTCTTAAAGACATACATGTAACAGAACAAGCTAGGGGGCTGTTTGTGATAGACAATGACATGCATGTATGGTCAGGTAAACATGCAAACTGCTTCCCCAAGGTGGTATTAATTTCAAGCCTTTGCAAGCTCAAAATTGCCTGGGGCTTTGTTGGTGGCAATGCTGGCTCCACCTCTGCCAGGGGTGCCGCTGTTCCCATGGCAACTCACTGTCTCCCATTTTAATCTTCCCCTTCCCTTTGATTAGACAATTCCCAGATACAAAGTGAGGGAACAGTGTCCAGGTGCAGTTCAGTTTGTATTAACACTTGTTTAGGATGAGGATACCACTGGATACGTGCTCACTGTTGCAGCCTCCACCACTTGGCCTCCTCTGTTGACCCCTCACCTCGTACAAGGGAGGTTTCCAGCCAACACAGTGCTCCAGGGTACCATGAGAAAAGGCAGGACTTTGGAAGCTCATGCACACCCAGGCCCTGGAAAAGGCAGTGTCCATGGCTCATTAGGTTTATAGTGACCATATCAAGTCTTCAGAATTTTTCTGTTTCTTGCCAAGACTCTGCACAGCAGTTTCAGCTGTGCAGTGAACCATCAGATCCATATGATTCCTGAAGCAAAATCCCATTTTCCAAGATGCAGTGTCCGAGGGGAATGGGGCAAAATGCACCACTACAACCCACAATTTCTACAGCAAGGCAAAACAGCCTCTCTGTCTCCTCACCCTGATGCTGAAGGCTGTAAGAAATAGATTGGTACTCTTAGTTTTGAAGAGCAAGTAGAAATACAGGGGAATAGAAGTCCAAATTTAAGGTCCATTCCAACCCCTTAACGTTCTGTGATTCTGTGATTTATTTTTTTAAAATCAGATCATAGACAGTATGGCACTTGTTAAACATCTCTGTGCAGCTTTCTCTCTATTTCTGCAGTGCTCTTTCTGTTGAGAGATGACTGCAGGAGAAGGTCAAGTTAGGACAGTAACAGTACAACAGGCTTATTTCTGCTAGGTCCCTTCTTGATTTCAACCACTGCTTTGAGTGACTTAGATGTGTGCTCTCCTTTTCCCCTACAGTTGGCCATGGGCAGAGTGAGGGTGATCGTATGGTTGTCTCAGATTTCCACGTCTTCATCAGGGACAGCTTGCAGCACATTGATCTCATGAAGAAAGAGCACCCTGAGCTGCCTGTTCTCATTCTGGGGCACTCCATGGTAAGCACCATCCCCTACCCCTCCCAGCATCCAGGACACGTGCTGTGGTACTCCTGTGGATGGCAGGAACTAACTCATTCCACAGTAGGAAAACAAAACTACAACAAGCGTTCCCTTCCACTTCATTCACTGACTGATTTGTCAGCATGCCATAATCCTGAGATCTGCCTTGAGTGTAGTCAGTCCTTAACTTTTCAACCCCCATCATGGCTCTAATCAGTGCCATTTGCTACAATGGGCCTGGTTTTTAATAGGACCATTCACTCCCATCAGGTACATGCTAAGTCTCACCAGCTCCCTACAGCATCGGACTTCCCCTTTCATTATAACCAGTAACCAGGAGGTTAAACCCTCCAAAGCTTTGTGAGCAGCATGGGGATGAAGCATGAAAATACCCTGTAGCCTCATTCTGTTAAACAACTTAACAGGAAAATGTACCACGGATTAGGGCTGCAAAAACAAAGGCACTGATTTGGTGAACAGATCTGAAGCCTGATTCTGACAGCACGGGCCAAATCCCTTTATTCAAGCTAGCAGTATTCCCACTGATGTCATTGATCTGCTCTCCCTGACTTCCTTGAGGAGAAGAAAATGAAAAAGTACTTTGGGATTCAGCCCATGCTCAGATAAACAAGTGTTCTTGCATAAGAAGGCATGGCATGCTCTGAAGGGCTCGCCAGGCTCCGAAGCCGCTGTAACAAGGAGCTAATTTCCCAGCAAGGTCTTTGAGATGTTTCTCGCTGCTGCTCCATTTAACAAGGCCCTGGTTCTCCAGCAGTGTGGAAGTTCACAAAACATTTCCCTTGGCAACTAATCCTCTGCAAACTTCCCTGAGCAAGTCCACCAGATCCCTTCAATCCCCACCCCGGGCCGTCAGCCCCTGTCCTCGTGTGGGACAGCTCAGCCTGGCTGGTGTTCGGCTCTGCACCGTGGGCTGTGTGTTGGCTGTCAGGCCCTGGGCACAGCACTGTGGGGCCAGAGGGGCTGGGGACTCTGCGAAGGAGAATATTTAATTCCCATTAATTAGTGAAGATTTTCACATGCCTGTGGCAGCATTGCTGTTGCCCAGGTTACCAGTGCCTGGCACGGAGCAAGCCTGGCTTCAGGGCATCTTCCCGATGCAGCACTAGTCGGTCACGCTGAGAGAGCCTCAACTTATTTTTCAAGTCCCACCTGAACTACCAATTCTGACACTTTCTTCTTACTCCTTAGTCTTTTTAAGTGAGGAGGACACAAGAAATCTCAGGATGCTGATGGACATTGCATGGAGAGTTGAGTTTGGTGCGATGTGAGGGTTTCTAGCACGAGAACAGAAACCAGGTCTCTTTTCCCCCACAAAAACCAGACACTTCTGGTGCTCCTACTCCTCCAGCTTTACTCACTGACCACACTGCACTCTCAGTGGGGCAGAAATGATTGCTTGCTTGGACTAAACCCCTTCATGTAACAGGATTACCATAAAAACAAGATGTTGGCACCTGTATTAAGCTGTGGGCTGTTATTTTGCATTGCAGGGGGGAGCCATCTCCATTCTGACAGCTAGTGAGCGACCCAGTGAGTTTTCAGGCATGCTGTTAATCTCTCCTTTAGTGGTAGCCAGCCCAGAAGTCGCCACTCCCATCAAGGTAAGAGCAAACCTGTGTTGCCCCTGGTCACCTTGCTCTTCTGCAGAAGGAAATGTGTCAAGACCTCTGGCCTTGAAATACAAAACCCTTCTGGGATCTGTGCCAGTCAATACTTCTCTTCTAAGTGCCTCCTCCACAGTCTCACACCTACTTTTCAGAGGGGAAGTGAATGCTGACCTGTCCAGAAGAACTTATTTAAGCAAGAGTCAGGTACTGATGGCACCTTGGAAGGTGGTAGCAAACTGTGCATTCTTCACCTCACCCTGTGTCAGCCCACACAGTGCAGTCCTTTCCCTTCCTCTCCTACAGCTTTCTTCCTGACTCATGCAGAGTCTGGTATAGTTGCAACACAGGCTGCTGGCTAAGTAAGGTCAGGGTTATTTTTGGCATTTGGGGGTAGACTGATTTCTAAACAGAACTAGAGCTCTTGAGTCCCAGGCATCCTTCATGAGCCTCAAAGGAGGTTTCCAGCTAAAGCATCATTCCCCAGCTGCATCCCATTTGGCTTGGTACCATAACTGGTTCTTGTCAAGACCATCTCCTTTGGTTTGCATTTAGGCTTTGTTCCCCTCACATTCACATTTGCCTTCCAGAGCAATTTCTGATTCACATTTGCACTGCCCAGTTTACCCTTCCCCAGAGAGGCTCTGCAAGGCAACTGAGCCTCAGCTTCCTCCTCCTTTCTGCATTTTTAAAAGAATAAATAAAAATCCTAAAAGAAGCTGGAAGTAAAGGGAAGGAACATGTAAGCCAGCAGGAAGGACAAAGTATGTCATTCCCACAGGACTCATTCCTTTCTCCTTAGACTCTTCTCCTAGAACTAACTTCTTGTTTTAATCTACTTCTAAGCTATTTCTCCATTTTTTTCTTTCTTCTGAGAGGAAGAAAACAGATTACCTCACTTTTCAGTATAATCCTGTCCTACCTTCTGCTGCTCATAAAGCCATTTACTGACTTCACAAATTGTTACAAGCACCAAAGGGTGTTTGTTTTCTAATGACCTCTCTCTTCCACTGAAGGAAGTACGTTAAGACCTCTAGCCCTAACATGCAAAACCCTTCTGAGATCTGCACCACCTGGATGCTGGTCGATATTTTCCTTCTAAGGGCTTTCCCCACTGTCCCATCTACTTTTCAGAGGGGAAGTGAATCCTGAAGTCATCTAATGCAGATAAACTATGTTAAATAGGAGTCAGCATGGAAGTCTGCTTTTAGGAGGCTGGTTACTGATTCTCCACAGGTGACATTACACCTGACTCAACATAAGGGTCCCATGAGCACCAGTATCCCTACTTCTTCTTACTTTGTAATGGGAAAAAAATCCCATGAGTCTGAATTTGAGAGACAGTTAGCCTTCTCATTCTGACTGAGTCTATGAAAATAGGGAAACATTTTCCTTCTTCTGGAGCTATATATTTTGGTAGATGCTAAACCCTTTCTGAAAAAAAGAGCGCACCAGTTCTGTGGGAACTAGCATTACTGTGGTCTGGTTTGTTGCAGATCTGTACCAGATCGTTGCTTTATTTCAGTGTAGGAAATAAATGCAATGGTGCATTATTTATGTAGGAAATCCTGTTCTTTAACTGAAGTATTTTGGAAGTGTTTATACAGTCTCTTTCCTACAGAGTCTCTCACATACAGTACTACAAGAGCACAGTCAGTTTCTTTCTCTTTCAAATCTATTGTTACATCTCAAAACTGATAAAAAAATAATTATTCCTGAAATAGCTCTGCTCTGTCAAATTCAGTTGAATTCAGCCCTAGAGTTGAAAAGTTATTTACAAGAGGAAGGACTGAAAACAGGCAGAGTATTCCTACCTAAGTCACGTTTTCCCATAACGCTGTGTGGGTTTTTTTCCTCTGAGAGTCAAAAACCATTTCATGGTGGTTGTTCTTCTGAGGCACAAAAGCTTTGGTTTTCCCTTGGAACTGGTATGACTTCTCGGCCCTGGGCCATTTCCCAAGGACCATTGCATTCATCCCTTTGCTGAGGAAGTTTCCAGCTGAGCAAGAATTTACCTTGGCCTGAACAAACGAGGGCTCAAGGCAACAATAACAGCAAGGCAGACTAAACACTGGGTCCTTCAGTCCCTCTTAGAAATACCTTCCCTTGCTGCTGAACTAGCCCCGGCAGCAGCAGAAGCACAGTGTGTTTGCAGGAATTTCACAATTTCATCAGTGCCCTATAAATCCTGTGTCCTGATGGAAGCATCCAGTTCAAATCCAGTGGAGTGAGAAGGATCTTGCTGCCTTCCCCCTTTTCTTCTCAACTGACCTGTACAAAATTCAGCTCTGAATCTTCAACATTTCAAAGGATGCAAAAATAGGAGTCACATATGCTGGCAAAGGGCAGAGCAGGGGTGAAAGATCATCTCCCACTTCATTTCTGCTATTGAATGCTTTGAAATCAGGTGGGCAGGACAACCCCTTAGGACATATTCCCTGGTGATTAATCCTGTACTAGCCCTCAGCCTATTGTTTAAGGACCCACTACACAATAATCTCTTTTTACCTTTAGTGTTTTCCCTTTCGCCTCTTGCTGATCTGTTGCTTTCCAACCCGACTGGACATCATGTTGCTCACTGTCATTCAGCCTGAATCTGCACCTAGTAACAGTGCAGAGGACTTTTTCTAAGGTATTATCAAACTGGAAGAAAGTACTATATTAAAACCTCATTTTTTGCCTTTGTTCTGTCCAGTTTAGTAGATGTTAGTCGTCAGGTTCAGAGACCATAATCTTGCCCATAATTCATGAAGGTGCAGAGCTCAAACCATCACTGCCTGGAGTTAACATGAAACAAAGAAACCCCCATTCCTGCTTGTTTGCATCATAAGCTCATTCCTGCATTGGTGAGGATGTGTTATTTTACCAGTCTAGCTTCAGAGACCTCAGTAGAAATTAATTTTGCTGCCACAATGTCATAGCCGGTGAGGGGTTCAGTGTACTGGTGGACATTGACACTGGTTCCTAGTCATACCTACCACAAGGTACACACGTGTTCACAAGTCTGTTGTGAGTCTTTACTGCTCTTCACCCTTGGATGACTTTGACTTCAACCTTGTGTTATTCCTCTAATATCATAATTACTCAGTCGTGTGTCATCTGTGATCCAAAATGTCAGGGAGTGCTTCGGAAGTGATTACATATCCGCAGAAACAGAGGGCATGGGTGACAGCCTACATGTAGGTGTTAGCTGTAAACACCAAAGGGCCATAAAACAGACCAATGAACACTAATTGCGTATTTTCTGACTTAAGTGGTGATCACCTAAAGCAGCTACCAAAGATTCAGAGTAGAACCCTGGTACCAACACGCTTGTAGTGCTACTGAAATGAAAGATGTTACCCTTTCTTCTGCCAGCAGTTTTCAGCCTGGGCTGCTGAATGCTTTTGTGTCTCGTTCCCAGGAGACACGTGAGCAATGGACTCCCATAGCCAATGCATGCACACTTTGCTATTGTTTATTTACAGGTTTCCTGGAGAATATGCTTATCAAAATGAGTGCAGCCTAAGCAACTACTGCAAATTGCACCCAATATCACTTATGCACTGCAGCCTGAAATCAGAGCTGTGGCAGCAAGGAAAGGGCAATAAAACACCAAAATCCAGCCCTCCCAAGAGTTAGAAATGACCTTTTCCTATCAAAGTGCTTGACTGAGGCTTTTTTCAGAAATTAACTTGAGAATAAGGCACAGTACAATGAAGTTGTGCTGTTGCATGTGGACGGACAGCTGACGGCATTTCAGTCTAGCACACCCACTCCCTGGCCCCAGAGGTAGTTTAAACACTTTCTCGTTAAGAGAAATGTTTTAAATATAGGACAGATCTTTCTGCAGAGTCAGTTGACTATTCTCAACTATTTACCTCCCATGCTGATTCCCATCAGCTCAGGATTTGGCCCTCTATGTTCTCTCTCTTGCTCTAACTGGCTCTTTAACTACTTCCTTTCCTCTCCCACAGGTTTTTGCAGCAAAAGTGCTCAACTTTGTTCTCCCAAACCTGTCACTGGGATCAATAGATCCAAATGCAATTTCCCGGAACAAGAAAGAGGTGAGAACCTTAATGCCACTGAAAATCACTGCATAGTTGGTATCTTGTCCCAGTCCTGCCATTTCTGTCTTAAAAAAATCACAAGTGTTTTGCTAAATCAGGAGGGCAAAATCTGTGCTGGTGTAAAAAGGTGACACACCTCTGAAGTCAGTGGCACTGACTGCACACAGCAGACTGTAGGAAACCAGATGTTCTTCCCTTCCCTTCCCTTGCACCCTCAGCCACTCTGGGTACAAGACATAATGGAGAGCTACAGCTGCGGTGGGAAGCGCATGGGAGACATGTTTGTCTCTGCTGCACCACTACCACTCATTACAGCAGCAAAAACCAACTCATGCAGGTTGAAAACACACTGCTAAAGTCAGATTGTCCAATCCTGCTCCTTGCAGTGAAATCATTCAAAATCCTGCAGTACTGGAGATTTGTTTTCCTTTGTTTTACCTGGCACATTGTGCCCAGTACATTCCAGCAGAGCAAAAGAGCATGCTTGTCCCAAAGAACTTGCTATGAGGTCTCCTGGATAACACTCTGACTCTGCTACAACCTTTACAAATAAATGATGTATTCATGCTGCACCCAAGAATAATACTTAAAGGAGATGCAATTGAAGCAGCTGTTGTAACAACTCAGCTCCAGCCTCACCACTGCGACTATGAATGGAACTGTCCCAGGACTGAGTTTTTGTAGTGCCAAGATAGCTTGGGTCTCTTGTCCAATTCACACCCACTCTTAAGTAATAACAACAGTGTCAGCTTATTCATGTCACCACTGCAAAAACAGATGTCCTTGCAAGTGCTGCAACAACACCTAACAAGGGGTTTTCCTTCTCAGTGTTGTGAGAGGAGTGAAAGGAGGGAGACATGAACTGTAAGTGAATTAAGGTGCTTAGGCTGGACCCAGAACTTGGTGAAAGAAAGATAGAAAATGGCACCCAAGAATGTCTCAGGAGCTTCACTGATGCAGTGGTCACTTATTCCTGTGCTCTCATATCTCATTGAGAGATGCTGTAATTTTCCCTGCTGTCCATGCAATGGTTTGTATCTTAACTAGGAGTTAATAAATAGGCTTTCTCTGGACAGGCAGCTTAACTGGCATTAGAATTGAAGCTGGAAGAATCAGAGGCAAAGACAGTGCCAGCGTGTGAGTGCAGTGCATCCAGCCCCAGCGCAGCCCATCTCTTTGTTTCACCTATTCAGAAAACTGGAAAGCAAAGAGTCTCCCAGAACAGCCTTAAGGCTTTCAGGGCTGTTTCTTGGCACTGCCAGAGAGTTTTTTTGCCCAATAACTTTCAGTTCACTTATCTGTGAACAGAGCATAAGATTTCACTGTGTTGGAGGTGGAAAGATTCAAGGAGCTGAGGGAAAGAAGACAAAGTCCTAGGAAACTGTGAGGACTAGCATGGAACAAGATCATGTGCATCCGCTGATGCACCGTGTGACATATGTTCTAAAGTACCATATGAGGCTGCACAAAATATATACTTGGGAAGAAGGCTGATTCAAATCAAGCTGTAGAAACCTGTTCTTAATTACATTCAGCTCCCATATCTTGTAGCATATAATTTAGAGAAAAGGTTTAAATTAGATGGCCAGTTCACTAAAATCACACAGAAGAAAGTTTTCACGTCTTAGTTTGTATTTAGAGGATGCAAGCAATCAGTGCTCTGCAGGAGGAGAGGAATTTGAGAGCATTACCTCCTACCTGAAGAGAGAGCATGGCTGGGATGTGTGGGTCTTTGCCTGATTCTGCATTGATTTCTTATGTGACAGCTGAACTCTCTGCTGCAGCTTGTCCTTAAGGGTGGTGGTTTTAAATATATCTCTGAGAGCTGGATCCTCTGCTGGAAGATGCTGTGCTGCACTCGATAACTTTGCAGAAGAAAAGTGATGATGTGGGGACATCCTGAATAATAATCTATTTAGGAAAGTGTCAGAGAGTTCCCTTAATTTGGTCCATAGTATTAACTGAGCATTTCCTTGTTGGGGTGATGTTAGGAGTCACCACAGCAACCGCTGGACATACTTTATAATAAATGCTCCTGTGTTGTCTTTCTAACCACGTATTTGCTGCTGCTTCCTCTGCTCTGTGATGCTTCAAGTCTCAAAAGCTTCCTTAGGGCATTGTTTTTCCTTTGCTCTTTCCCTTTCCATGGAGCAGGGAAGAGCCTTTTGTGGTGGCTAGAGATGTAGGTCAGCATCATTAGAGCCTTCTTATAATGATGCAGTCTTCAAAACGAGACAACAAACCGCTGTGTGCTGTGCTGCCTTCACATCTGCAAGTGAACACACAGCCAACAGTAGCTGTGAGTTGTAATGTAAAGCGCATTTCCTGACCCCCTTCAAACACCAGGATTTGAGGCTCCAGGCACTTACTGAAAACAACACAGTATCTTGGTCCTCTGGCTGGCTCTAGCGCAGACTCCACCCTCCTTTTGGACTCAAGGCGCTCGGCTTCAAAGCACACAATGTGATGGAAACATCCATTATTTATATGATACACATCCTCTCTTCCCAGACCAACTTTCTATTTGCTAGAAATATTTTTGAGACATCATCCAAGAATTTCCTGATGAGTCTGTGTTCCCAGAAGACTGTCTTCAGGGTACAGAGACTAAAATACAGGGAGACACATGGAGATGTTTCCTTGATCTGTTTGCTGTATCAAACATGAGACACAAAAGAGAGCAAGAAGCAGCCTTAAAAACCCAGTCCTGTTATTCCAAGGAGGAATGACATCACAGTGGCAGGCACCTCTTTACCCCATTGGTCTGTGGTAGCTGCTGTTGATTTCAGTGGAATGGTCCCCGTGACTTCAGTCTTGTTCCTGCAAAGCCCATATACAATAAGGCCGCAGTTACCTTATAATGACTATTGCTCTGCAAAATGCAAAGGGAAGATGGAAAGGGAAGGTGTACAGGGCAGTGTGATGCAGCAACCTGATGGTTACCTCTGTCTTAGAATTACACAAAGAATAAAAAGAGCTGTTGTGATGGACTCTGCAGAACCTTCACCGGACTGTGGCTGGAAGCAGTCACAGGCTCTTCCAGGGTCACCTTCAATTCTTGCCACCGCTGTCTCAGAGCTCAGTGCAGCAATGACAGCTTTGGGCTTGCAGGGTTTGCACACTACAGCCTGCAGAATATAAAGCCCTTTCCCTATCTTTCTGTCCTTCCCCACCAAGCTGAGGCTTGGCACTCATCCCATGCACTGAGCATTAACTCTGATGAGGATTCCCATTCATTGACTGGGAACAGGATACTCCCGCTGATCAATCAGTCCTGATCAATCTGGGTTGGGATTGGGTTATTATTTTTTTCTCCCACCATCATCTACAGAAAAATATTTGTTGGATGTTCAGTAGCTAAAAAAAAAATCCCTGTTCTTTCAGACAAGAACAAGAGAAAGAAGGAAACCTCTTAGGTCATTCCTCTAGCATTTATAGGGCTGAGGAGGGGACCAGCTCACATGAACTGTTCTACTCCATGGGAAGGGACCTGCTATCAATCCATCCTCCCACTCCTCCTGAATCCCCCCTGCAAAGTCCCTCATTTATTGCCTTCAATTAAAAAGAACGAAAAAAAAATAAAGAAATCCATTCTAACGCTGTGTTACTTTAGCACAGTGCTGTGACATAGATCCAGATTAGGCTGAAGCCAGTTGCTAAGTATCCAATGCAACACAGGGGCTTTGCTCAAAATGCTAATGAAATGCTATTTGGCTGAGAATATCAGGGTACACCCATCTGTCAACAGGAGAGCAAACAACACCACACTGGGAGCTTGGTGTTTTGGATGTCACAGCTGAACTTTTTCCACGAGCATATTCGCAAGAGGAAACTTTTTTTCTAAGCACAGGTGGCTTCTTGCCCTTCTAGAAGGATATTGTAGAGCAGGGAAGTTACAGCTGAACAGTGTAGGGGGTGGAGGACGCAGGTGGAGGTTTCTGCACCAGCAAACTGGTTGGGCACTTGGAAGGTCCATGCAGAGTCAAAGGGACCATGTGCTGTTCACCCTCTAGGTGTTAACAGATGTTAGCAGGAGCAGAGGATGTTCAGCATCTTTGCAGTGGCCTCTTACAAGCAGATTTCCAGACCCTCAACATGCACAGGCACTTGCTTCTTTGAAAAGGAGATACTGTGTGTAATATCATAATATTATGATGCGATGATTGTCTTTGTCTCCCTGCCAAAAATTACCTCTCGCTTCAGAGTAGCCATGATCTTTCACAGAGACCAAAACACAGTGATGGCCTTAATCAAATAGTACATCCACCACATCCAAGAACCCCTAAGTGAGTTTTGTAACAACTTGAATTTCATTGGTCCAACTCTAATGCAAACCACATTGGCTCTACAGCTGTCCCTCCCTTGACCATCTCCAGCACTGTGGGCTAGGTCTGAAGGGTGCCAGCCACTCTTAATCCCAAATTTTCCCCTTGCTGAATTCAGGGATAGGAACCATGGATTGAAGCGGCAGGAGATGGTGGAGACTGGAAGCAGCAAAGTGATGGGGAATGATTTGCAAGCACCAGCATACCTCACTGGCAGCTGCATTTCCAGTGCTTTGTGCTGCAGCACATTCGAGATGACAACAGGGGAAAGTGGCTTTAAACCCTCTGTCAACTGAATGGCCCCACTGGGAAAGCCCCACCATGTAGTATTCTTCTGCCACCCTGAGAATCTCATCTCACAGGGAGATGAAGGCAGAGTCCTCCCCAAAACCTTTCTGTCTATGCTCTCCTACAGTGCACACCTGTGACTACACCTACACGTGGCTACATGTCCTTGGGGTGGCCTGATGGCTCAGCTCCTACCCATGGTCGTCTCAGGGCAGGCACCTGCTGCAGCAAGAGGACCTCAGGTTTCTGCAATCAAGGGATAATTTGAACAGACCCCACCACTTGATCTGAGAGGAGGAGACTGTTTTCAGCTAACCTATAAATAACCACGATTTCTGTAAACATCTGCCAGGGCTGGGAGAAACTGAAGGCTGTGCCAGAGACCAGCCTGTAATCAAAGCTTTCTGGCAAATATTGCGATGGTAGGGGCTGTGTGGGCTGTCTCCACATACAGTATACAAATATTTACTGTAGATTTGCCTGTTGCAGTAACTACTCCTTCCTAGCAACTTTCTGTACCAGCTCTTGTGCATTTTTATCCCCTCACAGTCTGGCAGAGAAACTTGTTGACTAATTTTTTTTGCCTACCACCTAATAACATCATTTGCTGCCTTGTCTGTGCACAGTTTGCATCTAGAGATGACCCCTTGGCTTTTCAGTCAGATTTGTCAGTTTTCTGTAGGTGTAGGTCATGGTCTTCATCCCCATAGAGGGAAAAAGAACATCTGAGCCCTCAGCAGAGACGATAAGGACCTGGAGAACATCAGCTTTCAAGTAACACAGTCTGAAGAACCTTCTGAAGAAGATATATTACATTTGAGCAACAAAAGGGCATGGCAGAGGAGGAAAATGCAGGCAGGTGGCCTCCTGGAAACAGTTTTGGTCCAGCACTGGTTGTTTCCCTGCAAAAAGAGCTTTGGCTTGAATGTTTTCTAGTGGTGTAAGAGAGAGACAAACAGCCAAGAGCATGCCAGGTTGTGAGCAGTTCTGGGAAGCCACAGTAAAGACCAAGACCTTGACTCTGATGACAGGATGTCCTGAGAGAGTAGGAAATGGCTGTGCAAGCCAAGGGAAGAGATTCTTCATTGCCAGGCAGATCTGCTTTTCCTTGTCTGCATGAAATATTTCTAACCTTAAATTACCTCTTTCTCCCTGGCAGATGGAGTCTTACACATCCGATCCCTTGGTCTACCACGGTGGCATGAAGGTCTCCTTTGTCATCCAGCTGATGAATGCCATTGCCAGAATTGAACGAGCTCTGCCCAAGCTGACTTTGCCCATCCTGGTGCTACACGGCTCTTCTGACAAGCTCTGTGATATCAGAGGGTCTTACTTACTGATGGACACAGTGCAGAGTCAGGACAAAACGCTCAAGGTCCTCTTGCTTTCCTGATTTTTAGGGCATTATCCTGTCAGTGTTGGCCTGAGCATGAGTGACTGTGAGGGGCAGGGACCCTGCTGACTCTAGAGCTGGAGGCGAAGAGGGGTGATGGGTTGGTGAGACTGAGCAAGTGTCACTTGCTCAAGTGACAGCCCCTTTCATCAGGAGGTAGCCCAAGCTCAGCCCTCCCTGGGCACGGTGTGGTGGCCTTTCACCAGCTACAGCTGTGCTGCAGGCAGGTAGTGGGGGGTGATCTCCAGACCTGCCCCAGCAGTGGCTGTGTGCCTGGAGGTCTCTTGGACGTGAAGCAGCTTAGCGTAGAAGTAGAGTGAGGCTCATAAGCAAGTAAAGTGCTGATCCTAAAAGCTCTTCTGAACAATGCCAACTGTACAGGTACCAACCTTACCTCATGCCCCAGCACGTAAAGGTACAGGGGGGTCTTTCCAAAGCACTGGATGACAAAAGCCACTTCACATCTGCTCATTTCAAGAGAGCCACAGCTGATTAACCAATTGTTAGCACATGAATGAGCCTGAAAGAGAGACAGGGAGACCGGGGAAAGCTTTTGTCATTGGAAAAGTAACCGGATAGTCTGAGCATAAAAGGAGTAAAATTGCACAAGGCATGATGGGAACATCCCCCATTGTCCTTTACCAAGGGCATGGTAAGTATTTCTTCCTCTTTAGTGGGATAAGAAGCAAGAAATGGATGGGGCTGGGACATGCATTATGTTCCTAAAGGGCAGCAGGGTGCTCAGGTACCTGCAGATGTCAAGCTGCAATGCCAACACCTTCCTGCTTGCCAAGGGCCAGCACCACCAGTCACATCTCTTTGATTTCATAACCTGCCACATCTCGGGGAAAAAACTGACAAGGTGTGGGCAGGACGTGTGGGACCTGTGGGTGTGGAAGAGAGGGGACTGGTGGCTGTTTTGTTTGTGCAGATTTATTTTTTGGTGCTAATCTCCGCTTTCTCCCTGGTTGCAGGTGTATGAGGAAGCCTATCATGCCCTCCACAAAGAGCTGCCTGAGGTCTCTACCTCTGTCTTCACAGAAATACTGACGTGGATTGGCCAGAAGGTCTCAGCAGCTGGGGAAACCAGCCATACTTAAGAGCAATTGCTTTTGCATCTCTAACTGGGGTTTTCTGGGAAGAGATGCTTTTCTTATTAGAAGTCTCTCAGAAAAAGATCTAACACAGAGGGACTCGTGGGATATTTTATCACGCACAGCATAAGGGAGGGCGGGGGGAGAGGCACAGGGTGGGGCATTATTTGCTGATGTAAATGGCCATTGATCTAATCTGGAGAAGAATTGGCAGCTGTGGGAGCAGCTGTCAAAACTTTCTGAGTCGGGCAATTTTACGGAAATGCCCCTCACCCACCAAACTCCCCCCACGGCTTCCCCTTCTCTGCTTTCGCTGGGGTGACAGGGGTGTATTTATACTGCAATAATTTTTGGTATGTAAAAGAAGTCACTATCTTCCACTTCATGGTTTTGATTCCAGGTGTGTACCGTCCCTTCCCTGTCCCCACCAGCCAGTACCTTAAAAGCCCTGGTCCTTTTGAGGAAAGCACTAATGAAGGTGCTGGGTAGTGAGGAGAGGCTAAAGATGGAGCTGATGGCTCCCTGAAGGTGAAAGGCTGGTTTTCAAGATCAGACCCCTTTGAATACTACCTTTATAAGCAGGTGAGGCCAGGGGAGAGCATAGAGACAGCCTCCCCTGCCACCCTGCGTGTCCTCTGCAAGTTTGCACTTGGGGAAAGCATGTTGAACAGCTCTTTAATCTTCATCATCAGAGCAGAATCCCAGAAGGAAGAGCAGGAATGTGGAATCAAACCCACTTAGCACATTCAAATCCTATGCTTTTCGCAATGCCAAACCTCATCTCCTCTGCAAAATGAACTATTCTGTAAATACTCCTAGAGGCTGGGGGTTTTTTCCTTCCCTCCTCTTTTTTTTTTTTTTCACTCTCCTTTTTTTTTTTTTCTTTTGGAATTAATCACTTGTGCTACTGAAAGTGAAAGAGCAAAGTCAAAGATATAAGAGAATATAGTAATATAATATATGATGTATAGAGAGGTGGCTGGAAGCTGGGGAAGAAATGGGAGAAGAGTAAAGAATAGGTTAATCATTCCTTCTCTTGGCAAGAAATAATGTTGTCCTACCAGGATCCAGTCCTCTCACCATAACTTTACAGTCATAATCTGTTGTTTTCCTTCATCAGTTGGAAAGTGTCCTGAAAATAATGCTAGAGAAAAGCACAGAGCATCTGGTGGCTGGGGAGTAGCAGTGGGTGTCCTCATGGTCCACTGGTTTAGCAGGAGACCCACAGCATGAACAGAGATCCTGTCCAAGCTCATCCCAGTCACCTCCTAATCAGCATTGGGGTAGATCACTGAGGGGCCAAACTCACCTCCTTAGGATGTGTGGAGAGCTGAAGACAGAGTACAGGGTCTGTCCATCCATCCAACATACACCTTGCTGCACTGGGGGCATCTGCAGACCCTACTGTACACCTGCCATGGAGGAGCTTGTGGACTGGTCCAGTGGTGCAAATAAGCCAAATACTAGAGCTGCCTGGGTCTATGGTAGCAGCAGGGTGAGGGGAGAGAGCTCAGGCTCAGGTATAGAGCAGAGACACTGCATTGGGACAGTAAGAGCTGCATAGTGATGACAGTGGCTGTGCAGGTTGATTAGCCCAGTGTGATAGCCCTAATCATGAATATACTTCTTGGCACTATCCAAAGGGAAGGGGGCTAACCTACACCTCTCCCACCAGTTTTGCAAGAAGAAAATGCAAGTGTTGCACTATGAGTGGGGGGGCATCTCCCCCAGAGGCAAACCAGCCCCCCGACTGCCTTCCCTGGCAGCAGTGGGAACCATCACTATGTCCCCAGGGCTGGATCCCACCTCCCAACAGTTGTGGGGGTCACCCACCTCTCTTCCCTTGAAAAGCAGTCTTGGTAAGGTTCATGGAAGGGACCTCTGTTCAATAACAGGGTCTGGATCCATTTGGTCCCAGCAGCATGGATGGATGGAAGATGCGTGGACTGAGGTTGTGTCCTTGTAATTGCCCTAAGGGGCCCAAGTCAGGGAAGCTCTTTTATACAGGTTGATCCAGGCACTTTCACATTTGTATTTTCTTGCCTCTAAAGAGAGGAACAAGCTGTAGTTCTCCCAGCAATGCCAGCTTTTTATTGACATATTATTCCAGTGCAATCAGCTGCTCTCAGCAGCCCCTGCTAAACCTCTGGTGACACTTACTCTGGGAAGGAGCAATGCACAGGTCACCTACTCTCCATTTTCCAGCAGCCTGTCTTGAGGCAACTTCTTTTCTTCCTCCTGGCCAGATGCTGCTAGGAAAAGACAGCAAGAAGCGAAACACTACAGCAGTGATAAATCTCACCTGCTTCTTCAGCTGGAAGGGGAAACAAGTAGGCGTGATCCAGAGGTGACAGACATTGCGGGGGTAGTAACAAAATGATCACTTAAGGATGGGATTTTTGAAAGCACTTTTCTTGAGGAAGTCAGGAGGAGTAAATCAGTGCCCACATTCTTTACATCCCTTCCAAACTGACAAGCACTTTGCAGGAGGGGAGAGGGAAGTGACCCTTCAGCAGGAAGGTCAGAGCCTGTCTGCTCCCTCCAACCTGGCTTGAGGCAGAGGAAGGTCCGTGGTCAGTGCCTTTGCTAAAATGTGTCCTTTCACCCAAGAAACATCTGCAGCTCAACAGAATTAAATCAATTACGTTGATCTGGGGAAGACTTGTCCCTCTGTCTATAAACCTCTGTCAGCAGTAGCACGTGACCTTGGGAGGCTGTATTTGAAAAACAGGTTAACAAACAAAACCAACAAGGAACATCAACAACAACAAAAAAGCCGAACAAGCCCCAAGCCGTAGCACAGCAGCAGTTATGGCCACCCTCAGCCAGTTTTCTGAAGAGTTACCTTCTGAGGCATGGGGAAAACCTATCCAAAAAAAGCTGGACAGTGCCCATCTGAACCGCACACATCCCTGGCCCGGCTGCCGAGCAGAGAAGGGCCACAGCCCCTCTGCGGGTGGGGATATGAGTGCAGAGAGCAGGAGCCAGGAGCAAATCAACCTGAGTCAGGTGAGACACTGCTCTGCAGCTGCCACAGCTCAGCCTGCGCATTTCAACGCTTGCTGCTATTGCTGATCCCTTCCCCTGACTGTAAGCTACTTTATATTGACCCAGTTAGGTTTCACCAAGCCCCGGAGGACTTCTTCCTTCACTGACCAGATTAGCAATGAGCAGAGCAGCTGCTGAGGGAAATGTAATTACACTCTATTTCCAACTGGCAGGTACCGTTTGCAGGGAGCACAGCAAGCCCCAGGAATGTTGCTGTGCGGAGCCGCACCAGAGACCAGCCTGCCTTGGAAAATAGGTGGCACTCATGACTGAGCAATAGCAATGTGTAACTACTGTATATATCACCACCTGTAGCACTGAGAGGCCATTGCCCACTGCCTAACCCATCATGTTTTCTATTTAGCCCGTTCTTTTTGTACCATCACCTTAGCACACTGCCAGCACAAACCCTTTGGGATCACATTTCCTTTTACAAGTAATTCCTGAGGTTGTCTCTCTTGTTCCGCTGTGTTCCAGTTCAATAAAATACATTTATATATATATATATACATATATAAAAAACATATATACATACACATGTATTTTCAGTGGAAAAACCATATACAATTTAGGATTCTTAAAGGAATACAATGTATATTGCAACTAATAATAAAGTTATGTTTTCTGAGCTGAGCGTGTCTGAGGGTATCATTGGTGACTGCCATCCCTCTGGAAGGTGAGAAGAGAAAGGCAGAGAGATACTAAATTCCAATTCAGCTTGTAGAGAAGAGAGCTGCAGCCCTCGGGTGCTGCCAAATTGCCAGTGTGGTTGGCACCCGCTCCCCAGTCACTGCCAACCAGGAGTCTGGGAGCAGCCCAGTCTCATGGAGGTCTTAAGTTCCCTTTCTACTTCAAGGTCAGCTTTTTGAAGTGCCTTGAAATCCATGGCCTCATGCCTATGTCTATTTGGGATAGCCCAGAGTAGCCCAATAAAAAATTACCTTGGGGCACTCCAGGTTGCCTTTACAACTTGCTTGGACCAAGCAAGTCTCTCTGTCTGGATAATCCCAGTGAAAGCCAGCTCTACTTTTAATTATAGCTGAGGTACTACCTTGAAAAAAGAAATAGGGAAAAAAACTCCACAATCATTCCAAGTGCTTCCCACAACCCAGATGAAATAACAGTGCGGAGCGGGTGGAGGATATGCAGTAACAGGCAAACTCAGCCGGCTTCGAGACCTGGTTCCCATGCTTTTACAAGCCCATTAAAATATGATGTTGGTTCTGAACTAAAACCAATTCCAACAGGAAGCATCTGTACTGTGGCCAGGAGCAGCTGCTGTTTAAATCCTACCTCTTGCCCCCAGCTGCAACTGCAGACAGGGCTGGGGAGCAGGACTTGATGCTCTCAGCTCCCAGGCAGTGCCCAGGTGCTCCAAGAGCCCCTGGTCCAGACCCAAGGCTGCAGAAATGTTCCCCCTGCCCAGAAAGTGGGGCTGGGGCACAGAGAAATCACAGGGTCCCCTCCTGCTCTCCTCCCTATGCAGACTTCAGGACAAGGCACTGGCTTGGAAGGGCTCCCCAGCCATTTGCACTCCCAAACAGGTGATGACTGCTGCAGCTGGGGACAGACAAGACAGTGCATCCATGTGCCAGCCCTCTGGCCAGAGTCATTAGCGGCACCAGACCTAAACTGCAACCTTCAGCAAGTCATTTCATCCTCCTTACGCCTCAAATGACCACATCAAGAGAATAATTTTTTCTTTGTGTGGCCCTGTGCAGACTGTGTGTCTGATTATGCCCCAACTCACTGGGTTAGAAGCTCTGGCTGAGGACTTTGATGAACATCAACACAGACAGCAGAGCTGGGGCTTTTTGCCGAGCCAGTGGGCACACCATGCTAGTAAGGAACATCATTAGTAACAAGATTTGCTTTAATATTGGCAAGTCCACAGCTCTTTCTCCTGGTATTTTGGTGGTTTGTTAAACTCATCACAGTTTTGAGGGTCACTGGAGGGTGCACACCACGGTGCTGGGACAGGGACCAAGCACAGGAAGGAGGGGACCTTTGTGAGTCTGAGAGCACCACCAGCAGAGAGGAGCTGCTTTGGCAGTGCATTTCTCCTGGTGTCACCACCTGCTACCCAGCGAGCTGTCATACTCATTGGTGGCTTTTCTGTTTTTAGCCTGTGCTAGTCTGCAGGAACCCTGAAGCTTTTGCCTTTTTCTCTTCCCCCAGCCTGTACTTGGTCTTGTGTTATCCAAGGCTGGCTCTGGAGGTTGCTGTGGGGTAGAGGTCAGTCGATGGATGCTAAAGCAGGAGCCAAAGCAATGCCATAGTAGAGGGGAGAGCTCCTTAAGGGTCCTTTCCAGCCAGCCTGGAACAGACAACCTGCTTCACCATCAGGGCATGGCACAAGAGGTGTCACACTCAGTCACGTTGCAGCAGGGACCCTGCCCCTGTCAGACCTCTGGGACCACACAGCCCATCATCCAGGCCAGGCTCAGGCACTGAGAACAACCAACTGCTGCAGCTCCAGTGAGTAGTGAGGAATTTTAATTAAAAGGTCTGCTCAGCGTGAAACCTGCAGTGCCTCGGTTGTGTTTGCAAATGGTTAAGCATCAGAGGAGGGAGAAGTGGGGCTGTGATCCACTCCAGGGCTGATGGTGGCGGTGAGCAGGGACTTGCACCACTCCAGCTGCCACTGTCCCTGCCCGCCTTTGGAAAAGGGAGATGGAGCTGACAGGGTTGTGCAGGTGCCACTGCACCACCAGAAACCACTGCTCTGGTACACTGTGCCAGCAGCCTGACTGCCTGCAGACACCACTCCTGCTCACTCCAGACTCTCAGCAGTGGGGCTTTTTTTGATCAGTCATTTGCTCTTCTCTCCACATATGAGCACAAGTCTCCTTTGCACATAGAAATAGGATAGTGCTCTCCCAGCTTATCTGTCTGGGATGCTCTCTTTCTCCATCCAATGGGGAAGCTGCTGATGTGGAGCAAACACTCACCTTCCTACCGCTCTCCAAGCAGCTGCCTTTTTAAACAACATGGCCACAACTGCCAGCAAACACTGCAGAGCCCACAAGTCCCAACAGGCACAAGCCAAACAACCAGTGGCCACCACTCCTGCGGAGGGAGTGACACAGGATTAATTTCCCTTCCCTCCGGAGGAAACTCTTCAGCATATGGAAACATTCCAGGAATTCAGATAAAAAACAATTCCCAAGAGATCAATTAAGAGTTTGGACAGATCACATGATATGTGCTCTTGTCTATCCAAGGGAAACTTGGCAAAGAAAACTGCTTGGCCTGGGGGGGAGCCGACGGGAGGGCAAGATGTCAAGCGTGGAAAACACTTGTCTCCTAAGAAAACATGCAGAGACAAGAATGGCAGAGGGGAAGGAATGGCAGCTCAGGGGCAAAGGACAGGCAGTACCTTCCCTGTGTTAGTTAATGCAATGACAGCAGAGAGCCGCCTGCCCACAGCACAGGGCAGCCCTTGTCTTTGCCACATCAAAAGCTTCCAGGGCTCACCCCGTGCACTTTTGACACCAAGTTCTCTCTTCCCATGCTGAGTGTATGTACAGCCCATGCTGCAGCTGCTCTGTGCCAAAACCCAGCCTGGGGGCACTGGCGTGACTGGCGAGTCCTGGATTCCCAGTAAAGGCTGGACTTTGTACACAAGCCTGATGTGCCCCATTACCGCACCCAGCACTGTGAGTGCTGTACCTGGCAGAGCAAGAGAAGTGCTTGCCCCCGCATGCTTTCAGACCTGGATGGTTGTTGTGTAATTGCAGCCTGATTGGAAAAGGTCACATAAAATCAGGAAACAAGAAATACCATCTCCCCTGTCTCCGGGGAGGGCAGGAGCAGTCACCCCAGGAGCAGTGTGGCCAGAGCCAGCACTCTGAACAGCTTTGAAGATGCTGTGCCCGACTGGCACTCAGACCAGAGAAGGAACACAAGAGAAAACAACTCGCCTGAAGCATTGTCAGCTTCTCAAAGAGAGCCTTTGGAAAGGGAAGGAGATTGAACGTGCCGCCAACAAACTTCTTTTGAAACTCCTGGATAATTTTCAGTTTCAGATCCAGGGAGAAGGGGGGTGGAAGGAGTTCTGGAGAGCAGATTGCTGGCTCCCATTATGGAAGCAAGCTTAATAAAATTTATAGAAATATTGGTGGTTCTGCTATGCTGTGCCAAGAATATGTTAGAATAAAACCTTCTGAGCAGAAGGGAGAGCAAGAATGTCATCTTAGCCTTGATAGGAAAGATCAGCCTTCACCTCCTAAAGCCTATCTCCAGAAGCAGTAACTAGCACACTCACTTGCCTTCCCTTCAGAGCAGCTCTCTGCACTGCCTGCCTCACACAGTTCATCTCTCTCGCAGCCTTGTACAAATAGTACTGGGGTGACCCTGGCTCACAACCAAGTGATAAGATAAAAGAATAAAGAGGGAGGCATTTTTTCTTACTGGGGTTTTTAATGACATCCCAGTGCGACACAGACCTGGCTCGATTTCCTCCATGGGAAAGCTACGTCAAGCTACTTTGTATCAACTGCACCCTGCCCAGAGCCCATGAAGGGATGCGTCTGTCCACACCACAGCACTTCCTTCATCTCCCTTTCCTAGCCCAAAATGCCAAAGCAACAGCCAGCAAACAGCAGGGAGCAAAACAGACCCACCAGCAGAGCACTGCCATCAGGAGCAAGCAGATTTCACTTTCCAATCCTGCTTTCTTTCCCCTTAAGCTTGCTCTGCTGGTAACAGGAGGAAGGAGAGGAAAGCTCATTTCTCAGAGCTTATTTTGGGAACTGAGCAGCCAGACCCTTGGGACCAGAGCTAGTTGTTTGCATGGTACTGATCCTCTTCCAAGGCTTTCTTTAGTCTACTGAAATGCCTTTCTAACCTTGCCCTGCACTCGTAGGCTTACAAAGTTAACCACAACCAGGAAAAGCAAAGGGCATGTGCACATTGGCCACCTTTCCCAGATGCTCATCATGTGTAAGCTTGAAGTTGTAGCTTGACTTTGGCTTAAGGATCTGCCTGTCCACAGTTGCACCCAAATGTCCTCTATTTGGGGACAGCTGCTGTCCCCTAATTAATAGTCTGTCTCTCTGCAGCCCTTGCCTTGGTTATTGCCAATATCCCACCTCTGATTTCCAGCCTGAAAACTCTAGAAATCATCTGAAACCTAGAAAAAGAGTTCTATGCCTCTTTCCCTCAGTGCTTCCTCAAGGCAGGCAGCAACCCCAGCAGAGCCAGCACCTTTATTCAAAACAGGTCCTGACTCTGATAAATGGTGTGCTAGCACAGCCTCTATTATCTTGATCAATTTGTTATGTCAAATCTGTTTCAGCTTAGAAGGTAAAACAAATACCTGCTCTGCCAGCACACCCCAATCCCCATGAGAAGAGAACCAAGGCAAACCACGGTTTCCCATTGCTAGCCAGGTTCATTCACCTCTGGGAGCTGAGCACAGATGCAATCCAGCTCCCCAGGCTGTGATGGGCCTTGCCAGGCTGCCCACAGCAAGAGAGAAAAACACAGTGTCACCCTGAGCAGATGAGCCTGACAACACACACTGACTGTGAGCTGTTCTGCTGGAAGGTGCCAGCTCCAGTTTGACCACGACTGTACCACATGAACAGCTCAAGCCTCTTGGAGAGGCTCATCATTTACTCCAGGCTCTCACAGCACAATGATGCTCCTTGGGTGCACTGTTTGTTGAGTCCCAAAAACCTGATTAAACCTTGAACTTTACTAAATCCTCCCTTCAACAGCATTAGTCATTCAGATGTTATTAGTACCTTGCCCCCCCCCCGCCGAAAATTGCATGTTCCTACCCAGAACAACGAGAATGATGGATGCTCATTCCCTGAATGCCAGTCGTGCACTGAAGTCATCACGGGCTCCACACACAGCTGAGCTACTGCCTTTACCAAAATCATTGTAGCCACCCAGACATACAAGAAAGCAGAAGAAAAAACAGTGCCTTGTGTCCTCAGAGAGGAAGGACTGCCCAGGCACTCCAGTGGCCTCAAGGTTTTGGAGAAAACACACGCTTCAGACTCCAGGATCTGGGGTCTGAACAAATCCGAGTAGTTAAGTACAAAGGCCGAGAAATCTCCATCCTCAGATTTAATGACCAGTCAGCAATGACAGGGGCACAGGATGACAAGAAGGAAGGGAGGAAAAACTTAATCTGTCAGGGGCTGCCCAGAGCAACTTTGCGAGACAAACATCACCTCCCTGACACACTCCCACCACACTGACCAAGCCTGTGCCACAGTGCTACAAAAGAAATAGAATAATCCTGGGAGAAAGCAGCCAGTAAAAACAAGTCAGTGCTTCACTCACCTGTTCTGTCAGGACTGTACAAACCGATCACCAGGAGAGGAGAGCACAGTCACACTTTCCTCACTGCTTGGAAGCCAGGCAGTGCAGAGCCAGCCCTTGGCCTGGGTAAGGAAAAATGAAGAAGGCCACAGAGTCCTTTTGAAAATAAAGCCATGCTGATATTGTCAGTTGGTAACAAAAAGGCCACAGCCACAACAGATATAGTGAAATATACTATTTTATTGCTGCACACATGCTTACACATTTCTTCTTAAATATAATGTTGCTCTGATAAATTTTACAATCTTTTTATTTCAGCAAGTGGCTAGTAGTAAATAAAGAGGACAGAGGCAACAAAATACAAAAAGGACGCTGGCAACAGAAGAAAAATCAGAAGGTTTTTATTTTGTGATAAAATCATTTGCAGCAAGAATAAAGTGAATTCAAATCTAAGTTTGTCCTGGCTCATCTTAATTAGAGAGCTTGCCTGCATGCTGACCATCTGCTTATGCATGCTTTTGGATAGCCCTATTTTGCCAAAAGGGATGGGGGGGTTAAAGGATCCCAAGTAATTGGACAATCTGACAGACCTCACAGATGTGACCACTAAGTGCACACAGATAAATGAGGCATTTGCTGGGAAGCCCACGTGGACTTGCACTATTGGAGAGGAAGATCAAAAGGCCACACTGACCTTTCCTCCCACATGTACTGCAGCCTCACTTGCTCCATGCTTAAGGACGCAGGAATGGAATTATTCAAGAGCAGCCATATGGAAAACGCTTCCCAGCACTGCTGCCACTCCTCTGCCTCCCTCCTGCTTTGCCCACTGCCAGTGTCCGTTCGCTTTAGCAGCTGAGGCATCTGCAGAGAAAAGCATTAGCACATTCCTTGGTAATCCTGCTTCTGCATCTCGCTCAGTACAAGCAGAAGGCAAGGGCCACGTTCTGTTCTCCGGTGGCTCCGTGCAAGCCTTGTGCAGGGATGTCAAAGCCACTGCTGTGGAAAGCCGACTCCTAAGATGTCAGATGTGGAATTTATGCTGGAGGAGTAGAAGGGATGTGATAAACTAAACATCCTGCTTATGTTCAGTGTCATGTTCAGCCATACAGGGAGGAGAAACACCAGGGAACTGAACCAGCTGGGTTAAGCTGTTTCTGTATCAGGCTTTCATAAGCCTGACAGCACGAAAGCAAGCAGTTCTGCTTTCACCCTTCTTTCTCCAAAATATATGGGACTTCAAATTAAAGCCTTCCTAATAGCCCCCCTCCTCAAATTCATGGAGATGCCTTTATCAGTACAAGCTGTGCTGGGCTCTTTGGGGGTCCTGTCAAAGCCACACTGAGCTTAGAGATGGATGTATAGGTACATTCCACAGATCACACAGCAAATGTACAGCTCCTCTCCAAGTCACCAGCATACTCTTGCTGCTTCCTGCTTCTACACAGCAACACACGCCTGCAGGGACACATCTCTTCTCTCACACTAATACAACAGCAGAAAGCAAACCACAACAGCTCCCTGCACTTCCTCACAAGCATTTTGAAACAGAACTGAAGCACGCCCTGCTTGGACTTGAGACTTGATCTGCAAGACACACCAGTTAAACCCAGACGACAAAGTGCACAAGCACCTGGGGTTCAGTTATGTCCATGAACCTCATCCCTGCTCCCCCCACTCCAACTCTGTCCACAGCTTCTGTTAAGTGCAACTCAATCCTGTCACATGATTTTGCCGAAGTCCAGCTTCCCCCAAGTACACTGGCCAAAGCCCAGTGTTCCCTCCTCACTGCAACTGAACCCACTCTGCCTAGAGCAGGTGGTGCCCAGAGCCTGCCCATGGCCCTGCCAACAGCTTCAATGCAGGCCAGGTACAGGCAGGTGCTTTCTTTCTCATGTGAGGCACCACCACCACTACAGAAAACAACACCCTGAAGCTGAAAGGGATCCACGTCCAGTTCCCACATCACACAATAAAAGCACACCTGACACAGATTGTTTCAAAATCTTGCCTCACAAAGTGACCAAAATGACAATATGCATTGGCAGTGGCAGCCCAGTGCCTGTGCAAGATTCCCTATGTGCTTAACTCAGTGCCTGTTCTCCCTCCCTGCGCGCAGCACGGCAAAGCACGCCCGGCCTGCGCCTTGGAGACCCGAGACTCTCCCAACACACCATTCCAGAGACACAGCTCCGAGGGCAGCCTACTTGGCAAGACAAGCTTTATGCAGGGGTAGTGCCTGCTGATCAGTGCTAAGGGGAAGGAACATCATTACCCTCATTAGGAATCCAGGGAGACAACACGAGATAACACGACCTACTGCAGAACACAGATTCAAAAACATTCGTTAGTACAAACAGTGAATTTCCTGGAGAACAATGAAGCTACAAGGCTCAAGGCTGAGCAAAGCTAGAAGGCTGATGAGTGGGATAGCAGCCCTGTGAGGCCCCAAAAGACCTCTTTTCCTTTTAAAAAAGATTTCCAGTGCCCTTTCTTCCCTGAACCACCAGCAAGTCAGCTCTGCTCTACCACAATGGACAAAACGAAAGGGAAAAGAGAAGGTGTTTCCTTCCTCTGTTAGGAAGAAAATGGCTGCTCTCCCTTCTTTTGTGCATTGAAAGCTACTGCTTTCTAAGAATGGAAGGACTGTGGTCTCTACTGTATTCCCAAAGGTGTCTGTTGAGAAAGCAAAGCTTTTTTTTCTGAGCACTTCAAAGCAATGAAAAGCTAGGGAAGACTTGGAAATTACTTTGTTTTGTTCTGTTTTGGGGTTTTTTTTAAATCTAAGAACTAAAACAGCAGGTGAAGACAGTGCCTTCTACATAGCCAAGTACCACTGTGTCCCTGGTGGGGAAGCACTACCCACCTCTGCCAGTCTTAAAACTCTGAGAGTGACAGTGATGACCTCCCTTCCCATACACTTATTTGTAGAGTTTAATCCAGTTTTCTTCCTCCACTGGTGGTAATTCAATAAATATGCTGGCATGAGCCAGTTTCAGAAGTGTGTTGTTGGGCAACAGAACACGATGGGTCCTAACCCCAGGCAGTAGGAAGTCCCCAGAACAGCTCCATCACCACCCCCAACAGCTCACAGTCTCCTGTCTGCACTGTGTTGTACAAAGGAGCAGCTACGATTTGGGCTGAGCTTTGGGAGCTACTTCTGAAAGGAGAAACAAAAAACAAAATAAAGCCAAACACAAACCAGAAATGCAAATGTCCAGACATAAATAAATTAAAAAGAAATCATGCCTGAAAGTGGATGGGAAGAAGGACAAAGAATGAGAAGAGGAACATTCAGACTGGGATGTCTTTGCACTCTGAGCCAACCCAGTGAGGGCTACGCAGGCTGCATATGACAGGCAGGGCTTGCACTCATCAGCACTCAAGCCCTATACTGGCCAGGAGGTTTTCCAGAGCTTCAAGTTTCTGATTGGCTTCCTCAATGGCACTGTAAGTCTGCACATTGCTGGTGATGTGGAAGCGGATGTCATCGACCAGAGGAATGGAGTCAGTCTCCTGCCGCTCCTCCACAGCCTCCGCGTTCTCCTTCACAGCAGCCGCAAACTCCTCCAACTCCACCAGCTGGACAGGATGGACAAAAGAACCATTAGGAAGACAAAAACACAGGTAAAGAGATGTAAATGGTTGGGATAATGGTCTCAGCCACTGTTAAAGGATCCCATATTAAAAAAAGGAACGCTAAGGGTACATGGAGACCCAAACCTCCTACAGACACTACTTGGAGATGCATCCTGCCATCCATTCTAAGGAGGCAGTAATACTCCAACAATAAACAATCACAACTGTAAGCAATCTGCACCTCCAACAGTGCACAGTAACACTCTTTAACTAAGCATCCCTAGCTTTGATATTGGGGCACATGAATATACACAGTATTCCCCGAGAAAGCTCCTCAGCAGGAACCAGGAGGTGTTGCCAGACACTTTGGGGAAAAGTCTTGTAGCAGACAACCCAGTCGGTCCTTGTGCCCAGTTCAGAACTAGGAGCCATAGAAGACTATCCTCTCACAATGACTCAGCCCCACCACCTCCAGCAAGGCAGCTGCTCTGCTCTGTGCCCACCCTGACAGAATTGGGTCACCCATGAATGACTCTCCATCAGGTTCCCCAGGAACATGTGGTGAGCTGAAGGGTGAGAGGCAGCTTCCGTCTCTCTGCACTACTGAACTGTGCCTACTGAACTCAGCAGGTTGCTGAGCTCTGCTCTGCTACCACACTGCCAAAATCTCTCCCTGCTGCCATCAGTGCATCTCCACAAGATGCTGGCAAGGGCTGATGTCTGAACAGCTGGGGTGGCTCTGTCTGTGCCAACACCCTCAGGAAGGCACATTGCCAATGCTGGGTCCAAGGACTCCCACTCAAGCTAGAGATGGGGAATGCAAGGGGAACACAGAAGTAAAGCCCTACCCCAATCACTAGTTGGGACATACAGCAGCTTTTTCAGAAGCCAGAATCTGGGTGCAAGCTATGCACGAACAAAGTAACAGCCCCAGAATCATTTCCTGCACTGTTTTCACATGCCAAAAATAATTTCACAACTTTTAAGCTGTAGGTGAAAATGTTACATTCCCACGAGAACTGAATGAGCCATTTATAAAGATCTGCCTCAGGTTAAAAACACTCCATAGATTCCAGTTTATCCATCCATATGGCAACCTTCTCCACAAGTCCTAGAACTTCAAGCTATAATCACTGAAGATAACACTTAAATGGAGCCCCATAAAGAAAACTTCAGTGTTAAATTCATTACTTCTTGCTGTTCAATAGCCTATTTCCCCTGTGCAAACCCCTAATATTTGATTTGCCATCCTGGAGATTAGAGATCACATTGATTTCTCCTTTCTAGAGCATTATGCCAGGAAGAACTCCCTTCAGCAAACACTGAAAAACATTTACTGCACATCCCATTGGTTCTCCAGGCTGAAGCTTGTGTATACAGTCAACACCATAGCTGCTCTGGGTACAGTGACTGAAAGTTCAGTGAAAATCACCTGTGCCTGGTACCTGCAGAGCTTTTTGGGCAGGTTTTTCACCCCACAGTCCACAGAGCTAGACAGCCCACCAGCACGTGGCTCACTGTGGTGACATCAGGTACTGTCAGACTCCTCCTCCTCTGTCCTAACTCATCATGTGCTTTGCTACTTAACTGCTGCACATTTTCAGGAGACACTTTAATCCAGAGCAGGCAACCATTAAAATCTTTTGTCTCTATGGCTCACTGTGCACTTAGATCTATGAGCACATGTGGTCAGTGCCACAGGGAGTGTTTTGGTACCTTCTCGATGATCTTTGCCATGTACTCCGTGCACTGGTCCTCCAGCCGGGTCAGCTGGAACAGCTTTGCAATCCTCCAGATGCTGATGATGTTGTCCTCATCGAGGATCTGGGCCAGGGTCCTGCCACACAGGCGCTTGAGCCCAGGCAGCAGGTACATGTCTGCCACACACAGCACGTCATAGGCGTTTTCTGGGGACAGCTGGTAATGGAAAAAGGAGAGTTACAGTCCAGCTCTAAGCACATCACTTGTCTCCAGCAAACTAAAGTGTTGTTTGGCCCATTACTGGACAAGTGTTAACTATGGAGAGATAGGAGCTCAATCTGTTGTAGCTTTTATCAGATGTACTTCAAAGAGACAAACAGAACCATCCGGCAGGACAGAGAACCTCATCCCCACATTTTTCCTCCCATTTTATACTGCTGGACTCACATTTTGTGAAAAACGCACAAAATTCCCTTACATTCCTTGCTCAGCACAACCTCCCTGGCACAGGAGGCACAAGGACAAAAAATTGTACTCCAAATAAACTCTGAGGCCCAACCCAACTAGGTAAGGAACATATTTTCCACATCAAGTACTACTGGAGTTTAACAGGAATTCAAACTGAATTAAATTCATGCATTAAATGCTCAAATTTGAACTACTATGAAAGGCCTTTAACATTTCCAGGTTCTTGAGCTAGAGAACCACCCTCCCATTTCCCTCTTGGGTACTTGCAAGTGATCTGAGGATAAAAATGCTGTAGATAACGTTGGAGAAACCACCTCCAGCTTCACTCAGCCTCTTCCCCCTGGCCGGGCAAATCCTATTTTAGTCAGCCATCTGCGTCACTAACCTGGAACCAGAGCCTCTCTCTGTTCCTGCTACTGTGAATTGCAAAGAGCACAGTTCCCCACATCCATTTTAATAGCAGATCTGCAGCATGCAGCATGCCCTGGCCATGGAGGAGACCAAATGTGCATTTAGAGACCAAATCACACTGGTCTGGATTGAGCAATGGTAACCGGTTGCAGCGTGGGCCACTGCCCTGATAACCAGCCAGCAGCAAACACTGCTGTCCACATCTACACATGTGGTTGCTCAGTTGCTCACTCTGACAACGACAAACAGCAGATTATTTCTTCCCCCACAGCTGTTTGCACCCGTTTGGAGAGAGCTCACAGCAAGTGCCTCAGCTGTGTAACACCCTGCAGCAGCTGTGCAGAAGAATGCAAGATGTCCGAGAGGCAAACCACAAGGCCTGTACGCACAGTGGGTAACAAAGCTCTTGGGGTTATTAATCAAGTGCTGCTTTGTCCCTTCATAAGCTCCAGGAACCTCAGGAGTTGGAGGCATTTGAGTCAGCAGCACTGATGGCTGTAGCCCCCAACTGCTTGATCAAGGACAAACCTGGCAAACAGTCCTGCAAAAGCTGCCCTTGAGCCCACACGAGTATTCTGATCAGCAATTTCTCTTTGTTCCTTGAACCCTTTATGTCCTCTGCACACACTCTTCCCCATAACTGCAAACACTGTCACTACTATATGGCAGAGAGATGCCATAAATCATTTGGAAAAAGAAACACAGAATTGAGAGTGCTGATACTTGGTTTGAGAATTGCAGGACAGGGAGAACACTCCATATATAAGTGTGGAAAACTTGAGCTATATGCCTCTTTTCCTGACCACTTTTCCTGGCAGTTTCTCATGACAGGTGAACTGTCTGCAGAGGCTCATAGCTTGGCTGCTCAGTTTGAAACCCAAGGTTTCATTCTGCACAGAAAACACATGAGCAAGATCTTTCCAACTCCTACTCATTGTTGGTCTGTCCTCCTGCTTCAAGCCCAGACAGGGCAGCTGAGGCACCCCTTGGAAAGAAATAGCTGTTTGGAAACATCCTTCCTGTGAGTCATCAAGAGGAGGGCAAGCAGACTGGAGAGGTACAAGGGAACAGGGTCATGCTGTGGTGCAGTCACAAGCTCAGGTTCACAACCCCAAGCAGCTTCTTTCCCCCTTTGCCTGCCCCTTCAGCACATGGCTGAGGGAAGAGTGCAGACAAGTGAGGGATCTGCCCTCTGGCATACCAATGGCAGTCCTGCCCTTGCTGCCTGCCAAACACATCTCTCCCAACCGCTGCCTGGAGGTGAACAGCTCAGCAGAAACCAGGTCACAGCTGTGTGCACTCCCTCATGCGGTACCTACCCCAGAGCACAAACGCTGTTTGGGAGAACTGACACTGGCAGGTGCAGCAGCATCTCTGAACTTTGCCCTAATGCCAGAATGTGTTCTCATATACTGTAGCAAGACTTTGCTGAAAGCACTTGCCACAAAACCAAAGCAGAAAACTAATTAAATGCTGCTATTTGCTGCACCTTCCATTAGGCTGAAAACTAGGTGGGTTAGGGCCATTTTGTTACTGCCTTCAGTACTGAGCACAGCAAGGCGTTGGTCTCCCAGAGGAACCTCTGCCCACCCCAGCAATAAATAACTCTGGAAATAATGACTTGCTACAAATGGAAAAGTAGGCTATGATGCCAAGAGTAAATAAGTACAATCTCTCAGCCTTTCCACATCTCCAAGTGTGTTCAATCTGCCATCTACTGGCAGCTGCTCCCCTTACCCTGCCACACAGCCCAGAAGGGAAAGCTGCAACGCCCTGCATTTATCATGTCAATGAACAACGTGTAACCTAATTTCTAGATTTTTATTATGTGATAAAAGAATAGGGATTTGCTCACAAACGTCATGCACATGAACAAAACCCCTGCCTGGCTGACAGTACGTCCCAGTATGTTGGTTCCTGAGACAAAAGTAAGGTAGCAGATTAGGTCAGTGGAATTTAAGAATACACACACACACACACACATACACACACACACACCCTGCTCCAGATGTTGTAGAAAAACACTGCTGCAAACACCTCAGCACTAACCAGCACAGAAGGAAAGGACCAATGGCTGGTCTCACCTCTGTATCATCACTGTAGATGTAGTAGAGGACCCGGATGAAGATGTCTTCTGAGATGTTGTGGAGCGTCACCACAGGGATGCTGGGCTGTGTCTGCAGCTCCTCACTCTCACTGAAATGGTCTTCAAGGAGGGCTTTGAAATAATCACTGCGACCACAGAAAAATGCCTGGAGAGGGGAGGAAAACCAAAACTCACTGCATCAAACCAAAGGGCACTCCCAACTGGCTATGAGAGCAGCTGAAAGATATTTCAGAAGTTCAGACCCTGAACTCTGATTTTCCCTTTATTTTGAAGCTACATTTCCAACATTTTTCCATACCTTATTTCTATACATGCCTACTCTCACAATCAAAAACACAATTTGTAAACTTAAAGAGATTTGAAAATAGCATGACATTAGGGCAGGACCTTGAGTTGGAGGTTGGATCTCAAAATCTATTCTTACTGCTGTTCACTTGCAGATCAAAATTCCACTCTCCAGACACTGAACTCACAAGCAGCAGGAGGTTTTTCAGCTGTGAACGCTGTAGCCAAATCCATTAATTTATCTACTCATCTCTGCAAAAACGGTGGGGTTTACTGCTTGGTCAAATGCTTTAAATGTAGTTTTCCAGCTGCAATAAACCTTTCGGTTTTGCAACTGATGAGGCAATGCTGCTCCTGCAGAGTGTAACCAGCATAAAAGAAGAGGGGGCACAGGTAGACCAGACTCACAGCAAAAAGGGAGGAGAAGGAAGTACAGCAGAGGCACATACCTTATGGCACAAGAAGTTGTAATCTTCCACCCGGAAACACACATCAGGACAGCTGTTAAAGTTGTCGGTGCTGTCAAACGGCAACTCCCCAAAACCAACCTAGGAAGAAAAACCAGAAATCCCTGCCTATAACATTTATGCTTTAAACACACTCGGTCCCAAGTTTGGACTCAAGGAGGAAACTACCATCCACCTATTCCTTCACAGTGCAGAGCACCAGAGACATTCTGAACACAGACTTCAATGTGAGGAACCAGAAACTTTCACTCCTGATAGAGATATTCCTGGTACAAGTTACAGCTGCCTCCTTTGTCCATGGAAACTTCATGATCCTCTGGAAGGTGTTTCTGCACCATTTAACAAGGCAGATAACCAAGTGGAGGCATGTAGTAGGTTTCATAAGCATACTAGAGCTTACGACTAGCCTTTTACTGTGTATATGCAGTAACATATAGATTACATTGATGTATACATCGGTTTGAAATGGTTTGGCTACAATTACTGCCTCACTTGAATAATCCAACATTGCTAAAGCATATTTCAGATTTCTGCTTTGATTTGCAGCCAAAAATAGTGTTGTTGCAGTATTAATACTCTAGTAAATTATTTTAACACCAACACACCTCCACCCAGTCCCACATGCCAAATATGACAGCAGACACACACACAAAAAAAATCTGTTGGCCTTATGTTACTTCACAGTGACACTTCCAAATATTTTCACTTTCACCTTATCCTATATACAGGGTAATTAAACTGTAACAACAACAACAACGAAAAAGGTTATATTCACAGTCATGTAACCAAGACAATGTCTGGAAACAAAAGTTTCCCCTGGTTCTTCCTTTCCAAGCACTCGCCCCTGAGCTACCTGGACTGAGGAGTTTATTTTATTCCTACTGTGTCTCATCCAGGAAAACTACACCCAATTTGCACCTGGGAAAATCCTGGGCTGACCATAAAGATCAGTCTCACAATCACAGACTATCTAAGCAACATTTCCAACATGCCTGCATCCATTCTGACTGAAAGTAACTGACTTTCAGCTTTACTGAAGAGCCAGATGACTCCTCCCTCCCAAGCAGCCTGCAACAAAGACACAGCCTGCAACAACACGCTGGGTTGGTGCTCTCCGCCAAGCTCAGCTTGCATGCAGTGAGGTTTCTCACAAAAGAGGTTCTCAGATGTGGCAAGGCACCAAGCTGGCAAAAACTCACACCACCAGTGAACATGGCAATCTGGACCCATTTACCAAGCCCTTTGTCTGTCCACAACAACACTTGGCAGCTTCTGATTCCCAATCAAAGGAATAAGCCCAATGACATTCAAATCGTGCACATGGCTGTCGAAGTAATGCTGGCTCTCCACAGCACCTCTCTCCTTGGAGTCCAGCTCCACTGGGAAACTCCTGTTCCAGAAGAGATGCAGCAATTCAAGGAATGCTTCCCATATGATCTATCACCTGCTTTTCGTACAGCTGTAACACAAAGGGCACCTCCAGCACTGAAGATGAGATCAGATTGTCCCATCTGCAGATTCTCCATGCTGCTATTTTATTATTATCTGTGTCTTATGTTTCAAGGCTTTGGTCCTTGGTTCCAACCATGGTCTAGGGACCTGCAGCTTCACTCTGTGACAACGCATTAAAAACACCAGCATCGTGATCCAACTGCCTGCTCCGTTTGCCTTGCTGCTATCCCCACCCTGTGTGACAGCTTCCATGTCCTCTCCTAGAAATTCTGACATGACTTTGAAGGCTACAACTTTGGAAGCACTTCACAGGTAAAGCAAACCGATAAACAGGCTTTGATAAGATGCCATTCTGTGGCACAGGAATTGTAATTGAGACAAACTCCTTGTCTACTACATGCATCCCTTCACTGCTCTCCTTTCACTACCCAAAAGTAAATATCTAAAAGGAATCCACCCCTCTGGAATGGACATTGGAATTTTATTTGTCTCAGAGTTTGTCTCCCTAATTACAAACTCTTCTGGGCTAAATTTTCTGCCTCTAGGCTTGCCTGGTCACCCCCACCCCAATACTCAGGTTTACAGAGTCATTTCCAATTCTACTACAAAAGCAGGTTCATGTCTTTGTCTCTCCCATTCAGCATGAAGTGGCTTTGCAGAATTTTCCCTTTTACTCCCCTTTCAAGTCTCTACTACTTCTACTCTCCTTCCTTGTCATGCTTGAGGAATTCAATCTCCCTTTCAGGATCTCCCTGCAGAAAATTGGCTTATTCCTCCCACTACCCCTATTCATACATCCTCCTTCACATGCCTCTGTCCAGGCAAAGCACAGCTGCCAAAGTCAAGTATGCTGCCCAGGAAGCACAACACAGTCTAACCTATGAAGTGCAAACACATTCCCAATAACTCAATCACCATATAGAAATATTCTCAACATTCTACAGCATAAGACTGCTTGAACATTCCCAGCATGTTCCAGCCATCACATGCAAAGGACTAAGTCTTCACCACTACAAATTTCCTATTAGAGCTTAAACAGAAATGTTGCTGAAGGCAAAAACATACAAAACAAATCAGTGGCAGGAATCTGTACCTTGGCCAGATGATCTCAGTAAGAAAATTGTAAATAAATTACAACACAAAATACAGGGGTTAGTGATCCAAGACAAGATTAGCAGCTCATAACCAGATACAAGTGGATTGGATTTTAAAAAAAAATTAAACTGGAAGCATGTTGTAAATAGTTCAGTTAATCTGCCTCTGCCAAATGGGCGAAGCAAAGCACAGGAGTAAATGCCATGGACAGCTCCAGGACATAGGTGCAGAGTCAGATGTGATGGAACCCATCTACTTGTTTCAAACTGTTCTTCCTACGCATTACAAGACTTAGTTTTACCCCAAAAGTGACACGTGGTCACTTTTTGGCAGCCACATCAACTCACAATATAAATAAAGAACAGTATTTATTTTGTGGCAAACTCTGATCCTTTCAGGTCTGATTTCCTCTTGGTTTGCAACATAAGATCTCAGTTAAAAGGTAACTGAAAAACAGTCACATGAAAACAATGTGCCTACGGTCTCATATATTGGAAGCCCTGGAGTTTCTAACTCAGAGGTCACCTGGCAGACATGAGATGAAGAGCCAGGCAGGCAGACAGTGGGAAATGTTTTTTGACAGCTGCCTGGCTTTTGATGATATTTTACTTAAATCTGTCACTGCTAAATTTTATTGCAACAAACCGAGGAAACAGCTGTTGTGGTCAGAAAAATCCCAGCCATTACTACTTTAAAACAAAACAGAGACCACAACTACACTTGCAAAAACAAAACAGAGACAACAAACACACTTAAAGAAGCAAACACTGAAAAATAAAAAAACCTTTTCAAGCATAAACAGGAAAGAGAAACAAGTTACGGGAATTATAGACATGTTAAAGATTGCAAAGAATAGATCATTCTCACTCTAGAAATGAACTGTAATTGGATATCAAATGTTCATTTTCTTTTTAGTCATACAACATATTACTGAATTATGAAACTGGGATGCACAGTTTCCTGCATCATTCAAGTATCAAAGACATTATATGCAAATTATTTGTTTCTATTGAAACAGAAAGCTGTATACATCCCTGTTTCATATAACATGGCATTATATGACATGCAGCAGCTACAAATGTTTCTTGCCAAATTCTGGAAGTTCTGGCCTTTATCCAGAAGCCAAATACCTATTTTGTTCTGCGTAGGCTGGAAAAAAAATAATGTATGTTTCTCTTGAGAATACGGATGTTTGTACGTGACTATTCAGTTATCCCTGACATTTTACATTACATAGTTTGTATATTATTCCTTGTATAGCAACAAACCCTGCAAGAATGAGGATGTGCAATGCCTCTGTCCCAGAAAACATACGCCTAATTCACAGAATTTAACAATTTGGAAACATTAGGATGAGATATAAATGGCATTAGGATGAAGAGCTTTGTTCATATATTCTTTGTAAGTTAACCACAAAAAAAGTACCACAAAAAAAAAAAAAAGGGGGAGAAAAATGGAATTTTCTAGAACTTATCAGGCTTAAACAAAGCATCTACCTTTGTGCATGGCACACAAATACTCTCGTGAGCAGATGTGTGCCCATGTACTTTTTACTTCTACAGCCATAATAACTCTAATGCCTGCCTTCATTCTGATCTATGAACACAGCAAGAAAACCACAGCTCACAATTCACACTGCTATCAGATGATTACATTATTCCAAGTTTTTTATTTTCCTTCCAGCTCCTATTCTACATGAAAGAATTAAAAAGCAAAGTGTTTCTAACCCTCTAGAAGAACACCTGAATCCAACAGGACCGTGCCATTAAGGTCTGGAAACAAGCAATCAAACAAGATGTATTTTTTGTATTTGTGAAGTGACTTAAAAATTTATGTAAATCTCACTGGTTGGGGTCCTTTATCCTTTTTCTAATTCCTGGGGAGGTAATCTGAGGCTTACTTATAGTATCACCTCCCTTTAAAACCTGCGAACATACAGAAAAGTATATTGAAAACCACAAACAAATGTGCAGTTATTTGAAGGAGGCAGGCTATGTAGGAAAGATTTCTGTACTAGTGATTGTAAACCTGATGGAGAAAAACTCCCTCTATAAAGAAATACGTCTGAAAAAAGTCAGTACAAAACATATTGGCCTATTAAGATAAGAAACCTTATCCATGTACTGATGCACACATGTGCTGTCTTGCACCAGGCAGGTCTATTTGGCAGGGGACAGAAAGAAAAAAGGCTAAAAACTGTGCTATATCACTCAGTCATGCAATCTCTGGGCACAGCAGCCACCTAAAATTAGTCCACATTATTAAATACAGTGGTTGGTATGAGAATGAGGGGAAAAAAGGGCAGACATAAGAGCAAAATGAATCTGATGATGTTACAGAAAACGCCAGATGCAGGGAGAATGAAGACCATTAATACTTATCCCCATTCTTCTGCAACTGGGAGAGAAGATCCATATATATGATCCTAATTAATAAAACTGATATTTTAACACAGTCATCATCAACCTGAGGGGCCATTTCTAAGGGTCAAGACATAGTTAGGAAAAGCATATCTATTGCCAGTCAAACAGTTAAATTCTCTTCAGAGGGATTCACATTTCTGCTGGAAATATTTTCAGGGTTTGAAAGCATCTCTCCACTGCAGTGTCAGTCCCCAGCAAGCCACCTTCCACCTGCATGTCCCTTTGGGTACCAATGCCTACTGCTAAAACACTTCTAATTCTCAAGAAAGATGGCACAAAGAAGAGCTGAGGGTCAACTCTTGTCTCATTGTAGTCACTGGGGAAATCCCCATCAACCACCTGAAAAGGGTTTTATTTACCAGGATCCCTGCTGGGGGGAAAATCCAAGGGGAAGGACCAGGACGGCCCCATTAAACAATTTTACAGCAACAAAAGCCTTTCAGCACTTGAAGCACAAGAAAACAGGCAAGCACTAAACTCTAAATGGCAAAACACAATCGAACACACGTGCCCAGATATCCCAGCCCCACGGAGAGCAGAAGGAGTAGAAGTGCTCCCTACCCGCAGTTCGGCTGGCAGGGCGCAATCTGCCAGAAGAGCCAGATCTTCCTGCAGCCGGCAGTTACCTGTGGGCTCAATCGTCAGCACTTTCACACAGGTCCCTGGCTTGGAAGAGACTGGAAGAAGCAAAAAAAAAAAAGAGAGCAGAGATGCCTAAATTCCTCTATGAACATTCTCTCCCATTTAGATAAGAGACACTCCAGGAAAACCAGTATTGCTGTGCAGCTTTCACTGCAAAACACACACAATTCTTCTACGTAAACACACACTCAGCACCCCTGAGTACAGCTGGTGAGCAGGGCTAGAAGGGGATGCACGTATTGTTGTCTCTCCTCAAACCTCCACTTAATTCCTTATGCTGGAATATCAACTGTGGGAAACACAAAGTTGTCACAGGCTTATTTCAAGCCCAACTTGCTCTTTCAATTACAGTTGAGGACTGTGGATCAGGATACCGTTATCCCTGTAGGAGCCACTCATACACCGCCTTCTCCAGCTGACAAACCCTACTGATGACAGTGTCACCTAAGGTGAAGCCCATGCCAGGGAGTTCTTAGTTAAAATTAATCTGCTTCCATGCCTCTCTGCTCTGTCATGTGCTCTCATGGGTCCCATTTCAGTTGTGCCATCCTAACTTCACTGCAGGATTTATTCTTGTTTAGGCAGTAAGTTCTGCATGCTTGAGTCTGTCCTCTACTCTCTCTTTGTAGATCCCCAAAACACAAAGACCCCCAAAGCACCTGGACTCTTGCATGTGCCTGTGTTCTCTGCAAACATTAAATAAGCATCACTACCACCAAAACCATTCAGAGATGGCAACTTCATTTGCCTTTTTCAGACCTACTGTGTCTTCCTGTCTTGCCCTATCAGCCTACTCAATAAAACAGCCAAATAAAGGGAAAGCAAAGCCACGATCATACTTCAGTGACCTTGCTATGGCCAAAGTTCCTGGAGAGCTCACAGAAGACAATCTTAACTTCAAACAAGCAGCAGCTGAAAGTACACCCAGCTATTGTGTTACAATACCGCCACCAGCACAGCCTTTCCTCTTTCTGGCCACCTCCCTCCCACAGCTCCCCACCTCAGGTTCGTTTCCAGGTCAGCATGGTTTGGGGAGAAAAGTAGAACATGTACCATGTTCAAGAGTCCCTGGTATACAGAGAAGCTTGTGAAAAAACAGAGTACCACCGTCAAATGCAGAGTTGTGCTGAAGAAGGCTTGAGATGCTGTTGGGAGCCAGAGAGATACAGAGTTAAGTCTGAGGCATTCAGAAGAATTTCTGACAGGTATGATTCATGGCATTAAAACCCCTCACAGGTGAATCACGCCACCTTGAGACCTCATTTCTCCTGACATTTTGCGCAGCATTACATGAGCTCCATCGGATGACTCCATTGAGTCGTGGGCGAAACAAGACCACAATGTGCCACAAAACAAGTTCTCCACCCCCTCCTCCACAGCACTGCTGCACCCTTCAGATATGCCACCACTGTACTTTGAAATTGGCTGCATATCCCAGAGAGATTACTGGAAAGAGAAGGATAATCTACCAGTACAAAATAGCCAGGTACCGTGATTGCTACACATAAAGCTCACCAGCAAGGAGAAAGGCTGCCCTATTAGCACGAAACACTACCCTCAGATAGATGACTTCCCGGGTAAATAAGCCAAGAAGAGACCTGGCACCAACACAAACAAGACTGAGTGCATTTTCTCAAAGAGCTCTGTCCACTTTACAGACCAGCGTGAGAGAAGCAAATTTCTCACTGTGAAATTAGAAATTCTTTCTGGCAGAGAGAACCATTTGTATTTCTGTAGTGCTTATTGTAACAGTCACCAGATCAGTCAGGCTCTGTAAGTGCTAATGGACCCAGCAAGTTTTAAGCAGCAGTCAAGGCAAAGAGTTCTTCTCTTGGGATCCACAGAGCATCTGTGCCCCTTCATAGCGACACACAAAAGAACAGTGATTTGTCTGAGAAGCAAATCTATTCAGACACTGCATCTCTCAAATACAAGAGAACAGCATTTGGTATCACACGCAAATCTTCCCTAACAGAGACAACAAAAATCAAAGTGGTGAAACAGGAATAAGCTGTTGACTGCAAGCAAGCAGTAGGGACCATGACCTTGTTGCAGGAAAGAGGAATGAAGGGGGTTCTAAAAAAAGCAGCATAAACAATGCAAGGAGCTGGAGGGGACAACCCAATTATGGCTGAAGTTGAGAATGGAGGATTTTGTCTTTCTTCCCAGTCTAGACCACTTGCACAGCACTGAACATCACCTACCAATTCATAAGCTGCCTTGGTTTTATTGCTCAATACTTCTCCATAATCTTCTGTTTAAACTGAGCCAATGTAGCCACAAAAGCCACACCAAACTCCCAAACCCTTCAAATTGATGTTGCACTCAGATACATCCTCCTCCCAATGCCACGATTAGCTATAACCACAGATTCTGTACACCCAGTGTCTCTGCTACAAAGGCAAGCATGACAAACCTTGTTCTCAACCTTTTTGCCCTAAAACCTGCAGAAATAACTACAGAACGTTTAATTTCTAACACATAATGCTTCTAAAGGAAGGATTATGGACAAATTGTCGGAGCTCTTCCAAACACTGCAATAGTTTTTTCTCATTGTAGTCAAATACACATGTGGAGGAAAACAGGCAGGCATTCACATATCTCAGGTGAAACAGAAGGCACTGGGTCATGCTCTTCCCAAACTGTCTGTGCATGCCAAGATACTAAGTGCTTTTGAAATACTGATTAACTCTACATAATGAGATTGCAGAGACTGCAATTATCCAGTGGAGCTGCAGAGGCTTCAGTGTTGTTTTCACGTTTCAACTTCGTAATACAGATGCAAGACATGGCCTTGATCTGCAGACCTGAATCAGATGTCTATTCCACACAAAGCACTTTGACCAGGCACAGGTTTCTAATGCACTCAAAATAATGCTTTGTCAAGTGCCAGACATGATGTGACCTAAGAGCTTTCCAATTTTCAACTTCTGTAACTCTTACATATATTAATTTCTGCAGAATCAAGTTTTCCTAGTTTCCATATGAGATCTGATATAAGAAATAAACTTTTAACAGACCTATCAGCAGTTCTATCTATGCCTTTGAATTCAACCTGTCATAAATAAAAATCAAGCTTAGTATTTCCATCAGTGCTTTACACCACCCATTGACTATGTCTTCTGGCCTTAGATATGAAGAGCAACTGTTCCCGCCCCAAAGAACACAGAAATTAAATTATTTGTCTGATGCAATCCGGGAAATTTGCATTACACTTCCAAGTGGAGCTTGTATCAGAAACTTCCAACTAACCTGAAGCTTTACTTCATCATTTTCCTTTTTAAACCCCACCAATAAGTCAGCTTTCCCGAAGTTCACAAATTTAAGCACCTTATTTTCCTTCTACAATACAATATGAGATTTTAACTAGCTGAATTAAGGTGGAATGGTCGCCTTCAGTGTCTCAGCTAGATCCTAGGAAAAAAGACAAAAAGCTAAAAACAGATCTCCAGTATACCACTGAATTACTCTGACATCAAAAGATGCCACAAGATAATTTTGTTACAGGATTGTCCGAGTAGTTTTTATTTTATATTCATTCACCGCTCCCCTTTTCTACCACTTATGTAAGACAAACCGGTATCTTACACTTTTTGTAGCAAGAAACCAAGAAATGCATTTCTCATCTCTTCAGATCCATGTTTACATTTGTGTTTACATGGCAGAAGTAAGACTCACAATACAGCTTCCATAAGGACCTGCACCCTGGTCTACATGGGAACAGCTGTACCTCGGTGATTTTGTACCCCACGACCACCAAACAACTGCCTGTGCCCAAGGGGAGTCATATACATGGTAATATCTTCCCTGTGATTTGTAGATGAGGAATTTCTGGAGCCAGAAGTATTCTATCAGTTGATCCCTGCAACTTCAGGATGCTGAATAATCACAACTGGTATTCAAAAAGGAAAGGTGGAATAGTTAGACCCTTAGGGAAGAAGATGCTATTGACTTTAAAGCCACAGACTGGAGTTTCTTCTCAAAACAAAATTAACTGACTGAAGTAAAGGATTTAACTCAGAGCATGGAATGATAATCAGATGTTTTCAGCCTGAAGGTTTTGTTACCTGATAGTTTTTTTTACTTCATGACTAACACCACTTTGCCCTACTTGTGCTGTTTTGATTCCTCTTCACGTGTCCCTTAGCTTGAGCTAAGGAGATGATGATAAACTCCAAGTGCTGGTTTTCATGCAATAAGCTTATGTCATGATTAGATCACAAGCTATTTGGATAACAAAAAGTCCTTAAATAGAGGATTATATCACTTAAGGTTTGGCACATCCATGTGTTATTAATACACACACTCTTTCAGAAATACTTCTCTGCTTTTAAAAGAAGTGTTATATCTCCCTCTGCACCCGGCTTGGGCCAATTATCAAACATTTTTACTTTGGTTAAGGGTCAGATAAACTCAGAAAATGACTTTTAATTACACACATTTTATCTCCCTGAGCTCTCTGCTAAACAAGATTTAAACAAGCTCTCTGCTAAAAGGGCACTTCCCAATATACCCCACCATGCACCACTGAATGTCTGGCAACCACACCAAAGTCCTGCTACCACTATAATGAAAACACTCAATATAAATTATAAACATGCATGTATCAGAAACCACTACAGCTGCTCTACCAGAGAGGCTATGAATGAAAACAATCATGCAAACATGGGAATTCCACAACAGAATCATTTTCTGGAAGCCCCAGGGACACCATGAAACATTCACCATCACACCTCCCTGTTTCTCCCTGAAAGGGCACACAGGCACAGCAGAGACCACAGCAAGTAAAATGCTTACCAAATTCATAGACTTTTTTACATTTGGTCTCCAAATCATCGATGAGGTCCTGCAGCCGACACTGCTTGGCCAACCTCTTGCAATCACTGACATATTCTACGTCGATATCAAGGCGACCTGTCAAGAAGGAATGCAGTCAGCTCTTTTAACCCGTGGATTTGGGTGTAAAAATGGCAAAAAATTATTGTCTAAACACTTGATGGCCCAGAAATTCAGTAGCTACGCTGCCTCACGTTTCAGCATGCAGTTGAGACTCAGTCCCAGATTCTTAGACTTGGTACCCCACCACCCATCACTTTTCAATTGCAGTTTGGCATTTAATTCACATTCCCACTTGCCAGGGTCTATCCTAATACCTTCATTTAAGAGTCCAAAGACCAAACAGGCTATACAAAACATGTCTAATTCCCTCAGAAAAGAAAAAAATAGCAGCACAGCACAACAGCAGCAGGCATGACTGCCATTACTGGCTGCCTGGCTTTGGGTAAGAGAAGAGTTTAGGTTCACAAGTTGTCATCCCAGAATCTTTTACAATCACTGAAAACATGACAAGGAACATTTCTGAAGACAATGGACTGGGGAAGGAGAACCTTGCAGAAAATGTTATTTTCTGGCACCCCCTCCTGGCCTGAGATAGTTCAGCACTTAGCATACCTACAATACAACATTGGGCATTTTCAGAGAAGGTTTGGGATCAACTTCTGTTCAAAAAAAAATTCTAGAGAGTAGACAAAGCATTCAGCACACACTGCTCAGGTCTGCCAGACTGAAAATGTCTTATGTGGGAACCTGGCTTTACCTTCGTTAAGTTAAAAATACATTCTCCAAATCCGTCCAACCAATCAACCTAAGCTGATTTTGTTTTTAATTGACTGGCAGAAAGTTACTGGCAGGAAAACAACTGACAAAAGGTACAAACAAGTTGGAAGAGCTGGTGATTGCTCACATTCCCCCCCTTCTGCCAGCAGGGAGGATGTGCTGGTGACTGCTGCACCCTAACACAGCCAAGTGCAGCCTGGGCCACTCAAACAGTGCTATGGCAGGGGCACAGACAGCTGCCCACCAGCCATGAACACATACACTAGAGGGTAAGTCATTTACCTGTGTATAGATACTGCAGAAGAGCACCAAAGGCTGCTGGATTAATCTGAAAAAAACCAATACAAGTTAAGGTTAGAATTCCCAGAAACTTAGCAACAATTTTGAAATACGATCCTGAACAAGTCAAAAAAAACCCACTTAAATAACAACTCACACACTGCACCCAATTTCCTTGCTCCTCATGCTGCCACTCCACCTGGCTTACACAGCTCTTCACTGAATCAACTGATACTAATCCCCCAAGTGCTTTGGGGGACAGCACTTGACTAATGGAGGTGCTCCAAAGACATGGTTGTAATACAGCCTCTGTAAAATCCAGCTTTTCACTGGACATAAACACTTCCACCCCTTCTTAATATGAGAGGAAAGACATGTTCTTGCACAAAGAGAAAAGAGCAATGTCCAGAGAAACTATGTTTGTTACGAGAGGTTTTGCACAGCCAGAGTCAAGTTACAGAAACGTGTGCTGGAGTATTGGTGATTAATGGATGGAATGTACTTATGGCCTATTTAGTTATTACTGCAAAGGCAACAAAAGGGACTCAATTAGTACCAATTATGGAGGTGATGTCTTCACCACAGGCCACCTGTCCACCAGGAATTAGACAGACCCAACTCATGCAACAGAGGGGTCGTGACACAGCTGGCAGATGGTAACAGCTACCTGGTACTGCAATTAAGGCATGTGACAGAGAAAATAACGGGGAAGGATACAGTCTGCAGCCTTTTGTTATCTACAGAAGATGCTATTTTACTGCATAAAGTGTCTCCGCAAGCCTTTCTCCTTGACTTGTGTCATTCTGAGCTCCAGGAGATACTCACTGTGGAAGTTAAGCCTTAAACTGTCTTTCCTACTCACTTTTCTCACACAATTGGAACAGCAAAAGGAAGGAAAGAACTGGAAAAACAGTCTTGCTCACCAGTGGATGCTTCAACACTATCATATTTTTCCCCTTCCATTTGGTCTCAAACATCTCTGCAAAGTAGGCGCTGCGAGCGCTGAGGATGCAGCGATGGGCACAGAAGGATTTGCCATGAACAATGAAAACGATGTCGCTTTGGTAACCCTGCTCCAGCAACCTGTGAGGGACAGAGAGAGAATGAGACAGGACAGAATGGAATAAAGCTAGTGGAGGACATGGTACAATGACACCTAAGTGAACAAATACCCCATGGCATTGCAGTCTCTCCCTGACCAGTGAGAAGGCCAGCACTGGGGCTGGTACTTCATACACTAGACTGGGATCTCTCCCTCCCTTTGGTAACTCAAAGAAGTTTTGTTAGTGTAAAAAGGCTGGAGAAAGAAACCTTCCTGCCTTAGGGGACAGCCTGAATGCAGGGAACAGATTTTAAAGTGGAACTAGTTGCCCCCAAACACATCTCTACAAGTTAATCCTGCTTTTAAATCGTCAGATGACAAAAAAAGCTCTGCAGAAGGACACACTTTCAAAAGTAATTACTCCACTACAAAGTAAGGTGCAACTTTCCTGCTCTCTGGACATTATCATGTGCATGCTTTAACCCTGCAGCAAATAGGAGAGGACTTGACGTCACCCACCCTCAGAAGGAGGAAGGATGTGACAGGCATGAAAAGCAGGCAATTACCACACCAGAGGTGAAGCATTCTTTATGACTGCATGCCCACACCCTCCTCCTTTAAAAGAAAAAAACCAAGACTGCTATTTCTAGAGTTTACAGTAACCATGACCAGTGTTTCCTACTGCACATCACCCCTTGCATATATATCCTCACAAACATCCCCAAGAGGTGGAAAGAGGTGGACATCAGAGACAATACTTCTTCTAGAGACCAGGGCTGGTGCACAGAAAGGTGTGGGGTCACGCAACAAGATGACATCACAGCAGAGTCTTGATTGCTGATCTCAGTCTCCTGCCACTAGAGCATCCTTCCTACTAGTGTCTTGCCCAAAACCAAAAAGAAGCATTAGGGGTTTATTTTTTGTTCCCCCTACCGTTGCCCTTTGCCTCAATTTTAACACAAGGTCTGCTTGGAATGAGAAGCAGAAACCAGCACATTTTAGCTTTCATGTGTGCTCAACCCTGCATCACCTGAGCCACAGAGTCACCAGTGCAGCGATAAATCATCCTGCAAAATTTTACTTCCCTGAAAGCCAGAATCTGATTCTACTCAGATAAATGAGTCTCCTTCCTCCCCTCTTTCCCCACAGCTTCAGAAACTAGGACTCTGTAGTAATGGAAAGATTGTCAGATCTTTCTAGGACTTACTAGCTCTCCAATTTTGAAGATACAAATGTTGAAACCTTGTGGGGTTTTTTAAGTCGGTCCAATGGGAAATAAAAAGGAAAAAAAACCCAACAAGTCTGTGCAATAACATCGGAACTACCAGGGTAGAGAAACAGCAAGAAGAAAAGATTGACACTATTCCTTTACTCCTGAACAAGTTATGTTGCTATTCATGCTCTAGGCTAAGACTACAATGTATGACAGGCAACTTTCAGAAGTATCTTAAAATTAACAGATTTTAATGAACAAAAAGAATGAACACTGTCACTGTGAGTCAGTTTCAGACTTCTTAAAGTGCTCTGTATGTCACAAATAAGAAACCTCTTATCAGTGTTGAAAACCTCCACTCGCAGGCTATAGCACCTTCAGGCCTGAAATTTAATTTCAGTTGACATATTATTCTAAATTGTTGACATGGTTTTAGTGATCTGATTTTGGTTTGACAGTCAAGGATGACAGCTTACTGCTTCTGAATTTTAAAGACCAGTTTTCTTTGGCTCTGGAGTCTGTACCTCAGTCACTGGAGGCTATATTTTACACGCACACATACCTGGAAGTCATCCCTTATGGCACAAAGAAACATCCCTTAGGAAGCTCTACATGCTCAGGAATGAGATAAGAGTACTGATCAGTTGCCTTTCAGAGCTGCCCTTAGCAGAGAGCTCAGATATGCAGATTAGCAGCTAAGGAGGGATGATGGAATGCTCTGTCACATGCCTCATCTGCTTACCTCTGCAGGAAGACATCATAGTAGTCCCTCCTCATGCACTTTGCTGTGATCTGTTTGTACTCCTTCAGCAGGCGGCGGATGGCGTCACTCAGGGCTCCATACAAACACCGCTCCCCGTCAAAAGTGTTGGCCTCACATTTCGCTCCTGCAAAACCACCACAAGTATGTGCCAGCAGGCACAGTTAAATCCTTCTCAAGTGTTCCCAGGTGGTCACTAAACGAGCATGACTTCTGTCTGGTGACACGTTTCACTTGATCCCCCGTGCTGCCGAGCATATTTACAAAAACTAAGCTTCCCTCACATGTGTACAACCTAAAGCTGTTGTCCCACAGCCAAATCCCTTTCCAAAGATGTCATGACTCATTTGTCATAAAATGACCTGGGTACTAAGCCACTCAGCATGGCTCTAGCAGTGTTCTGGGAAGACAAATCTTACTTTACAAAGAGTATGATCACTCGCTGGACTGTTAACAGCTCCTCCTAAAAAGCATTTCTGCTTTGCATAAGGCAGAAGATGCTTCTATAGGTTAGACTCTGCTAGAAATTTGGAGGGCATTTGCATTTTGCTATTTTAGAATTACACAAGTGGTTGATTAAGGTGCTGTGAATGCAGTAAAAAAGACAAACCTTTTGAGATCTGACTCTGCATTCTGATACCTCTGCCAGAACACCACCACTACCCAAGAGAATTCAGGTGCTGGGAACCAAATGGGCAGGCACCTGACCTGGATTATTTGTCTTGCTGTGTTTGAGATTAGCAAAATCCCTTGCATTTCACCTTTAAAGCCTGCTTACAAAACCAGGCTATCAGAACAGTACAAGAAAATTTTAGACAGACAATTCTTCATATGAAGTACAACCCTTACATCAGCATACTCCCAACAGCAATGCACCCTCTAAAGACACCACCTGTGATTTCAGAAAGTCATGCTGCCTTAAGCCACCACAAGAAAGCTTCCTTTTCTGTGCCTTTTCAAGATTTCAAGCAAATCAAGAAATTTCAATCCATTTCAAGAAGCAAATTCAAGCAGCAAATGGCCTGAAAAAGGGACCATGAAAGTGTGTCCAGGACTCCCACTGTAGCCTGAGATCGGTGATCAGATGGTTGGTGGTAACAGAAGAAGTTTCCACAAGGGACAGTTAGAAGGATATCCAATCCCAATGGACCAATATGGATAAAGATACTGCACACATAATCAGGACACTTTTGCTCACCATTGGCTAGAAGATAGCGTACAAGCTCCTCATGTCCACATAGGCAGGCGTAATACCTGACAATAACAAGAGAAAGAAAATCAGATACAGCAGGAAGCAAAATTCAGTGTCTAGGCACACCAGGGCACACACACCACAGCACTGAGAGCATCCCTGAGAAGCTTACAAGATGACTCCTCTTAGGAGTAAGGAGTTGCTACTGAATAGCACAGGAGTCTGATCCCAGCAACAGACTAAACAGGATCTGTTCTCAACACTCCTAGGCACTGCAAGGAGATCTCAAGGTCCCAATCTGGGTCCTGCATCTTCTGCTGCATCACCAGCTGGCAAATCCATCCTCATTTTAATGGAGATCATTTCATGGGCACTCAGCAATTCTACTGAATTCTCAAAACCACTCCTTGCTCCTGCTGTCTGACTGCTGCACACTGTGATGAGGAGGGAACAGCATTCACACTGGATGTACAGCAAATCCACTCCTCTAAGTCCTACTTAGGATGAGTTTTGTTTTCTTTTTTGTGTTCTGAGCCTTTCATGATTCTCTTTCACAAGCACCTCAAACAGTCCTACAAACTAGGAGGATCCTGTAACATGCATTGCAACAGCCAAATGTTAGTCTACATTTACTTTGGGAAGTTATTCTGTACTCTAAATATACTGCAGATGTCTAAATGCACTTTGGAGTTGTGGGGAGGTAAAAAGCTCACACCCTGCTCCTCAGCACCTGCACAGGGATTCCTCACTACCTACTGCATGTTCAGAGCCTTGCCAGACACACTGTGATCCCACAGTCACTTTGCATTTCATCAAGCCAAGCCTTTCACCTGAACAGACACACTAGAATGTCATAGACTTAGACAGGGAAATAGCCTAACCTAGCCAAGAACAGAGTGATTACTCCAGGTAATTTGGTCACAAAATGAACCACCCTTCTGAGCATCACTAAAGCAAGCGTCAGTCAGATGGGGACACAAAGACATATTTAGCGCAGCACTGGCAGAGAAGAGAAGCAGAACTACATAGCCAAAGCTCCCAAAAAGCAGAACTTGAGACATTTTGTAACAGTGCTGCTGCTGCTGCAAGCAAAGGAGCTCTAAAGGCCCTCCACCCCACCCAGCCAGCGCTCCAGGCTGCAGCACTCACAGGGGTGTGCTGTCCCATTTATCACGGACATTAATTTCCACATCTCGCTGTTCAAGAAGGTATCTGGAAGAAAAGGGACAGCAAATTTATAACTTCATGCAGCTACTCAGTCACATTCTCCTCTTTCAGAAATGTAATTTTGAGGTCATACAGTAACTTCCAAAGGTATGACAGGATCTTGCATTGGATTTGGGGAGCTGTTACCTACAGCTGAAGGGGCATCAGTCAAACCTTCAACCCAAAGAATGATGTTCTGCAGCATGCTCTGGCAGTCCCTTCAAGTGGTGCACATGGGGAAAGAATGGAATCAAACCCACCCCAACAGGTCAGCAATCACAAAAGCTGCACTCCCATCCTGCTTCTGGCTTTCCTGACACAAGCAATAGCACCAGTGTCACTCCAGACTGCTCTGAATTCCTGCCACTTCCTTGTCCTGCACACTTAGGCTAGACTAAATGCTCTTTCTTCTGCAGTAAACTACAAGCAATTTACTGCTTGCATGATTACGATCTAACATGATTACAACGGATCACAATGCTCCCCAGATCTCATCTATCTGCACACTTATCCTGCAGTAGTGAGCACCTTCACACAGAGGCTCCTTCTGATTATCTGGAAGGATCCACACATTGGTAGATGGAAAAATCAAGTAGGATAAAAAGGTGAAGGGAAGTCTTACACTCAAACCATGAGATGCAGGAGAAGAGTCTGTTGTAAACCCTGTGCCTTTGCATGACCACAACCCTTCAACCCTGCAGACAACAAGCCCATGTCTCCTGATCCAAAATCACTGCAGCTGAGCCATGCTGCTCCGACATAAGCAAGGAGACTTGACCTGAAATTTGGCATCCCGGTATTTCCCAGAGATTCTCCCACAATCTACACCACAAGGTGTCTAAACATTTCCACGACGACTGCTTCCCAAGGATCCGGCTTCCTACCAACCCAAACCCCGTTTGAGTAGAGAAACAGCAGCTAAAGAGAGAAGCCTTGTGCAAGGCCATTTGCCACTGGCAGCAACATCCACACCCGCGGGTACGCAGTGACCGTGTGACACTCGGACACCTGGCAGAAACCCCGCANACCCTGCAGACAACAAGCCCATGTCTCCTGATCCAAAATCACTGCAGCTGAGCCATGCTGCTCCGACATAAGCAAGGAGACTTGACCTGAAATTTGGCATCCCGGTATTTCCCAGAGATTCTCCCACAATCTACACCACAAGGTGTCTAAACATTTCCACGACGACTGCTTCCCAAGGATCCGGCTTCCTACCAACCCAAACCCCGTTTGAGTAGAGAAACAGCAGCCTTGTGCAAGGCCATTTGACACCTGGCAGAAACCCCGCACAAACCGAAGTGCACCGGCAGAGACCCGGTGCACACCCAGCTCCCCGCGGTGCAAGGTGCACTGACGTGTAAAGAAACAAACGGCTCTCCCCGAGGCTGCGGGAGCCGCCGGGGAGGCCTGGTTGGGCTTCGGGTAAACCCGCCCCGGCCCCGCAGCCCGGGTGACCTGCGGTCGGTACGGGGGGGCCGCCGGGACCCGCTGCCCGCCCGGCCCCGGCCCGGCCCCGCTCACCGCACGCGGCTCACGTCGCCCTTCTTGCAGCTGGTGAACAGGTCGCTGGTGTCCATGGCCGGGACAGGCGGCGGGGCGGCGGCGCCGCATTGACGCGGAGGACGG